>OX457036.1:89902907-90325407 GCA_949752735.1 Lumbricus terrestris
GAAATTTAAGCAACTTCATCCACAATACACTCAGCCTTGGCAGTCTATTCGCACAAAAATTATCAATGACAAGTTCAACTAAATGCGCCGAGTTGATAGAAGAATGCAGAAAGTGCTGCAATGAGTCAATCGGCTGCCAACACTTTATTGACTTTCGAGTTTTGCAGCTTGACTTTGTCAAGAAGTCTTATGTTTTCAAATGTGCATGTTAACATTTCATTTTTTAAAGAAGGATTTTTAAAATCAGTCTGGATAGCTATTGGTTTATCATCATTGCTTTATAACTTAAGCTGCAAGTGACAAGCAAAATCGGTCCGCAGAGAAGACGATGTTTAATGATGCCATTTCAAAAAGTTTATTAGGCCTACTTGAAGTCCATTGCACTGCAGGAAACTAAGTCAAATTGATTTAGTTGAAGGTGGAAATTAAACCTTTTATTTGGCAGCTATGACCCTAAGATTGTTATTAGCCATTCGGGCTCTAAAACAGTAGGCCCTATGTTGAGCTACAGGTTTTAGGCAATCTATCGCTTTAGCATTTTAAATTAATCGCCATCGCATGGGTTTTAGTGTTGGTCGCTAAGGGGCCGTCCATAAAGTATGTCACGCTCCAGGGGGGAGGGGGTGTAGGAAAGTGTGACAGATTGTGGTAGGGGGGAGGGGGTCAGGACATGTGTGACGTCACACATTTATTTTTTAAATTCTTCTATATTTTTTTGTTCTTAGTACCTAAAATCCGACCCGGCCCGGCCAGGCGTGTCTAAAACCCGGCCTGGCGGGATAAAAGTTGATTTCCCGTCACTATCAAGGCGTTTAGGGACACACATCACTATCAGAGGGATTAGGGATAGTATCCTATGGTTTAGAGGGTTAGGTAAATGGTTATGTATTAAAAAATTGTTCGAAAGTGTGACGTACTTTAGGGGGGGTCCGAGATGTGTGACAGTTTGTGACAGGGGGAGGGGTGGTCTAAAATGGTCAAAAATAGCGTGACGTACTTTATGGACGGCCCCTAATCGCTTGGATTGGTGAAAAGAATTTTTGCAATATAAATGCCGGATTGATAAGGTAATTTCTACTTAAATTTAAGTTGAATCGATGAAAAGATTTGCCGATGAAATATGGAACTATATGGATGGACACTAATTCTTTAATTAAAAGATGAAGTGATAAAAAAGTTGCTGCTCTGACAGAAGCTATTTTTTGCGTAGATTATTGATGAAAAAGATTTGTGCAAATAAGAAGACGGATTGATGAAAAATGATTATGCTGCACCGGACGAATGGTCTGGACAAACAGACGGTCAAAGAGACAGACATAACAGGTCCTATAGAAATGTGGAGAAGGACAAGCGTATACGGCCTTATTGTTTTTCTCTTGTCAATCCTATGCAATGAAGCTTAGGATGAACTAAGACCTTGCGTGGACTTTTAAGGTTGTCTGACTATTATATGTTACTAACACTATCAATGTGTTATAAGTTTTTGACTATTTTCGTTTTAAGCGTTTGAATGTATTAGCCTATAGGCCTACTAATGTTAATATTCTTTCCTTATACCTAGCTTTCACTATTATAATGTAAACATTTATAACTTGAATAAGAATCTCATGTCAACATTGCAATAATAAGCAACAATATGCTGTATTAGAAATGGAAAGTTATAGATTAAGTATATCAGGTTGCATTACAGGACTGACATAGTCATGTCTGTAATGGACCTATATGACAAGGAACGGCGATTTTCAAATTCTGTTTGTACAATGTATATCTATTATGATTGGTGATTGCATTCAATGACAGAGATTTTACATAGAAATTTCTTATAAAATCTCACTTCATAAGTACAAATGTTGTTAACTTTAAGCCGATGCCGTACTAAGCTTATAGTTTAAAAACTAGATTCAGATGGCAGGTTAATTAATAGTTCACCTTTTACATTTAAATTTCTTTATTCTGTGTATTTCATAATGGCTGGAAATTTTTATTATTTGCCTTAAAGACCATCTTATCACAATACAAAAATCATATAAATTATTAGCGGAAATATAATAATTATGCTGTTAAATAACAAAGATTAGTAACATTGAAGACCATTATTTTGACGCCTTTAATTGGTGTTCATTGTTTTTAGCATTGCAGGCCTACTCAGTGAATTCTTTGTTTTTAACTGCATCGTGCTCAAAGGAATTCTTTGTTTTTAACTGCATTGCATATAATTTTGTACGGTCGTCGGCACCTTGCATGGATGCTACACGACGACGAGAGTCTTTCGAATATTAATAATAATATAAACAAAAAACGCTCATTAACTGAGAACATACTTGTTTATCCGATTTAGGAGCCTTCCATAAGGGTGGTGTGTAATAGGTGGACACATGGACAGAATAAGATGGAAGATTTAGGCGCCTAATGAAGGTTTTCAGACCGACAGACATACAGACGGACACTCAGCCATCCAGGCAGACAGGCAAACAGACACACGCATACTTAGAATCTCATGGATGCATAGACAGATACAAGAACTAACATGCAGATGATAAGATGGCCACAAAAAGCGAAGGACGGACAGAAAGACAGACAACGGGAAGGACAGACATAGACACGAACATACAGCCTTAAAAGTAATCTCGCGCCATTCAACTGTTCAAAGAAGTTCAAGCAGAATCAAGGCAACTGTGTCTGAAATCACTCTTAAGTCGACATGCTTTGAAGACTTTATCGTGATCTGGTGGTTTCGATTATTATGAATTCCAAAATCACTATTAAGTCGACATGCTTTGAAGACTTTATCGTGATTTGGTGATTTCAATATTATTATAATGAGTTCCGAAATTACTGTTAAGTCGACACACAGAAGGACGCGTAGGCTGCCGTACTGATGAACGGACGTACGTACAAACAGACACACACACAGAAGGACACGTAAGCAGGCGTACTGGCCAACGGACGTACGTACAGAGAGACAGAGAGATAGATAGACAGACAGACACACAGACACACAGAAGGACAGGCAGGCAGGAGTACTGACCAACGGACGGACGTAGAGACAGACAGACAGACAGATAGACAGACAGACAGACACACGGACACGCAAAAGGACACGAAGGCAGGCGCACTGACCAATGGACGTACGTACAGACAGACAGACAGACACACAGACAGATAGACAGACGGACAGACACACTGACACACCGACTCACAGCAAGACACGTGAGCAGGCGTTCTGACCAACGTACGTATTTACGTACAGACAGACAGATAGACAGACAGACAGACACACACACAGACACACAGATGGACACATAGGCAAGCGTACTGACAAACGTACGTACGTACATACAGACAGGCAGACAGACAGATAGACAGACAGACAGACACACAGACACACAGAAGGACATGTAGGCAGGCGTACTGACCAACGTACGTACGTACAAACAGACAGACAGATAGACAGACAGACACACAGACACACAGATGGACACATAGGCAAGCGTACTGACAAACGTACGTACGTATAGACAGACAGACATACAGGCAGACAGACAGATAGACAGATAGACAGACAGACACACAGACATACCGACTCACAGAGGGACACGTAGGCAGGCGTTCTGACCAACGTACGTATGTACAGACAGACAGGCAGGTAGATAGACAGACAGACAGACAGACAGACAGACAGACACACAGACACACAGATGAACACATAGGCAAGCGTACTGACAAACGTACGTACGTATAGACAGAGAGACAAACAGACAGGCAGACAGACAGATAGACAGGCAGACAGACACACAGACACACAGAAGGACATGTAGGCAGGCGTTCTGACCAACGTACGTATGTACAGACAGACAGGCAGACAGACAGATAGACAGACAGACAGACACACAGACACACAGATGAACACATAGGCAAGCGTAATGACAAACGTACGTACGTACAGAGAGACAAACAGACAGGCAGACAGACAGATGGACAGGCAGACAGACACACAGACACACAGAAGGACATGTAGGCAGGCGTTCTGACCTACGTACGTACGTACAGACAGACAGGCAGACAGACAGATAGACAGACAGACAGACACACAGACACACAGAAGGACATGTAGGCAGGCGTACTGACCAACGTACGTACGTACAAACAGACAGACAGATAGACAGACAGACACACAGATGGACACATAGGTAAGCGTACTGACAAACGTACGTACGTACAGACAGACAGACATACAGGCAGACAGACAGATAGACAGATAGACAGACAGACACACAGACATACCGACTCACAGAGGGACACGTAGGCAGGCGTTCTGACCAACGTACGTATGTACAGACAGACAGGCAGGTAGATAGACAGACAGACAGACAGACACACATACACACAGATGAACACATAGGCAAGCGTACTGACAAACGTACGTACGTACAGACAGACAAACAGACAGGCAGACAGACAGATAGACAGGCAGACAGACACACAGACACACAGAAGGACATGTAGGCAGGCGTACTGACCAACGTACGTACGTACAAACAGACAGACAGATAGACAGACAGACACACAGACACACAGATGGACACATAGGCAAGCGTACTGACAAACGTACGTACGTACAGACAGACAGACAGACATACAGGCAGACAGACAGATAGACAGATAGACAGACAGACACACAGACACAAAGAAGGACATGTAGGCAGGCGTACTGACCAACGTACGTACGTACAGACAGACAGACAGGCAGACAGACAGATAGACAGACAGACAGACACACAGAAGGACATGTAGGCAGGCGTTCTGACCAACGTACGTACGTACGTACGTACAGACAGACAGACAGATAGACAGACAGACAGACAGACACACAGACATACCGACTCACAGAGGGACACGTAGGCAAGCGTACTGACCTACGGACGGACGTACAGACAGACAGACAGATAGACAGACAGACACACAGACACACAGAAGGACACGTAGGCAGGCGTACTGACCAACAGACGGACGTAGAGACAGACAGATACACACAGAAGGACAGGTAGACAGGCGTACTGACCAACGGACGTACGTACAGACAGACATAGAGACAGATATACAGACAGGTAGACATACAGACAGACACACAAAAGGACACGAAGGCAGGCGTACTGACCAACGGACATGGAGCCTGACGGACGTAGTTCATAATGGATACGATGTTATGTATTATAATACAATTTTCACGAATAGGGCGACACTCGTGAGTTCTTAAGCGTTGCGTTCGTGTAAAATGGCTAATATGTCGCCCTTGTGTGGCAGAAAGTATAGGAAGAGCAGCCAATGAGTATAAAAGCGAAAGTGGTTATTAACTGTGCCACTCGTGAGGACTTTAGATTTCTTAAGTGCTCTCATAAAAAAGTTATATTTGCTGCTAAGAGATATTTTTTGAAGAAAACCTGGATATTAGTAGATTAGTTTATTACAAGACATGTGGTAAAATTTCAAAACAATAAGATGCGTATATTTAGAAAAAATCGCGTTTTAATAAAATTCAGGCAGATGATGAGCTAATCGTGATAAAAAGTCGAGAGGAGATTGGCTATTGATAAGACTAATTATTATTATTATTATTATTATTATTCATTTATTAAACGTAACATGTTTTACAAGAAGCAGCACAAAAGTCCTTTGTTCAAGAGTAAACGGCCCTCATCACAGTACAACTGCGTGAAAGTGCCTCGAAATGCCACAGCGTTAAATCTTTGCGTACAAATTGAGAGGCGTTGGAAAAGGTGCTGGGTTTCGAGAGGGTTTCCAGTAACCACTTACAGACGCCGGCCAAGTTCAGTTAGAAATTCAATGCCTGATATGTTTATGGGGCCAAGTGTTTCAAAAGCAATTGGGACGAATCATGTGTTGCGGGAAGGTTATTATTATTATCACACTGCAGCAAAAGATCCTGCGAAGGCCACCGCGTTAAAGCGCTGAATGGTCACCGAAAGTCTTTGGTATAAAAATGTCGTTTCTCTCATTTCGCCTGTCGCCTTCGTCAAGTGACGACCCAAATCTGTAATCAATTCGATTCCTCTTAAGTTGACAGGGCCTAGAGTTTCAATGTCCAATGGAACGAAGTCATGTGTGACTGAAAGGGACTGATATTTTTGATGTTTCCTGTTGTCCGCAATTTCTGCTGCTGCTCCAGCTGTGACAGCCGTTGCCTGCAAATACGACGGCGCTAGAGTGTCAACCACAGTAACGTCCCATACGAGGCTCCTGCCCGCTTTCCACGGTATAAGAGTCGTGCCGTCAGGTCGTCTACCATCTGCGCGCAGCATGTCCCGTGGCTCCTTAATCGCTGGGAAACCGGCTTTAATCAGGCTGCGATGGATCAAATCGTTGATGGCTGCGTGTCGGGCCACGCGACCAAATCCCAAAGTACATGAAAGGCCGTGCGTGCCTCTAGCAGTGACCAGCGAGCCACAAACGCAGTCGTGTGGTTGGCAAATGTTGGCTCCCAGACGTAGGCCAACCGCCACTCTGATGGCCTCATCACTTAGCCTGAGGCCGCAGGAAGTGATGGGCAGACAATGTAGCCAGTCGCTTGCGTGTTGAAAGGACACGGCTTTCAGGCGCGTCTGTTCGCTCGGCTCTGTGGTGGAGAGGAGTAGTTCCGTGAGCTCTTTATTCAGAATCGGGATGTCCCATTTCGCCTGCACATTCGACGGAAAGACCTCCGTCAGCGACAAGCCGGTCGTTGATTGCCAGAGTGATGAAAGGTTCGTGAAGTATATGTCAGGTTGACTGTCTAGCACGCTAAGGATGCTGGACTGGAGCTCGAAGGTGCCTGCGGCCGATGCTAGAAAAGCGGGAAGTGCCAGCGATGACGCCCTTCGAATGCCCAGTCCACCTGAACCGGTGGGTAAGGTAGCTTGTTGCCATTGCCTGTCAGTGAAGTCTATGTTAAGGATGCATTGTAGACCCTTCCTTAGAATTTTATCATAAGATTCCAAAGTCGGGTGATTTGCGCATGGAGCACATCTCAATGTGTAGATCAATTTAGGAGTGCCAAGTGAGTGTCTGAGAATCAGCAGGGCGTCCTAACGGGCTATCATAGTTAGTCTTGAAAGAGCTTTGTCTAGCTCAGCGGTTCTCAACCTTTTTAGAGCGGCGACCCCTTGGTGACATTTCGAACGTTGTGACGACCCCCAGCATCAAAATTGATCGATTTAACCCCCATTCAATGCATTTTATACCATGTTCATTGTTTTGCATTTTCACCCGCATAATTCGACAACTGTTTTTGGCAATAAAATGTGAGAAGTTTCCTGGGAATCCTGGCTCTTGTGAGTCTGAAAGCTACTAATCGGCAGGTTGTAAGTTGAAGTTGTCTTCAACAGCTGACACATCTTTCTGTTGGAGCTTTCCAAACCCTCTGTCTCAAGCGCGCCTTCTTGGCGTCGTCAGCCTTGTTCTTAAAAATACTGGCCATGCTTTTCTGAATGCTAGAATGCTTAGTATCTGAATGGCACCTCAGTTTTGTTATGCTGGGTTGCTTTGATTCGACTGACAAAATGTCAGTAAAAATAAAACGTTGTATGACCTGCATGTAGACCTATATGTACGTTCTCTATTTACACTGCGACTATTAAAAAATAGGCTACTCTGAAATTTGTCAATTAACCCAAGGTTTTTTCTTAACACTCATTTCACCAAGCCGATTCAATTTGGGTGGCCATAGATTTCCTAACATTTGCTTGTGTTCCGTATTATTGTGCTGAGCAGGGCAGGTTTTAGAAAGAGTTCCTCCTCATTGTCGATTTTTTTAAAATTCTCCACTGCAATGGCAATGGTTGCAGTTTAAGCTGTCATTTTAACAAATTTCCACGTAATTTCGGAGCCTAAAGACATGATTTAAGACTTCAATAAATGCCCCTACATTGTTTAAATGTTTTGAATTCACACACTCTAATGGCTGAATTTTATGCTGTCATCCTAATAAAAATTTCATTACTTGAATGCTGATAATCATGGTAAGACTTCAGAGAGGTGGCCTCCAAATTTAAAAAAAATAGTTTGGGATTACACACTATAACTGCAACATTTTAAGTTGTCATATAAACAAAATTACTCATGATGTCAGTGCTCACAGACACGGTTTAAAACTGCAATAAATATTCCATAGACTACCCATTGTTTAAGAAGAATGGTTAAGTTGAATTTAGCATACATTTGAAAACTGAAACGGCAAAAATTATATCAGCTGTTCCAATCTAACACAATTATAGCAATCGTAGCAAAGGCATATTATGTAAAATTTATTTTCAATTGCTCTAACGTACTAGATAGCGGAGAAATTGCTGTTCGGCCTACATCTTTTGAAAATTTCAGAAGGGTCCAGGCGACCCCTGGCAAATCGTCAGGCGACCCCCGTGGGGGTCGCGACCCACAGGTTGAGAACCGCTGGTCTAGCTCCTCCGCTCGGGATTCTAAGGCTTGATTCAATGTTGCGCCTGTTGATAGAGGTGCTCCGAGCAGCGTTGCTGAGTCTGGATAGATGTATGCGAAGTGATTGAAAGATTTGTGGTTGATTAGCTGAGGATCCTGAGCAATCAGTTCACATTTCTTTTTGTTAAAGGTTAGACCCAGATCTGCGCATTCCTTTTCCAGGGTCTCAATGTCTTCTGCTACTCCTGCCGTTGGTCCACCCAGAGAGATGTCATCGAGGTATCCGAATGCCAAGGGCGCAGTGGCGTAACTACGGGGGGGCACGGGGGCAGCCGCCCCCCAAATGGAAGGGCTGCCCCCCAGCTGCCCCCCCAATCCCTGCGTTTGTTTTACTTTTTACTTTTACGAGTGATAAAGAATTAAATAATGCTATATAATTTCTGACTTATTTTATTTTTTATACAACTTCCTGTACAACTTCTTATAGGGTGGGTGATTGGAAAGTGGGACAGGCCACTATAGTGCACTGTGGGACAGACAAGCTAGTGAGGCTTGCATGCGTATTATGTCCAATACTGTAATACATCCAAAATCTAAAAATACATAGTCTATGGCAATATACCGATGCCGATGCACGCTTTAATTGCTAACGGTAGCCACCCCATCATTTTAAGCTGCCACCCCACTGCCCCCCCATGAAAAAATAACTGGCTACGCCACTGCAAGGGCGAAGATAACCTGACAAGTGACGGTTGCAGTGGCAAGCGGAAAAGCAAAGGTCCCAAAGGATCTCCCTGCTGTGGACCAACACCCGACTGTACGGTGAAGCTACCGTATTTCAATTGAGATTCCTCGGAGTAGGCCAGGAAGCAGTATGGTGCTATTTCAGGAATCAAATCATTGATCGCGGTCAACATTCGAGATCGACATAAACTGTTGAAGGCGTTGGAAATGTCAAGTTTAACCAGAACTGAGTCCGTGTCTAAAGTGTGTAAAAAGCGACGTGTAGCATGGACCGCTGCTTCCGCTCCACCAGGTATACCAACTCCTACTTGCAATGCTGTGGAGAAAGGTATGATGTCAGTCTTGGTATAGCGTAAGCGTTTGCGCCCTTTGATGTTAGCCTGCGCCAGAAGTAGCCAATAACGATTGGTCGAAGACCACCAGATTTCTTGCGTAACGCGAATAGAGTGCCACCGAAAAGCAATGGACGTGATTTGTATTGGTTGTGTGACAGGCGGAGCTGGAATCAGAAGACCGTCCGGTGGGGGAGAAGGGTGTTTCGCACACAGTTCAGCAAACGTTTCCTCGCAGACTGGGGCCGGCATCTCTTCCGAACACAGTATTTTTGCAGCTGCTTTGATATTGCCGTCCTCTAGTTTGGCCGAAACCGCAGCTGCGATGTACTGTTCGTTATTGAGTGACTTCCTGTTACTGCTAGAGTGACAGGGTTGGAGCGGATCCAAAATATCCTCTGCTTTGGCGTGCCAGCTGTTGAAAAATTCTGACGTGCGTTTCTTGATTGTGGATGTTAAATTATGGCGTCTGCCACCATGTCTAGGTTGCTCCAGAATTGTTGCTCCAAAACTCAGGAGACATTTCCAGTTGTCGAGCTGAGTTGGCTTCGAAATCAGACGGTTGATAACATCAGTCAAAAGCGATGCAGTACTCGATCTGGCGCCCTTCGGAATGTGTCTAAGTAGATTGTGTTGAAGCGAAGGATGTTTCATGTGCTCCCTACAATCATTGTCTGGCATCCGTTGGTCAGTAGCGTTCGTTGAAGTTGTTGCGACACTACATCGATCATCGTAATTCGTTGTAGAAGTAGCTGCTGCAACTCTTGTATCAAGCTGGTCATTAGTTAGATGTATGTCAGCAACATGGTTTGACAAAGGTGGCCTCTTAGAGCCCGGGCAAGCTATTATTATTATTATTATTATTATTATTATTATTATTATTATTATTATTATTATTATTATTATTACTATTATTATTACTATTATTATTACTATTATTACTATTATTACTATTATTACTACTACTACTACTACTACTACTACTACTACTACTACTACTACTACTACTACTACTACTACTACTACTACTACTACTACTACTACTACTACTACTACCACTACTACTAACTACTACTACTACTACTACTGCTACTGCTACTACTACTACTACTACTACTACTACTACTACTACTACTACTACTACTACTACTACTACTACTACTACTACTACTAACTACTACTACTACTACTACTACTACTACTACTACTACTACTACTACTACTACTACTACTACTACTACTACTACTACTACTACTACTATTATTATTATTATTTTACGATTCACGAAATCTTTATTGATTAATACGTCTTGCGCCCGAGGTATAAAGACTGATTTATTAATTGCACCATTACCCAACGCAGCACAACAGGCACAAGCAATATGCTCAACACGGAAATAAAACATAGTACAATGAAAAAAGTTTAGATATACGCAGCAATCCAGGACCATACAGGAAACTAAGAATGCAGAAGAAACATCAACGTCCAACACAGCATCGAAACGTGATGACCGTGAAAACCTGTCAATCTAACAAACGACAGATCCACAGCTGGATGCAGGAAACTTTGAATAAGCCTATAAATTATCATTAACCTTTTAGGCAACCCACTCAAAGTATAGGACTACCCATACCACTTACTACACCTGGTTTTTAAATGGTTAACAGTCTATGATAGCAAGCAAAGCATTAGAATTATTTCATTTTGTGTGGAATATCGTCATGGCCTAGTTAGCTACACCGGTAAGCGGGAGCTGCATTCGTCTGTTGGTTGCAACGGACTGCGGTTCAAGCCCCGGGCTGGGAGTTGACATTTAGAGATTTAGATATCTCGGGCTAGCACGTGTGGGACGCAGGGGCGCAAGCTGCTGCGGAGCGACCTTGGGCAAGTTGCTTACCCATCATTGTCTGTGGGGAAGGCAACGGGAAACCACCTCACTCATCTCATCCCCAGGGGCGTATGCCAATGAACTTGCCTTCGGGCAGAGCACCATCATCATCATCATCATCGTCATGACACCGCCGTATATTGTAGTCGGGTATTTGATGTAAGCTTATACAGACCCGAAGGAGTAGACGAGACAGGATTGGCTGTTTGGGCGGATGATATTTGCCATGCAGGCCTCGTATCCCACGCCTACCATCATCGTTAGATCCGATTTGGGACAATGGAAGTCAATGGACGTCACAAGTCTGGCCATGCAATCAACAATAATAGTCACTGAAATTATACTCTGGAAATTGAGTTAAGCAATCAATACTAGCCTACAATCTAAGAAACAACTATTCGATTCATTATATTCAAGAACGTCATACGCATAAATATAATCTATGAAGTGCACGTAAAATGAATCCCGAAATCAGCTCAGAAATCTATATTAATAGTACTCACAATGTGACTTTTGACGAGTTGCCCTGATCGGACGTCACTCCTAATCTAATCTAATCTAATCTAATCAGCTTGAATCCAAGAAATAGCAACATCTGATGATACAAATTTCTTAAGTTCCATTCTAATTGTCTGAATAATTACATCCGAAAGAAAAACAGGAAAAGATCTGTTGTAGGCGATTCGTGTCAATATTTCATCCGAATATCCTTCAAAAACAGTCCCTTACAGTTTATTCTTAATCGTACCATTACTTACCTTAAAGAATATGACCTTGCAATGCCTTTAAAGATTCTTCATACCTTAAACCCAAATTGGTTTTTCATTGTGTTTTTCCATATCTATGCCACATTCTATGTTGCAACAAATGCGTATAGAAGCTGCTTGAATAAGCTACCTATGAAATTCAGATCTCAATGTGTTGAGGTCAGATCTTTTCGCGTCTTCTCCAAAGTACTTTTCCCCGCACAGTATGACGTCTATAGGACACTGAAACAATATAATCGGAGAATCGTAAATAACAAATTTCGAAAGCGTAAGTTTATTCTCTGTAGCTACGCGAAGGGTACCAGCTTATTCAGCAGCGTTGGAATAATATTATGAAATTTACGAAAAAGGTCCAGCAAAGCGCAAAGTCTAGAAATGCTAAGTTTCTCTTGTATAGTCTACCTGGATCACAGATTAATTATAAATCATAATATATTATTTATGCAATTATAGAATAGCTCTCTTGCTTTGTTTCAAACTTCATTGTCCTTTTTCTACTACATCCTGTAGGCCTACGTAGGCAAGTACTTTCAGTACACCATCAGCATAATGTCATGGGGTTCATCGCCATCTTCAGTATACATACACAGCTGGCCAGCATCTTCATGCTGCGATAGCTCGCAGAGACGCTGGGCTCTGTCCCTTACAGAGACAGAGCCCAGATGTATATCGTGGAGCTTTTGATCCTTCGTGTTAGCACCTGAAACTGTCAGCGTCGCGCTTTCTCAGTTGTAGGTCCTTCTTTCTGGATAGTCTCCCGTTGGAGATACACTTCTTACCCAAGAATAACTAATCAGCGGTTAGCAGGCTCCTTAAATCGAGACTCATTTGCAGCATCGTTGTGGGCCTAAGAGAGTGCTTCCTGAAGAGTGCTATATAAATTCCTAGAAAGAATTAATTAATTTGGCTCTTGATCTATGTGGTCGATACCGGTATATAAAATCAAGTACATTGACATTTTACAGACATGTTGCACGCGCATTCACGCACGTAAGCGTGGCTATAATCATATATATATATATATATATATATATATATATCTAAAGCGCTACGCCTGCTCTAGAATTCTAAAGCTAAGCAGGTGGCATCAACCATTCAAAAGCGCTGCGTCCTGTCAGATGGGTTGTCCAGAAATGACAATATCCCATTGTATGCAGTTGGCAGACAAAGAGAGGAGGACAGCGAGGAGCTGCTGTGTGTCTGAAAGGTTTATCTGTTCATCAATCATTTCGGCCATCTATAAAAATAATTATGTCATTAGTCAATAATCCAATCTATACCGCAGAACAATGACGACGCCACACTATACACCACACATTGGCATTGTTTCGTATGTTATAAAAACGTCAACTGTTACATTGTGAGCAATGCATTCACATATCCAACATGTAGGAAGGCCATGAGGATGATGAGTTTTAGTAGGATTATTGTTACAATGGTTAGCAGCTTGCTTTAATTTATCATTCAGATGCTTACATCTAGAAGACTCCTGCGTGTCTCAAACAGCTTTTCATTCATGAACATTTTCTCCTCGGCAGAAACCGAGTCGATGTAGACGGGGAAATGGATCCAGGCAAGGGCAGCTAATCCACAGACACAGATCAAAGCCGTCACTTGAACGAATCTCGATCTTCTGGAAATC
Organism: Lumbricus terrestris; assembly: GCA_949752735.1. Lineage (NCBI taxonomy): Eukaryota > Metazoa > Annelida > Clitellata > Crassiclitellata > Lumbricidae > Lumbricus > Lumbricus terrestris. Next base: position 89,916,712 of record OX457036.1, read on the forward strand.
ATCTCAGTGGCATCGGATCGTCATTCAACAAATTGTTAGATATGTAATCTTCAGGCTACCACTGGCCCACTGAAAATCAACAAAAAGTTACATTTTGATATATTGTTATACAGCATTAGATATTATCGTGCATTGTAATATTATATTACTTTTGCCGATTATTATCATAAGTATCTGGGATGATTGTGCCCTTGTAATGGCATCTGTTGTGTTGCGACGCTGTAAATATTGTCAGCTTCATCAAATAAACAGCCTCGTAAATCTAAGTATTTACACTTGCTCTCTGAAACGTATGCATACATTTAAAGTTTAACTCTTCAAATCATTTGAGCAAGAATCAACTGCTCACAAATGAACGAGCTCTTAACGAACTTTAACAATTTGCTACTGCCCTGGTAATGTATGCATTATGCAAAATATACAAATTAACATACATAGACAAGCACATACAAACACACATGCCATCCCTACAAAAATATTAATGTAAATACGCAAATACGTATAATTTTATACATAATATATTTGTAAACAGTTCGGCATGAAGCGAATAAAAAGCAATAGCCACATACCTAAGACATAACGCGAAGAAAATACGGTCTCGCATAATATAGAGGGGAAAACCTGATGAGAAACGTATAGTACTAATAGCCTCTTAGAAAATGTGCCCTGCTGGGCACTAAAAACTGAGCAAATTCTGCATTCATTTAGAATGACGATGAAACAAACCAACGACTCGATTGACTCGACTTCCCTTCTCAAATTAGGCTTATGTATACAGCCTAATCTACGCTGCCACAGCTCCTTGCAACAAATCCTTCAAAAGATCAGAGCATAAGCTTATAAATTCTTTCTGGGTCAGAGCCGTTTTAAGGCATAAGCACGTGACGCACATTGCATCGTTGGGCACATGCCTAGAGCCCCGCGCACAATACAAGGGCCACGCGGCGGCCAATAACAAAAGTTACTCTGCGAACGAACACTATAGCAGCCAAAAGAACAGTTCATGCAGTAAGCTTACGTAAATAGGCAGGTTTGGAAGAAGTATTGTGTTTTATTGTATCTATACATTTATATAGCGTCCCTCGAACAATGACTAATCAGAAACGCTCTCAGCACGAAAAACTCGGGGAAAGATATGTTTTCAAAGAACGGGAAACTGATAAGGGAAAACGAGTCACTAGTTTAGTCCCCCGTAGTGTGGGTGGAAGGTTATTACAAATGGATGGATTAACCACAGCAAACGTCCACTGTTGGACAAGAGCAGTTATGGGAATGAAAAGATCAAGACGCTCTGCAGAACGCATGAAAAGATCAAGACGATCTGCAGAACGCATGAAAAGATCAAAACGCTCTGCAGAACGCATGAAAAGATCAAGACGCTCTGCAGAACGCATGAAAAGATCAAGACGGTCTGCAGAACGCATGAAAAGATCAAGACGGTCTGCAGAACGCATGAAAAGATCAAGACGGTCTGCAGAACGCATGAAAAGATCAAGACGATCTGCAGAATCTAGTAGAAAATGCGTGAAGTGATAGGTATCCAGTGCATAGCGGTATACCATTGCGGTAGTATATTTATAATGTAGAAAGAAACGGGAGACTGATAAAGGAAAACGAAGAAAAACGTTGTTTTGGGAGTCCCTTGAGAAGTGAGTTGCAGCATGCGCAAAGCGATTGAAGGGAAGAAAGACGTTGTTTTGGGAGTCCCTTGAGAAGTGCGCAAAGCGATTGAAGGGAAGAAAGACGTTGTTTTGGGAGACCCTTGAGAAGTGAGTTGCAGCAGTCTAGGCGCGAACAGGCAAACGCATGAACAATACTATGATCAATATTAAATGATCAACACTAGAATCAGCTATAGTCCTAATGCATACTTTTAATTTACAAACTATACCCTTTTCTTACCAAAAATAAACGCGCATTGTGACGTCACTGAGTATATCGGCATTCTCTACGTCAGAGTGATTGTATATCATGTTGAAAGAGGTAATAATAATAATTTTCGTTTCTTCAACAATCCGATTAACAGACCACAACCGGTTAGGTAACATAATATTTCTCAAATTCTGATGTAGGCCTAATCTTATAGTTATACAACACAGGCAATTCAATAGCGTCGATGTTTTATTCATCACGGCTTCAGCCGATGAGCGTTGCACGATGATGATGATGATGATGATGACGACGACGATGATGATGATGATGATGACGACGATGATGATGATGATGCATGTTTAGAACTAAATTCCAGGTGAGTCTGGGCGATTGCCAAGAAATGAGTCCGAGAAGAGATAATTTATGTTTTCATCTTCAGCACTGCATAGCTGTAGACATTTGGACTCGCTGAAGAGGCGTTAAGTTTGTTGAAGCTGTTGCATAAGAGAAGACTAGTACAGTAGTCGAGACGAGAGTTTGTACTCAAGGGTATACGCGGGTATATACGGCGTGTACTCACCTCCGGGAATATATGACAGCGTATACTCACTTCCCGAAAAGTATGGTCAGGGCTGTACTCAAGGTATACGCGGGTATACGGCGTGTACTCACCCCGGGAAAATATGACAGCGTATACTCACCTCAGCAAGACCAAGCGGGTACACGCAGGCAAAAATCGCGAATTACGAAGGTCAAAAATCATGAAAGTAGAGCGTTTACGGTGTTTGGAAGGTTTGCGGCGAAAAATTACGGCCAAAAACTTCGATGACTAAAAAAGGGTCGTCATAAATTTTTGTCCCGAAAAAGTCAATTTTTTCGGCGGCAGTGTGTACTAGGGCTGTGTACTCACATCAAAAGTTCTGAGTACACACCTGGAGTTTACTATTCCACATGCGATGGTTTTTGCAATGTCTTTTGTGAGGAAAGGTCGGATGTGTCGCAGAGCATGAGTGTGGCAATTGGTGGAGCGAACAATTTCAACAGTTTGGGAGTCCAATGAGAGAGTCGAGTCAAGTTTCACTCCGAGTATTTTAACAGTGGATGTTATTTAAGGCTGTATTTGAGTAGGTGGGTTGGAGGTGATGATGTTTGGCGATTTGTGACCTGGTCCCAAAGACTGTGGCTTCGGTTTTTGATGGGTTTAGGAGAAGACCATTTTCCAGGAACCAACGGTTTAGCCTACAGCTTCTGCACGATTATTAATGTTATCGCAGCTGGTATTTCCAGAGGTAAGGGAGGTTATATAGCTGAGTGTCATCTGTATATTGGTGGTGCTGGAACCCGAAAGATTGGGTGAGGAACTTAGGAAGCTAACTGGTGATATGAACACAGAGAAAAGAAAAGGGCCAAGAACACTACCCGAGGTACTCAGTAGTCGAAGGCAGAGTGTCAGATTTAGACGAATCTAAAGTAATGAAAAAATGTCTTCCTTCGAGGAAGGAAATAACCAGTTTGAAGCATTTCCAGTTATAAAAAAAGCTTCTTGCACACGGGCAACAAGTAATTTATTGGTCCATATATAGCATCAAAGGCAGCCGAGAAGTCCAAGATTTCGGCCGTAGGTTTGACAGGTCACATGGGTCAAGACCGTCCTTCTTAAGCAGTGGGGTGACTTGGGCAGATTTGAAATTTGTTGGAAAGAGACCTGATTGAAAAGAGAGGTTTGCAAGGTGGGCAATAAGCGGTGCAAAAAGGTCAGGGCATGATTTGAGGATTTGAGTAGGTAAATAGTCAAGTGGTGATGTTTTAGGCTTGAAGTTAAAAATTAACTTGAAAAGCTCCTCAGGAATTACCAGGGAAAGTTTAGACAGAGGCTGTGGAGTTGATGGCAGCTGAAAGTGAATATCGATGTGGCGGAGAGATTCAAGGCGATCCTGGAGTGTGGACTTGATTTTATCAAGTTTATCTTGGAAGAAAGCGGCAATCTCATTGCAGCGGTCTTTTGTTATTTGAAGCGCTCGAGATTGGCAGCTGATGGTTGTTTTAGGTGGAGAAGTTCCTTTGCAATTTCCAGGTCTCCTGGGGATCACTACCTGCATAATTTAACCGTTCCTAGTAGTGATCACACCTAGATTTCCGGATTTAATAGTTTGCTTTACGGCATGCTGTACGATATAAGATACGATCTGGCTCGGTTTTCGTCCGTCTGAACCGGCGTTCAAGTCTCCGGCGGTTCTGCTCGGCTTCATTTGCTGATGCTGAAAGGTTGGAGGTTCGTGTCCTCTGGCGCTTAGCAACTTTTCTTTTAGGGGCGAGGAGGTCAAGGACGTTGGTGATGTCAGTTTGGAGTTGAGATGCGAAAGTATCAAGATCATCAAAGGAGGAGGTGAAGCATGGCGTGTATTGAAATTGTTGAAACGTGAAACGTGCTTATGTCGAGCTTTTTGATGTTTCTGGCTGACGACCACAAGGTATCCGGCTTGTTCACTTTGGGTTGAAAAATTTCTGTAATGAGGCAGTGGTCAGAGTGCCTGGATCCGACACTAGGATGTCCGTACAAGGTTACAAGGGTCCTCGTCCTCGTGTTGAATCAGTAGGTCGAGTAGGTTGCTTGACGACACGCTTTCACGAATCGAAGTGTTAATGCGCTGGATCATATTGTATATGAGTATAGGATGCTGGAGAGTCGGTGATCAACCGTGGATGATGAGTTCGCAGGGCAGTTGAAATCTCCAGCGATAAGAGGATGATCTGGTGTGGTAGAGAGTTCATCGAGAAGGTCGGAAAATTAATTGAAAAAGATACTAGTAGTTAGGGTTGGGATTGATCTGTAGATTTCGATGAGGTTCACAGTGGTATGACCAAAGGTGGCTCGTGCACAACTGCACAGAGACGTTCATACGAAGAAACAGTTGCCAATAGATAGACGACTTTCAGATCAAGTAGTTTTCGGTAGATGAAAGCGACACTCCCGTCTTTGCGGTCGGAGCGGCAGTACTGGAGGCACTGGAAACTCTTGGGGGCAGTATCATCACTAATGGCTGGTGGATGATCGGCTCTAATTCAAGTTTCTGTAATCACGAAGATGTAGGGGGACTAGAGTTTATTTTCGAGAATTAAGCCTTTGTCATGGATGAGTTCTACCTTATTTACTGCAGATCGACAATTTATCATACCAAATTTTAAATGTTGCTAGTTAGATCCAGGGTTCAGTTCAACACCTCCTAAAAGGAGCAAAAAGACGAGTTTAGTTGAACTCTTCCAAAACAAGACAAGAATTACGTCTAGAGAGTTCGAACGGAGGCTTGAAATCAAGGTTATGTAGAGTGCGGCCGCTAATGCTGAAAATAGTAGGCCCTAGCTCTGATTTCCAGAATGGAAAAACTGTAGAGAGGGACATTTAAGCAAGACTTCGCTTTTATGACTTCCTTGACGCTCGAGTCAACAGTTCTCAGCTGGCCGGTTTGAAGAGAGTCATCTGATAAAGAATAGCAATGCAGAAATTGTTAATAAAAAATCTGATAACATTACTTTGATGTAGCCTATAAGAGATATTCCAGAACTGAAAAAAATTACGCAAACATTTACGCTGAACACTTGAGATTTTAAAATTTACGTCGAGGTTAGTCTAGAAAATAAACAAACAGCCATCTTGCCCGCTGGTTCCCTACTCTCTCTATGCTAATTATTAATTATAAGTAAGAGTCGGGCTAGACTAGGGCGACCACTTCTCGCCATCAAAACCGGGACACTTTTTGAAAAAGTAAGAATGATTTGTAATTCTCTGACTACAGGACAACAGGCCTACGAGGGCTAAGTGCGGGTTTATTATAAAAGGTGCAAAAATCAGATGGGCGAAATCCATATGGCGCAATCAAGTGGGCGGTAATGAATAGGCCTATAGCAAATGTTCAATAAAGCACAAAAGAAGAGAATTCGGTAGGCTAGGCCCCTAATCCTCCGAACGGCGGTCTTAAGTTCAAATAAATCTGTTGGTCGTACAGAAGTGGATTGATGAAAATAACTTTCGCTAAATAGAAGTTGGTTTGATACAAAAATCATTTTTACTGAAATGGAAGCTTGATTGATGAAAAATAATTGTTCTTTATATGGAAGTGGATGGATAAAAACAATTGTTGCTACTTAAATAGAAGCTGGATTGATGAAACGCGTTTTATCATTAGGCCTAACTACAGAAATAGGCTAGGCCTATTTGAACAGAGGAGGGCCGGGTTTGTCCAGGAAACTTAATATCCTACACCAGTGTAAAACCAGGTAAAAGGGGAGACGTTATTGTGGACGATACCTCCGTGTATGCGCGTCACCGAAATAATTTCGAAATTAATTCGGATGAATTAAAATCTAAGTAGGTCTACCAAGAATTCTGCTACTTTCGTTTTCATGCAGTGTTTAATCTAGGCCCCTCTGCTCTGGGGGAATTCGGGTTTAAGTCAGTAATGTTGGTTGTGGGTACAGAGTAGGCTAGTCCGCGTTGAACTTTACGTGAGTCGTGTGGTGTGGAGATGGTGAAATCTACTGGAGAGGATGGACGGTAGACGGTTACGGCGAGGTGACGTTTGAGGAAGATATAAATTCGCGGCGTTTCGCATCAATTCTACCGAGATATCTTGACGGAGTGAATTGCATGTATATCGTGGCGACAAGGTTCGACCTGGATCGAGTCCAACTTCCATATTTCACTTTCGTCGTCATCATCATAAGCACTTGATTGCTTTGCTTTTTAGAAGATCAAATACAGTCTTCAAGTTGCAGAACAATAATGTGAAGAGTTGAATCTGTCGACACAGACAAGAAAATACATAATAAACATATTTAATTAATAACTCCAACTATAGGTAAATAATGACTATTGCATGGATGTTAGTCTTTATCGATGTTTTGTATTACAATTCCAGAAAGAAAGACTGGTTCTTTTAATACAGGTGATTTAGGCCTAAGTGTAAAGCGATTACTTCTACCCGTATTTCAGGGTAGTCTTTTAAACTATGGGCGACAATCTAAATCCTGACTTTTGAGTAGCGTTGAACACTAACTTGCATCTTTAGAGCTGACCAATGACTATACCATTGGAATTCGGTGAGAGGTGGGAGCGAGGATCGGTTGAACACGAGTCAATGTCGACTGACCGATGAGATTCTGAGAATTTCCGACGAAATTCTAAACGCATAATTATGAGCAACTTATAAAAAAATGGAACTGTCTGGCAACTCATTTCCTATTCAACAGTTCGTCTCGCCATTGCAGTTAGTTGCTACAGGCCTATAGGCTACAATTACGATATTAATGACTAATTATTTCATGAGAGCTGAAAAGGTGTTCCAAACTGAAAGCTACCGCAACGAACGGTTTTATAAAATTAACTTTCGTTTACTATACTGTCTTTCCAGACAAGAAAACACGGAAAAACGAATTTTATTGAAATAAAAATAACCAAACTATCAAAACATGGCTGGCGACCATCTCATTAGGTACAACTAAAAGACACCAGAACCGCCAATCTGTTCACTGCATAGCACAGAGGGACAGGGCGGGAAGGGCGCTTTACTGCAAGGTGGAGTTTTGCCCCACTCTCCCCTAAGCACTTCTTTTCCAACGGTAAAAGTTATTAGACAAGGTAGGATCTCATCCAAAAGCTAGCATTTGATTGCACGTCCTAATATCAATTATCTTATATTCGTTAAAAATACACGAATATTTTTATGGTCTCAGTCTACATAGGCTAAGACCTTCTTCTCCAAAGCTGAGAGTCATTAGACGAGATAGAATTTCATCCAAACCCGCCTTAATTTATATGTTCTAATTGTACGTGTTAATATCGTGTAGTTTATATGCCTCGGAAAACAAACGAAGCATTATTTATCACGGAAACATAACCAACGAAAGACTACTTCAACAGCTCGCTAGTACAACACTTGAACATTGCCGCTAAACCCTGAATTTGCGCCCTTCGATGTAAGTCGCAGTCACTCCTTGCAGCATAAAACTATCTGCAGAAACCATCTGTGCCTATATGACAAGTAGATGAGGATTGAAAAAGAACACTTCATGGCAACATCTTTCGGGAACTCCTGGGGGCATGAGACTGGAGAATCTACCGCAGCAGTTGTTGTTCTGTACGTTTTTGTACAACTGGAAGCCATGCACATCGCGCAGTCGCTTCACGTAGTCGTTTATTTCGGCATAGTCTGTTGCCGTCATGTTTTTATCTTTGTACTTAGGAGTATGTAGTTCGATGTAGAGCTGTCTGACGTTCGACAGGCTGGTTGGGTCAGAGTAGGTGACGTCACGCAGGAATGGCCACTCCGCACCTTCAACGTCGATTTTCAGAGCGTCTATGTTGCGCTGCCAAACAGAATTAGAAATGCATGACGTCATTCATATTTACAGTTCCATCAACGTTAGAGCCCTTCGTCTAGGGCTCTAGGCCTTCTTCGTCGTCAACACATTTAGGAACCTACAGCGCAGTATCCAAGTATAAATAAATAAACAGTAGCCTAGCCTACGTCGACTGCTAGCCTCTGCTGCTGTCAAAATGTGTCACCAATTTTAGAGTCGTCCGCCATTTTTGTAGAGAGGCGTTTACGACGTCACAATGTATATTATGTTGTCTAGCGACGTTGTAAAGACGATCATTTCACTGCATTAACTTAAGTGTGAAGCAGCTCTGTCAAAATGGCGTCGACCAGTAAAACTAGTCAACGGGCAGGAAAGCAAGTCGACGTACTGTTTGTTATTTATACAGTGGCAGTATCTAGACTTTCACAGGCCCTATTCATTAACGTCTGAGAGGACCTTGCCTTACTATTTCATAGAAACTGGTAGCGTGCCACCTTTTTGGCTAAAATGTCGATAGAATTATTATTGTAGGTTGACAGGAATGGCATAGCGTACAATATATTATGTTTGGAAAGATAATTGCTAAGCCTGTGGTAGATTGCAAGCAAAATATACTTTTACAATGAGAACACGGATTCATCACAAATCTGAGCAGCACTTAGAGGAATGCTGCATTAGGCCTAAGTTGGTTTAGTCTGTTGACGACAGGCTGAGGCTATGAATGCATGTATATAAAAGCTGCATGTAATACACTTCACGACATTTAAATAGATTAAATTGGTTAATTTGTTAAAGCACATTTTCCGTACCGGTATTGATTAGATTGCAAAAGCATTAAACTATTAAAAGTTATTAATTGAAGACTACCCAGATTGTCAACGCTAATAAAGAAATTGCACAGTATAGTGTAGTATAGAGAAAGCTAGGCTATAATTCGTGACAAAGCGCGGTTCGAAGGATTCATCGTTGATCCTTTTCAACATAGAAAAATCGTCTTTCTATCAAATAGTTTCCAACTTGTAGATTACAAAAAAGAACCGCAAAATGATTCAACGTCTGCAGAAACCAGTTGAAGTTTCTTCTCGAGGACAATTGAATGCAAGTCTTGAAAGGCAAAACTTTCTTGTCTGAATAAGCAATATTCACAAAAGCATGAAATAGCTTCAATTCTTCCGTACATCACCATCTTCAAGATGAGCTTTTGGTCATCAACCTAACAACTTAGCTGTCCCGCCCCATGATCCTATGGCAACTCGACCCGGACCACCATGAACTACTCTTGCGGACAATCCTTTTGACCCAACGCAGCACTCGTGAATAAGCTGGTGCCCCGCGCTTGGCTTTCGAGTAGCGCTTTGGATATTTGGAGATTACGATTACGATTAGGAACACCCTCGTACAGCTATTCCTCTAGCTGACACTCCTCAATGAAATAAACAAGCAAAAGTATCGGCCATGTTTTCAAATAGTGCTGCTAAGTACCATTGGTCAATAGTAGGCCTATAACTATTGTCCCTTGGTGTCAGTAGGCTAATACCGTCAAGAAAAATGTTTTCATAGATTTGTCTACACCTCCGCCTTTCTCTTGTAGTCGCACATTTTGTTTTGTTTTAGTATTTGTTTTAGCTTGCAGTTCTGCGTCATCAAACTTTGTAAGGGTTTCTTTGATTAACTGATCTAATGATGCTTGAAAGCATAGCTCACATCAAAATGCTACTATTTCAGAATTTTAGTGCTTTCTTTTACACTTTGAAATCAGCTTAACAAACCGTTAAAAGGTTTCAGCATGAATACAAATCACATTTATGTGTTTATATGCCTGTCTTCTGCTAGACAATAATACATAAAGAAGTCAGCTGGTACTTGGTAGTGATTCAAAGGATTGCCTGACCGGTTTCAACCAAGCTTAGTGCAGTTTAGGAATTCATCTATCACTGAATTATTTAATAGGCAGAGCATTGTACCTTTTCATGTCCCAATCTCTTCCTGATGGTCGACAGTCTCTCCAGCCTCCATCCCTTCTTGTTTGTGTAGTCACTTCCCCACAGACCCAGATTGTGGAAGCTGACATTTGGTGCGTGCATGTGATCTTGTTTTCCAATGCTATAAAAACAGAAACATTCCATCACTGAAGCAAGGCACCTTCCCGAAATAATTACAAATTCACGAGACTATAAAAGCAGCACGTACCTTTGCTCCGTTCAGTTCAAGAAACCATAGCATCATAACCGATGTTGGTCACACCTGCGGGGTGTTCATTTTTAGACGCAGCTTAATTCGTCTTCCTTTGAAAGCGAGAAAACTGTTAAAATGCTTCAATTACATCTCGTGCTAACAATAATGATAACGGTGCGTCTATAATTAATTATTGCCGTCGCGTTTGACGGTAGGCCTATACGCTCTGTCTGTCCGTCCTTCCGTCCATATGTATGTTTGTCTGTCTGCCTGCTTGTCTGTCTGTCTGTCTGCCTGCTTGTCTGTCTGTCTGTCTGTCTGTCTGTCTGTCTGTCTGTCTGTCTGTCTGTCTCTCTCTCTCTTCCCATAGACAGAACCAGATGACACGCAGACTTGTCAAGATATTCATAAATCGGCGTAATTGCAGTATCGGGAACCGTGAGGGTCGGTTAGGATCAGGATAGCGTCGTGAGGGTCGGTTAGGGATTAGTGTCGTCATTAGATAGGCCTACTGTTCGATGAATGATTATTTTCATAGGATCGAAGCACTTCCTCAGTTCGTCTTGTAATCGGCATCCCTTCCGCAGATAAGACGTTCAGAGGTTCTTATAATCAGGCTGTACACGAGGGTATATGCGGGTATACAGCGTATGCTTAGCTCCGGGGTAAAACGGCATCATAATATACTCACCTCCCGAAAAGTAGGGTGTACGCTTGTAAAAAGCAGGGTACACCGTACACGCTACTGTGACGCTAGTAAATCAGGGCACACGCGGCTGTTTAAGATGCATTTTGGCCAGATGACTAAAAAAAGGTCGTCAGAAATTTCGGGGTCTAACAGGTCGGGTTTTTCTCCTGGTCAGCGTGTACTCACCTCAAAATTTACCTGTAGGCTACGGCCCTGCTTATAATACTCCTTCTCAATTCAAATCTTAACAGCTACTCCTTTTAGCACGACATCGACTTTCACGTTCTTCTAAAATCTTAATCCATCGAGATGCTAATGCCTAGTTTTGCAGACACTAGCCTGATTTAAAGAGGACGGCAATTTGACGACAGGCAATCATATAGCTGACATTCAAGATCATCGTTATGGGACGAGCGTCAGTGGTTGGCCTGGCGCCAGAATACATTAGGGAACTTTGTATTCCCGTCTCCAGCCAACCAGGTCGTCGGTCTCTGCGCTCTGCGACTCGTGGGGACTTGATAGTCCCACGCTCCCGTACAGTGATGCGGACACGCCGCGCCTTCTCGTGTATTGGACCTTCATTCATTCATTCATTCGAGTATTTATATAGCGCCTCTTCAAGGAAACTACTCAGAGGCGCTCCCGACTCCAGTACGGACAAACAGAACAGTTTTTAAGTGCTTATAGAATGTGTCAGAGAGTGATCTAGGGAACAGGCGCAGCTCAAGTGGGAGGGCATTCCATACCACTGGGCCAACCACAGAAAAAGCACGACTCTGCATGATGGAGGTACGAGCAAATGGGACAAAGAGTACTTCCCTAACAGCCGAGCGTAGGGACCGACCAGTCCGAGCACTTAACACAGGCCGACAAAGATCGAGTAGGTAAGATGGAGCAAAACCTAGCTGGCAGCGCCATATTAAGGACGAGATTCTGTATTCGATGCGCTGACGGACTGGGAGCCAATGCAGAACCTCCAGCATGTAATTTGTAACATGACCAAATTTGGGCAGATGACCAGTGAGGCGTGCTGCAGCGCGCAGAATACGGTCAAGAGAAGATAATCGACAAGATGGTAAACCAGCATAAAGGGATAGGCAATAGTCAAGACGAGCTGAGACAAAGGAATGTACAAGCGTAGTTGCAGCACCAGTTGAGAGAGAGCGAGCGACAGTGCGAAGCTGGCGCAGCTGATAGAAACAGGAGCGACTGAGACGATTAATGTGAGGTACAAAAGTAAGTTCCTGGTCTAGCACAACACCAAGGTCACGGACTGACGTGGAGAAAGTATAGTCGGGAAATTCAGCAGAGAGGTGAATCAGATCAAGCTTAGACAGCTGCTGCCTGGAGCCCAGCCAAATGAATTTAGTCTTAGCAGGGTTTAGTCTAAGACGGTTTGATGCCATCCATGCTCTCAGGGCAATGAGCACCTGACTCATAGCCCTAACTGTAGAGGAAGCGTTAGATGAGAGGCAATGCATGTATGCCTGTGTGTCATCAGCGTAGAGTTGGCTAAAGGCACCATGTTCTGCAAGAAGCAGGTCGAGACCAGTGGTATAAATTATGTATAAGAGTGGACCAAGAACTGAACCCTGAGGCAAACCATATGGGGCAGGGACCCACCGAGACCTAATCGTAATCGTAATCGTAATCTCGAAACTTCTACAGCGCCCACAAAAGCCAAGTCGCGGGAACCAGCTTATTCACAGGCGCTCAATCAAAACAAAATCGATAGGCAGCGGGTCAAGTCCGGAGAGTCAGGCAGGCAGATAGATGGACGGCTAAGGTGGGTGATGTTTAGAGTTGAAGTGGCGGGGGATGTAAGGAGAAGAAGAATCAGGATAGGATTTTTGAAAGAGCAATGTTTTCAGTTTTGAGTGAAAGACCTGTGGGGAGATAGCGAGAGGTGGAGTTTTTTTGGTGAGTTCGTATGATGGGTCGGAAGTTTGCCGAAGTGCTGGCGGAAGTTTGTTCCAGAGAGGTGGAACGGCAATGGCTATGGAGCGGTTTGCGAATTTCAGTGATGAAGTGATGGGAGGGCGAAGCAGTGTAATGGAGGATGAGGAGCGTGTTGAACGAGGTGGCTGGATGGTGAACAACTGACGAAGGTAGAACGGCTGGGATGATTGAAGTGTATTGTAAGTGAGTGAGAGGACTTTGTATTCGATGCGTTCAGGTATTTTGAGCCAGTGAAGTGATTTAAGGACAGGAGTGATGTGGTGACGTTTGGGGGTTTTCGTCACTGCACGGGCGAGGGCATTCTGGATAGCTTGGAGGCGGTTAATTTGGGTTATATCAATGTTTAGGAAGAGAGAGTTGCAGTAATCAAGTTTCGCATGAACTATGGATGTGGCTATTGTGGATGCAGTTTTAAAGTCAAGCATAGGTCGGATTCTGCGGAGATCTCGTATGTGCATGAAACAAGTGCGGGAAAGTTGGGTTATGTGGTCGGAGAAGCTAAGATGCTGGTCAAAGATTACACCTAGGTTTCGGACAGGAGAATTTGCGGAGAAAGTGTGGTTGGAAGAAGAGTCATTGTTGAAGGAAATAGAGGGATCAGGAATTTTCTTGAGTTGCTCTCTGAGGCCAATTAGTATAAATTCTGTCTTGGAGGGGTTAAGGCAGAGGAGATTTGAGGTCATCCAAGAGGTGATTTGGGTGACCACAGAGAGAAGATTATTTATGGAGTCAGAGAAGCTGCTTGGAGAGAAAGAGATGAATAATTGGGTGTCGTCAGCATATAGATGATGGTCGACTGTGGATGCTTTTATGAGTGAACTGAGTGGAGTGGTGTAGAGGATGAACAAGAGGGGCCCGAGGACAGAACCTTGCGGAACACCACAGGTGAGGGGGCGTGATTGATAGTCGAGCCATGGACCACACTTATAGTGCGCCCATGCAGGAAAGAGCCAATCCACTCCAGAAAATTACCAGACAACCCAAACGAAACATTCAACCGCTTAAGCAGGATGTCATGGTCTACAGTATCAAAAGCTGCGCTGACGTCGAAAAGGGCGAGCAACGTCAGTTCCGATCTGTCGATGGCTCCATAGATGTCAGATAGGAGTCGGAGCAACAGAGTTTCGGTGGAATGAAACCTTCTGAAGCCTGATTGGAAAGGTGTAAGTAATACTTCATTCTGGAACAGTCTTCCATTGGCAATTCGTGATGCTGCTTTGCATGTATCTCATGAAACATTCTCAAAGTTAATTAAGTCGCACTTGTTCAGAACTGCCCGGTAGCTGCGTTAAGCGCCTTCGTGAGGTTATTGTAAGGCGCTACATAAATGTTCATATACATACATACATACATACATACATACATACATACATACATACATACATACATACATACATACATACATACATACATACATACATACATACATACATACATACATACATACATACATACATACATACATACATACATACATACATACATACATACATACATACATACATACATACATACATACATACATACATAGCTGACATTCATGGCATTGACCTGATAATTATGATTCTGACCTGACTGCAGAAAGTAATTGATTTATGCCATATTTATTGCATTACACACTGATGACGTCATAGAAGTTACCAATCAACACTAATTATTGTATTAAAAAATGATTGTTATAATGCAAATATTGGAATACCTTGGGTCAAAGCTGTGCACCTCACATCCGTATTTCGCCCAGGATTCGTCAAATGACCAGTCAGTAGATATACTGGAAGAAATATTTTAATGTGTTTAGTGCATTGCATGAAAACCAATAAACATATTATAAATGAATGTGCACAAATACGTACATACGGTACATAGCCACTTAAGTACATCTTTAGGCTATGCACAAACAGTCGCACACACAGGCAGCGCTTTAAGTGTAGAAAAAGAATTGCCTGGACGCCCTTTACCTTTCCATGTTGTGCAAGCCCTAATAAGTGGCAGGACGGAGTTCAGATTAAAATAAGTGCCTGGACGCCGTCCATGACTCTCCAGTCACACTTAAAGCCCTGCACACAGGTATGCATATTATACACAATCATATTACACATAGGCTACAAGTTTTGCACAAAACATAAACAGTAGGCCTATAAGTAAGCATATATAGGCCTACATGAGAACGCACCTACATATCTTATATTATAATTCCGAAAGTTTGTCCCTTTCCATATGTCTGTTTGTTTGTACGGATTTTGACTCATCGTAACAAAATAGACTCGGAAACGAAACAGCGTCGGTTTACAAATTTTTTTTCAGTTGATTCTTACCCAAATTATAAGGTCAACGCAACTATTTTCAGCTTTTAATTTACTTTTAAAACCAGAGTTATTAGCGTTTTAATCCTTATAGCAGTCATCTTGCCGCATTTAGTAAAGAGGCAACAGTCCGCATGACGTCATTCAATAATAATTTCCGTTTATCAACAATCCGAAACCGGTTACAGTTTACAATTATGCAGCTGAAACAATAATATTCACAAGAACGCAGATCACAGAAATACTAACTATACTAACAGAACAGACAACCTGCAATAATTGTATTAGGCCATAGTCAGCACACACACCCGCCCCACAGGGACGAGTCAGGTTTGGCTTTTTGGGGAAGCGGGGTGGGGTGGAGGGTTACCGAAAACCCGAAATTTAGCGGTCAACGCTGGGAACCCCAGAGGAGTAGTGTTGAAAACCCTAAATTTCCCGGGCAACGCCGGGTGACACATCTAGTATATTTATATGCAAAATCTAAGTACGGTAGGCTATAAGATATCACTAATTTCGTGTTATTATTACCAGTAGCCTACTGTTGCTACTGTTACTACTACCACCACCGCAACCACTGCTGCTACTACTACCTCTACTACTACTACTACTATTAGTACTCTACTACTACTACTACTTCTACCACTACTACTACCACCACCACTACTCTTTAAAAGCCTGGTTATTGCAGACTTGATTTTATATAACGCCGGTGAAGAAGAAGATCACCCTGCGCAATTTCAGTTTGCTGAAGAGAAATTTCAAAATTTTGAGCAATAGTGTACAATAATTTATTGATAATAATGTGCAGTTGTGAAAGGTTGCATTGCAGCATAAATTAAGTAGACTATAATCAATAGGCCTATTATTTGTTTGGGCGGCTGCGGGAGGGGTAAAACCCAATGATCATGGTTTCAGCTTTTAACAGGAGCTTAAAATGTAAGACAAAAAATTAAATGCAATTTATTTTGTATAGACTATAGAGGTTTTCAAACGCAGATTACATTGTTTCACTTTGTGTTTAATTAGTAGCCTATAATTAATTCTCTAATGAGAATAAATTTGCAAAAAAGTAATAGACAGAAAAATAGGTGTCAATTTTCGGGTGGGGGAACAAGTGTCCCTATGTGATGGCGCCAAGGTACATGAAGCTTAGAATGCAGAACAAACGACTGTACTGCAGCGTAATATTATACCGTGCATAAACAATAGAGCCACAGCTGGGTACAGAAACCTTTGAATATCATTTAATAGTCCATTGCAGCAAAGAAATCATTAGAATTATAGATTTTATGCGTAACAAATGAGCATCGTCATCCAAAATGCCGTATACAATACTAATATGTATTTTGATATACAGACCCGAAGGAGTAGACGAGGCAAGAGTTGCTGTCGGGTCGTACGGCCTCAGTCATGCAGGCCTCGTATCCTCCGTCCCCCGCACGACCAAATCGATCCGAAGACGGGCAATGGAAGTCAATGGTTGTCATAAGTCTGACAATGTAATTAACAACAATTATAGACACTGAAATATTCTGGCAACTGATGTAAACAATTAATACTAGACTGCAATATGAGAAACAACCACAGCAGCGGTCCTTTATTTGCGCTGCCGGGTAGGAAGCCAGTACAAAATATCCAGCATTTAGCTGGAGACATGTCCAAATTTAGGATTTAAAAAAATACGACGCGCTGTAGAGCGTAAGACTCGATCCAGACACACACACTATTCGATTGGATGTGAGGATAACGTAGAGTGATTAGCAATAGTCAAGGCGGGCTGTAATGAAAGAATGGACTATGGTATTGACGGCACTATACGTTAGTGAACGGCAACTGTGCGAAGATGACGTAACTGATAGCAAGAGTCTCTGGCACGACAGAGAATGTGAGGAGAAAAAGTGAGTTCCTGGTCCATCAGGACACCAAGGTCATGGACCTATTTGAGAAGGTATAACTGAGGAATTCAGTCGCAAGTGCAGTAAGGTCAAGCTTAGCATGCTGCTTTGGGTTGACTGGGCAGAAGAATTTAGTCTTAACTGGATTTACGCGCAGTCGGTTAGACGACATCCATGCAACTAGGGCAGCCAGGGGCTTCTATCCCCCCCCCTAAGCAACCGGGCGCAACCCCTCTTCTTCCCCCCCTTTTCTGGACTTGCCTTCCTCTATGTATGCAATATAATGCAATCTAGTGCATGCCCTCCTCTATAGTGTGGGAATGAAGGTTTGTTTGGAGAGGGAAAACGAGCATCCAGCAGACGATCGCTAAAGCATGTGTAGCGCCGAGAAGGGACCTGCTACGGGGAGGGAATGTGCCCCTCTCCATAAGAAATTTTTGCGATTTCCACATTGCAATTTCAGCATTTTAGGCTGTCCTCTTAGCAAAATTACTCTACTATTTCAGTGGAGGAATTGCTGCCAAAATTGGGCAGCCATATGTTTTGCGCCTCTGATCAGTGTGCATTCGAGAGGCGTTACATAAATTTTAGAGCACAATGCAATACAATAAAATACAATGTAGGTCCCACGTAATAATGATGTTGCTTTACTAAGTGTTCAAGGACCAAATTTGACTGTCTGAAATTTGAAAGATAACATTGGAGATAAGCCATTTAGATCTATAGTTGTGCAAAATAGTATTTGTATAATTGTATTAACATTATTTTTTCAACTATAATATGATTGTATTATTTATTAGAATAGTAAAAACATTATTATAATCATGTAATAGGAAATTTTTTACGGTATATTATAGCTGTTATAGCAGTTCCTGTAATTCAAAAGTGCAGATAGTAGCCTAACTAAAAACTCAAAGTGTATAAAGTGTATACATTTTGCTAAAAACTAGTAGGCCTGCCATTTTGTCCAAATTTATATGGAGGGAAGCATTTTCTGGGAGGATCTTCCTTCTAGTGATGCCTAGATTGAACGCTGCCCTCCATTTCCGACCTTCCCCCCCAACAGACGTGAATTTTGGCTGTCTTCTGATTCCCCCCTATTTTTCACTGGGCGCAAGCTGCGCCCGCCATGTATAGGGATATAGAAGCCCCTGAGGGCAGCTAAGATCCAACTCATGTAGCGCGCCAATATGAGATGGCGCTAGACGACAGGCAATTCTTGTTGGCTTGCACAGCATCGCCATAATGATAAAGCTGACCAAAGACTGCATGTATCGCACGCAGAGAGGCAAATTCGGAAGCGTGAACTGTAAATCATATGCAGAATTTGACCAAGACAAGATCCCTGGGGCAAATCATATTGTGTTGGAACCTATATAATTATGAGGACCTAGTAGAACCATGGATGATGTACGACACAAAGGGAACGGTCATGTAGAAAAGAGGCAATCCATTCAAGAATGTCACAGTTTCAAGTACAACAGCCCCTTGTGTAGAACTGCACACCAAAATATGCTCTACAGTAGCGAGATATGCACACTGTGTATACTGTAAGCTTACTTAATATGCACCTGTAGTGGTCCCATTAGTCTCCGAATTGGCCTCATTGAACGTGCATTAATCAATGAGATACACGAGCACGCAACTTGACAGGTATTATACTATCCGCGAGTATACGATATATGTGAGGCAATACGTCTCGGTACAAAGACAGGTCAGGTAGCTATCTATCGACTACTCGACTACATTCATATCAGAAATAAATAATTAATGAACCTCTGCTTCGACTCAATGTTATTTATACGAAGTCTGTAGTAGGTCTAGAGAGCATTCTGCAGAAACACATTCAAGCATTCGTCCTGACTATTGCATGCATACAGGCTATAATTATAATCACACTGTTTCGTGACTTCGCACTATAATTGTCTGAATACCCTGGTAGTTATTGCAATCTGCTACCTGCAATTATAGCGATGAACAAAAATTTATCGCAGGCATTGAAAAGAAGATAATTCGTCGGATATTTTTGAATAAAGGCCATATACACGATGAACGGAAAAAACCCGAACCTATACAATAATGCCAATAAATAAAGAAATGAATACCAAAAATGTCAAAATATTATTGAGAATAGATATATTTTATTCCCAATTATAAACTTAACTAGTTTTTATAAGTATGCGCTATACAAGTTAAAAATTGGTCTAAAGGAGCGCAGAGCGACTGAACTAACGGAGGTCAACAAACAGGTAGGGCTTGAGCCATCAAAGCAGATTTTACACCCTCTGCGCTTTGGCCTCCAAATATCCCAGATCTTGATCCCGTGGACTAAAAGAAATATGGTAGGCCTATGTAATGCAAGAAAAGGTTTACAAGACAAAGGTATGCGATGTCGGTGAACTGCGTCAGCGTATATTACCTATACAGGCATGGGTCGAATTTGATCAAGCTGTAATGATGTAATCTATCCAGTGGCGTGCGCGTCTTTGTGTGTGTGTTGAGGCGAAAAGAGGACATTTTGAACACACATTATCAATAACAAATGATGGTTAGCTGATTCATGTCCTTTAAACTGAAGTTTTTCCATGTTTTTCTCTATGTTTTATTAAAATGTACAAATTATTACATCAATTATCGTAACAATAGAAGAGGTTCGTTTTTTTTCGTTCACCCTGTAGGCCTATATACATTGTAAACAGCCTAATCAGAAAAACAGGAAAATTTCTGCTAGGCTACATGTATATTCGTCTTGATATTTTATCCACATAATATACCCCCTTCAAACACAAACACTTTCCCTATTCTTGACCTACCATTCCTTACCTTTACACACATGAACTTATATCTAAATATCCTTCAATAGCCTACCTTAATCCTACCTTGCCTAATCATTATTTTTTCATATATTCCCTGCATTCTACAGTGTATGTTGCCACAAATAAACCTATTTGCACAAGTTGCATTACATCTGTGAATAAGTTACCTATGAAATTCAGATCTCAATGTGTTGAGGTCTGATCTTTTCGCGTCTTCTCCAAAGTACTCTTCGCCGCACAGTATGGCGTCTATAGGACACTGAAACAATAATTATAATCGGTGAGTCATATGGTCGACGCATCCGGGGCCGACAGAGGAAAATATGGGAGGACGTCGATACAGCAAGACCTAAAGCTGCTCAAACTGAAGAAAGAAGACACAAGAGACAGCTACAAGTAGGCTAGAAGAGAAGGATCCGAGAGGCTGACCCCTCTCACCAAAGAGCCTTAACCAGGGGTCTCAAACTCAAGTCAGCATGTGGGCCGCATTTGTAAATTTTTAATGACTCGCGGGCCGCAACATAAAAATATTCTCGTGCACGTGAAACTATACAATTAGTTATTTGCCATTGCAGCATACAATACTGCAATGATGATATAATCCTGTAAAAGTCACATAATAATATTTTTTAAGCGTAGCCTATCTATAATGGTACTACAAACAAAATTGAAAAAACATTCTATCCCAATTATCGAAAAATGCGTGGGCGCTATAATTGAAGTAATTATGCTGTTATCAAAATTTAAAATGACTCTAATTTTTTAAGTATACCCTAAGCAATGTTCAGAGTAATTCAACTCGAATTTAGTTAGGCCAAGAGACTCTGAGTGTTCTTAAGTGTTCTAAATGTTCTAAGTCCTCTAAACCACAGTCACCAAAATTATAGGAATAAACATAGGACCTACCTGTTAGCCTAGTGTCATTGTTCAAAACCAAGCAAATGGAAGTTAATTTTGCAAAAATAACACGCGGAAGTGACATTTTTCAACTTTCATTATCTATGGAGATACAATTATTGCGGAGATACTATATTTTGCGACACCGGCTTACAAACTTTGCTGTGCATTCTTCTGCTTCGGCGTTGCATCGCACTGAAGGTCCACTAATTCCATCTGCATAATAATTATATGTGCCTATATCTGCTGTTGGGGACTCAATGTCCACAGCAAAAGGAGTAGAAAGCAGTTTAAACATTGGTTCAAATAGTTAAGGAACTGCAAAATTCTTTTAAACCGATTTCTAATTTAAAAAAATAAAAAACCAAGAGGCTGTTCGCGGGCCGCACTAATCGGGTTTCGCGGGCCGCGTGTTTGAGACCCCTGGCCTTAACGGAAAGAAAAAGAAGAAGAGGAGGAAGCGAAGAAAGGGAGGGAGGGAGTCGTAAACTGCACATTTCTATAGCGCCACTCTCAAGCTACAGGCAGGGCACCAGCTTATTCGGGAGCGCGGAAAATTTTGAGTTTTCGAAAACGTTTAGCAAAGCGTGGAGTTTAGAAGAGCTCTGCTCGTCCTGCCTATACCTAGCTGGATCAAGGTATAATTATTACAGGTCTGCATATGTTACGTATTCAATTTAGTAGGTTAAATGTTACAATAATTATCATTGTTAGCTGCTCGTTTTTAATCATTCCGATGCTTACATCTAGTTTCCGTGTCGGAAACAGCTTTTGCTTCATGATAATTTTCTCTTCTGCAGAGGCTGAATAGATGTAGTCGGGAAAATGGATCCAGGCAAGAGCAGCTAATCCGCAGACGCAGATCAAAGCCGTCACTTGAATGAATCTCGATCTTCCGGTAGTCATCTCAGTGGCATCGCATTGTCATTCAACAAATTGTTAATTGTGTATTCTTCAGGCAGCCAACGGCAATCGCTGGCTCTCTGAAAATCAACAAAATTACATTTTGATACATTGCTATACAGCATTATATAATTTTTAGCATCCTACACCATTATAATATATTACTTTGCCGATTATATCATAAGTATCTGGGACTGGAATGAAGGTGCCATTGTAACGGTATGTGATGTCTCACGGATATGATCGGCTTCATCAAATAAACAGTCTCGTTAACCTAAATGTTTACACTTGCTCTCTGAAATGTAGTTAAATTGACAAGTGCACGTACAAACACATGCAAACATAAAGCGTAAGTGTTCAGCTCATTTGAGCAATAGGTCTACTCACTCACAACTTCACAAGTGAAGGTTAATGAACCTTAACAGCACTTACGCTAGTGCATGGTGAGCGGGAACAGTAATTTCATTATGACTTAAGATTATAATAGAAAAAACCTGTAGGCTAGCCGTCTAGATACGCGTATAGGTTACACAGAAATCGACTTTTCAAATCTAAAGCATGGTTAACCTGTTGTTCGGATGTTGTATACTAAATGAACTGTTTACGCCATTTAGGCCCTACATAGAATCAGACAAGGGAAGAAAGTAAGTTCCAGACCAAACAGAAAATAGAACTTCTTCGACTGCTATAGTTAGTGTCCATAGTAGACTAATAACATTAGGCACTATGTGTTAGCAGACGCGCAATAGGCTAGTTCCACAGAGGGCAGGTGTCACGGGGATATTCTATACCCCTAAAGCTCTCCGGGGAGGACCTAATCTATCCCCGGATGGAATATACCGGTAGAGACTCTCCGGGGATCAACTATATCCATCCTTCATCGTGTGAAATCATCCCCCGGGGGATAAAAATTCACATGCTATAAGGTACCGTTTTTAAAAAGCATAGAGATTGCCAAAAATAATTATGCTTTATTAGAAATCCAAATCCAATGCCAGAACAAATGCGCGCAGCCACAATAGCGCACTGGATAAATTATACAATTATTGTAGAAGCATTTATTGAAACTGTACGGCCTACATAAATTAGAATTATAAAACTGTGGGCGCAGGAAAACACCAGAACACTCTAGAATGTACTCAAACGAGAATTGTCGTGCAAGTACTGTTCGTAGAGTTCATGATGTACTTAGGCCTACCGTCAGCCAAACGTTTTGCCCAGGAAAACACAAATACATTGTCTACTAGAATAAATTTAAATTAGAAATAATAATAAAATATAATATTTAATTTAGAGATAAATTAGAATCATAAAATCACACGAAATAGTAGACTCCGAATTCCATTTGAACTCTGTTAGGGTAAGAAAACATCAAACAAGTAACAGCAAAAATACATAAAATAAATTATAATAGACCGATATCGAACGCAAGCTACGAAATAACTCGTGGGAGATACTTTTGAACGATGGGGGATAGTCCCTCCCGTTCAGATTCATCCGACCGGATACTTTCTTTCGCAATGTGAATACGATTATCAGGGGATACTTTATTTCAGTGGTTCCCAACCTTTTTTTACTTCAGGGCCACTTTTTCAAAGTTGGAAGACATGAGGGCCACTTGTTCCTATTTGAAGGACATTAGATGGCCACAATACCAAAATTTAATTAACTAAAAGCATATAAAACTGTTATAATTGAATCAATATATAATGTTTTATGTTATTTACAGATTTCAAAATAAAATAATTTGTAATAGAAAATAATTACGTGTTCTATCCTGTCCAAATTGTCAATTTTTTCAAATGTCTTTGTTAATTCTTTGAGAGATGAGGGCCATATTTTAGACCTGGCTAGTCACCTTTGGGCCGTGGGCCACGGGTTGGGAACCATTGCTCTATTTCGGGACACAAGCTCTGTTAACGCACTTTACAGTAGGCCTACTCTATTAGCGATTGAGCCATTTTCAGACGTATACACAATGTTTATATATCGCTTCTGATATACCTATAATATAACAAGCGTGGCAAATTAATCGACAGCTAAAGTTTGAATAGTGGGCCAATACCTTCACAGTTATTGCCAGCGCTGAGGCATCCAGTGGTGGTCATGAAATCCGTATCCCTCGGCGTTCAATTGCACAATTTTATTTATGCAAATCGTCTTTCATTGAAGTAACATACTAAAAATGGCTTTGATTCTACGGTAGCAGCTTAATGAAACGTGAAGGTCCTGTTAACTTTTTTACCCAGATTAGATAAGATTCTAATCGGTTAGACAAACAGCTACTTCCAATTCTAATTCTAATAATTTGATCAAGAAGTTGCTGAATAAAATTCAAATCGATTAGTAATTTTCAGTATATAGCCATAATTCTTAACTGTAAGCGATTAGCAATGGTTAATTCTAATTGATTAGCTTAACGATTGGCTTATTCTAATTCCAATCAATTGACAAATATCAGCTGCCAATTGAAATGAAATAGAAGTTTTAGCCATTTTGCCACTTTCTGCTTTCAATATAATTTATTATTGAGGGCTACGTTGGATGCTGGCTGAATGAATTAAGCAACTTAAATGCCATAATTATGAATACGCTATTGACTGAGATTCTAGTTGGGGTACAACCCTCATCCCGTCGCTGCTGGAAGACTTGCTTATTTCCTCCGAGCTGTCAAGCTGAGCGCAACTTTGAATAGCTATGTAGTAGGCCTATAGTAAGCCATAGTCTTAGAGTTTTCATTATTATACGATACAATAATTTATTGTTTAAGGCATCCCTTAATTGTAGCCTAGTTGTAGCCAAAGCAATTTTTATAAACGCACATTTGAAGCACTTTGCTTTTAATTGTATTTTATTGTGATTCTTTTGGAAAATTTATTGAACATAATATTTCTTTATTTGGGACATGCAACGCTAGATCCTACAATAATTTCAAGCTTGAATTGCTGTTACTCACGTGGTAAATTAGCAAGAACCGTTTTAAACCTCTCCCCTAAGTAGATTCGACATGGAACCAGAGAACTGAAGTGCACAATATTTATTGTGGACTTTACTATGCGCAGTGATATCGATTTTCTGAAAAGACAGTAAGTAAAAAAAGTTGATTCTATAAACCTGTTCGTTTCGGTAGCTTTCAGTTTTGGACACCTTTTCAGCGATCATGAAATGACCGGTCATTAATATTGTAATTGTATATAGGCTGAAATCATGCATGCAACTATTGTATAGTTGCCCATAGCAACTAACTGCAATGGCGAGACGAACTGTTGAATAGGAAATGAGTTGCCAGACAGTTCCATTTTTATAAGTTGCTCATAATTATGCGTTTAGAATTTTCTCGGAAATTCTCAGAATCTCATTGGTCAATCGTAAGAAGTGACATTGATTCGTGTTCATCCCGCTTCGCTACCACCTCTCACCGAATTCCAATGGTATAGTCATTGGTCAGTTTTAAGGATGCAATTTAGTGTTCAACGCTACTCAAAAGTCAGGATTTAGACTATCGCCCATACTTTTAAAAGACTACCCTGAAATACGGGTGGAAGTATGCCTAATCGCTTTACACTTAAATCACCTGTATTAAAAAGAACCAGTCTTTCTTTATGGAATTGTAATACAAAACATCGATAAAGACAAACATCCATGCAATAGTCATTATTTACCTATAGTCGGAGTTATTAATTAAATATGTTTATTATGATTGTATTTTCTTGTCTGTGTCGACAGATTCAACTCTTCACATTATTGTTCTGCAGCTTTATTCCCTTTTTTGCTTTATTTCCTTTTTATTTACTGTAATGTTGGGTTGGTGCCAGGAACGGCATCGGGCCAGGCCATAAAATCCCCCAAACTCTCATCATAAATTTCTGGCTACGCCACTGATAGAAAGTGACATTGTTTCGTGTTCAACCGATCCTCGCTCCGACCTCTCAGCGAATTCCAATGGTCTAGTCATAAGTCTGTGTTAAGGATGCAATTTAGTGTTCAACGCTACTCAAGAGTCAGCATTATTTTATCGTCGGTATCAATCTACTTCTAAGATGTTTTACACGCATTTTGCCAACTACTGTCAGAGTAAATGCGAACAGCTCAAAAGCAGATTCAGTTTTAACTGTTTTTAAAAGATATTAAGTTTTGGTTTCCTGGATGGGTGCTGGCAGACTGTTCCATGCGCGTGGGCCAGCGACCCGAAAGGCAAGATCATCCGTTTTAGTTTTTGACGCATTCTATAGGTATTATATTGTTTTTGATAAACTGCTTTTTGTACCTGATAGCGGTATGTCTTCAGTTTTTGTTACCATTAAACGAATATAATAATAATAGGAACGGATTCGTCGGCGGTCTTGGACGATCGCAGCCGGCATCTAGCCTGCTATGGTAGTCTGCCAACGATCTTATGCTGTCCGCGAGGTTCAACGATGGCAAGGCCGTAGCCTTGCCAGCTACAGGGTGTTTTGGGTGTTTGAACACCCCCTCCCCGAAATAAAATTATGCGAAAATGAAATAATGTATTTACTAGCACATTATGTAAGAACTACAGTGTGTAATGTAATTCCGAGCAGAAAATAGTCGAAAATCGCGGACTTATTACGAGGCAAGTAAGATATGAATAAAGGGCCAGAAAATTTCGTCCAGAAAAGAAAAGTCGGTCGGAGCATGTAGGCCAACTCACCTCATAGTTAAAGGTCGGGAAACACCCCACCCACCTCCCCAAAATAAAGTCCTGCTACGGCCTTGGAGGTAGGCCTACTTGCATATCAGGATGCAAAGTCTGAACTTGATGCGCTCGCCTATTCGGATTTTAATTGTATTATGTTAGACGAGTTTGGGCGTGGATGCAACTTCAAACTCAAACACTTAGGCCCTAATATCGAACCTGCAGACTGACCAATATGTGCACTTCTCTCTGAGGCGTGGTTAGCCATCAAAAATTGTATTGTATTGCACTTAGGACCATTTCTCTAGCATCGTTAATTCGTTATCAGTAGCAAACGATAGTCCAAGGAGGCTCTAAATACATTGCAAATGTCAGCGTAGCAGCAGCAATTCTAACTGTTTTTCTAATACATCAAGGGTTTTTGGTTCTTGAATGGGTGCTGGGAGGCTGTTCCAGGCGCGTGGGTCAACGAACCGAAAGGTCAGATCAACCGCTTTAGATTTTGTCGCAGGAATCGCTATAAGCTATAAGCATATACTATTATAAGTTACTATCGGACTTCGACACAATGTGCAGCCGCGACATGTAATGTGTAGCCTATACATGTTTGTTCGGATCACGTGCTAATCTATAGGCAAAGACCTTATCTTTGCTATAGGTCTGATGCTGTGCGCGAGATATCATGGTGCACAATATTATTATTGTCGAGGTGTTTATACGTCAGAATGCAAAGTTTAAAAAGTGGTCACACCGTCACACATAGACTACATACGGGCTTGGCTCGATTGTTTCGTTCGTTCGCCGCAGCTATGAGCTTATACTAACTTAGGTATATACAAATAAACATACATAGACAAAACTATGCATACAAACATGCCATCCATAGATTCCATACCACTGTTCTCACGCATGTAGCCTAGATTATAATTGTAGGCTATACACAAATGCTTGCATACAATAAAATTATCTGTAAACGGCTCTGCATGTACAATGTAGCTAATGAAAAGCGACATCCAATCACATACCCGGATACCGCAGACAACACGCCAAAAATATCTCAAACGTTGGCCAACAAAGAAATCCTGAGAAGAGACGAATCGAAGGAGCAATGGAGTCTAAGGCATGTTCGATGCTATTAAATACTGATCAAAATCTGCATGAATTCGTTAGAATGACGGTGAAAACGAACTAACGACCCGTGCAATTGACTCGACTCCCTCCCTTCGCAAATTATGCAACTGCTCCAAAGGTCGAATCTACGCTGCTACAGCTCTCGGTTTAATATTTTGCTGTGCAACGACACTGTTTGATATCAATGTTGACTAGGGTCGTCCTCCTCCTTTATCCAAGCTTGGGACTGGCACTGCCTAAGTATAAAACTTTGTAATGAGCGCCTTCTCCGCCCCAAATATCTCGACCCATTCGCTCATCCTTCACTCGACTCTGAGAAATTTTGAAGATTTATTTAACTGACAGAAACTGTTTTTCTTACGTTTATCCAATGAACTTCTGTGTGATACGTTGAACTGCTCCATTCCCTACCCTGCCACATAACAACGCAGATAAGAGTATCCTGCCACGCTTAGGCCTACCAATCCTATATTACGTCAATCTTATAAAATTATGTTACACGGCTTCGATAAACGTCTGTAGTAGCCTGCACATTAATCAAATTTACAGTCATCAGTCAGGCATACAGACACACAAGCAGACAGGAAGAGGGACAGGCAAAGGGTATAGACAGTCAGACACACATACTAACGATAACATACGTTCAAAATGATTACTGGCTTCTTATTTGCACACGTCTGTTCGTTCACGGTGAGCGTTTATTTTTAGTTCATTGGGAACTGCCAGATGTTCTGATAAAAATCGATAAGAAATCCGTAGGCCTACTCTTCAGCCAACACACGTCAGTTAGAATACTATGTACTAAGGTAAACGACACATACATGTACTCTGTGCGTGTTCTAGTTCCGCTCCTCTGAGATCCAAAGTTTCAGGGCGACAAACAAGCGACCGGTGTGGTATGAAATCTTGTCCGGCATGAAATTGTGTCGGACTCGACGACTCCGCCTACTTTCGTTGTCGAAACAGTATTTCCTAATATTATTATTACATAAATTATCCTCGTAAAATTATATCACTAACATAATATCAATAACATTATATATGGGACGAGGAAGCAAGGCTGTGAACAGTTGAATTATTATTTTAATTGACGAGGCTTGTTGCGACCACGATGACGTTAGCTCTATATTTAGACAGAAATTCCCATCGCGGAACGTAGCAAACTGGCGATGAGTCGAAGTCTGTGTAAGTGAGTAAGATCACTTTCAGAGCATAGAAATGAGTTCTAAAAGCCACAAAATTTAGAATTTTCATTTATCGCATTTCAGTTTTCTTATCTGCTTGGGTTATCCAGACGACGTAAAAGGATTCATGGCCTTCGAAAATGCCATAACAGAGTTCACTGCCTCATTCTTTTCGTCAGACCAATATGCGACGCGTGCAACCAATTCTAAAACCGATGCAATGACCAATAATTTGGAAACTATCACTGCACGCATCCACTTGCATGCAAGTCTTTACAAGATCGATCGTCTTTCAGATTTCCAAAGCACAGGTGAGATTAACAGGCCTCTAGAAAAACTCTAAAACTCTGCGCAAAAGCCGGTAACCGCATCCTCATCTCGATGGCTAGCACTATAATTTTGTTCTGCTAGTTTCTTCATCTTTTTAATAATATGTTCCTTGATTATGCTATAGGGTAGGCTACTCCATGCTCTTGCCCAACATCGGACTTGGCTGTGGTTGGTCCTTCAATATGGAATGATTGATCGAGCTTCTTTCCGCACTAAGGGCCAAACTAACGACTCGTTTTTCTGGTCAAATTGTTATTCTTTAAAGGCATTAGGCCTGTTTTCTTTTCCTTGGGATCCGCGTTTTTCGTGCTGAGAACGACTTTGAGAGCCATTCTTCTAGAAGCGCTATAGACACTATAGGCTAGCCTAATTCTATGGACTCGGTACGATGCCACTGTTGCTGAATGTACAATGGTCCTATAGTCCTACTGCGTACAGCAGATCTCGAGATAGGCCCTGTTAGCCAATGTGGCTGAAGTGTTAGCCAACTCATTGTCTATCTTCAGACACAATCACTTTCAAATAGCGGTTAAAATAGGAGCTATTTCTTCCAATTTTAGGAAAAGTTAATTTTACTTAAAACTCATAATTTTCGACACAGGATTTCGACACGAAGGCCTTAGTTTGAATTATACTATAGTTAGGCCTAGCTAGGCTATTCTTCGTATCATTGGTCTTGGAAGGCTGAATAATTATCTTGTCTATTTTGTGTCCTTCCAGGCAAGATCTCATGGTGCTATTAATACTGTAGCTTGACAGTTGCTATCTGATGTCATCGGTCACGTGAACCAATAACAAGACTGTACGTACACTAAGCCTATATCATGCCGGACAAGATTTCATGCCACAACGGCGGACGATCGCCGATGTCGTAGCGCCGAGCAGGGAAGGTGTTTGAGGCAGGAATGCGTCACTAATCTTTTTGGATTTACGCGTATCAATGGCAACATTTTTTAGTTGTCTTCTTGCAAAAAATTGCTCTACTCTTTCAGTGCTGATGAGAGTAGTCTAAGACTTCAATAAATATACTTAAAATAATAATATTTCTTTTAGTTTCCACGCTGTAATGTTAGCATTTTAACCCAGCCAGCACACCCGCATCGGGCCAATGCTTGCCCAATGTCATAAAAACCACTAACGTTGGCCCCATGTCGTCCCTATGTCGAATCCAATATTGGTGTAAGGTGGGATGTACGACGTATATTCGACATGTCCTTGTTCATGGTCATAGAATACGTTTATTAAACAAACTACGTTTCCCCCTAAGTCAGTGTGACAGGAACAGAGAAATGTGAATGTGTTAACATAAATAAATTAAAGCATTCCATCAATTTTTTAAAGTTTAGAGCACCCATCGGGCCTATGCTGGGCCAACGTCAGAAATATACCATAGTCACCGGTGTGTTTTTAAAACTTAATTCAGCTGTCTTTATGTCAGAAGTTGTCAGAGGCGTGGCATCCACATATTTAGACATTTAGATATAGCGGTATTAAGAATATTAGTCAGGTTCTATTTCAGACGTTGGCCCAACATTTCTTCGATGTACATGACGCCAACATTGCAGTCGACAATGGAACAACATGGGGCCAACGTCAGTGGTATTTCGACATTCAACCAACGTTGGCCCAATATGGGATTTCTGGATGAGGTGCGGCGTTGGCCCAACATTGCTCCGACGCACATAGAACGCAGAGGAAATGTAGGAAATCCATCATATCTAGATGTTAACACAAGCGAAATTCTTTGTCCCTGTCATCCATAGATATGCAGACACTGGAATTAAGTTAAACTACACACTCTATCACTGTTAAAGAGATCTGACGTTGGCTCAACATTTCTTCGATGTACATGACGCCAACATTGCAGTCGACAATGGAACAACATAGGGCCAACGTCAGTGGTATTTCGACATTCAACCAACGTTGGCCCAATATGGGATTTCTGGATGAGGTGCGGCGTTGGCCCAACATTGCTCCGACGCACATAGAACGCAGAGGAAATGTAGGAAATCCATCATATCTAGATGTTAACACAAGCGAAATTCTTTGTCCCTGTCATCCATAGATATGCAGACACTGGAATTAAGTTAAACTACACACTCTATCACTGTTAAAGAGATCTGACGTTGGCTCAACATTTCTTCGATGTACATGACGCCAACATTGCAGTCGACAATGGAACAACATAGGGCCAACGTCAGTGGTATTTCGACATTCAACCAACGTTGGCCCAATATGGGATTTCTGGATGAGGTGCGGCGTTGGCCCAACATTGCTCCGACGCACATAGAACGCAGAGGAAATGTAGGAAATCCATCATATCTAGATGTTAACACAAGCGAAATTCTTTGTCCCTGTCATCCATAGATATGCAGACACTGGAATTAAGTTAAACTACACACTCTATCACTGTTAAAGAGATCTGACGTTGGCTCAACATTTCTTCGATGTACATGACGCCAACATTGCAGTCGACAATGGAGCAACATAGGGCCAACGTCAGTGGTATTTCGACATTCAACCAACGTTGGCCCAATATGGGATTTCTGGATGAGGTGCGGCGTTGGCCCAACATTGCTCCGACGCACATAGAACGCAGAGGAAATGTAGGAAATCCTTCATATCTAGATTTTAACACAAGCGAAATTCTTTGTCCCTGTCATCCATAGATATGCAGACACTGGAATTAAGTTAAACTACACACTCTATCACTGTTAAAGAGATCTGACGTTGGCTCAACATTTCTTCGATGTACATGACGCCAACATTGCAGTCGACAATGGAACAACATAGGGCCAACGTCAGTGGTATTTCGACATTCAACCAACGTTGGCCCAATATGGGATTTCTGGATGAGGTGCGGCGTTGGCCCAACATTGCTCCGACGCACATAGAACGCAGAGGAAATGTAGGAAATCCATCATATCTAGATTTTAACACAAGCGAAATTCTTTGTCCCTGTCATCCATAGATATGCAGACACTGGAATTAAGTTAAACTACACACTCTATCACTGTTAAAGAGATCTGACGTTGGCCCAACATTTCTTCGATGTACATGACGCCAACATTGCTGTCGACAATGGAACAACATAGGGCCAACGTCAGTGGTATTTCGACATTCAACCAACGTTGGCCCAATATGGGATTTCTGGATGAGGTGCGGCGTTGGCCCAACATTGCTCCGACGCACATAGAACGCAGAGGAAATGTAGGAAATCCATCATATCTAGATGTTAACACAAGCGAAATTCTTTGTCCCTGTCATCCATAGATATGCAGACACTGGAATTAAGTTAAACTACACACTCTATCACTGTTAAAGAGATCTGACGTTGGCTCAACATTTCTTCGATGTACATGACGCCAACATTGCAGTCGACAATGGAACAACATAGGGCCAACGTCAGTGGTATTTCGACATTCAACCAACGTTGGCCCAATATGGGATTTCTGGATGAGGTGCGGCGTTGGCCCAACATTGCTCCGACGCACATATAACGCAGAGGAAATGTAGGAAATCCATCATATCTAGATGTTAACACAAGCGAAATTCTTTGTCCCTGTCATCCATAGATATGCAGACACTGGAATTAAGTTAAACTACACACTCTATCACTGTTAAAGAGATCTGACGTTGGCCCAACATTTCTTCGATGTACATGACGCCAACATTGCTGTCGACAATGGAACAACATAGGGCCAACGTCAGTGGTATTTCGACATTCAACCAACGTTAGCCCAATGTCGAATTTATGAATGAGTAATCACGTTGGCTCAACATGGGTCCGATGTATGCAACATATTGGATAGTCTATTATTTCTAAATGTTCGTAATCGTAGGAATCTGTGTTCCTGGCACCTATGGATATGCATAAAGCGGGATGAAGCTAAAATAGAGCTCAGCTCAGTGTCTATGACAAAAGATATAACATGCTTGACCAGCGTCGATCGCTCCACTGAGCTTTCTAAGCTTGAAAAATATCAGAAATTCTATGATTTATAGGCTAAATGCTAACAGCCCATCAAGATTTTTTGGGCCACGCTGATAGAAGGAAAAACAAGTTAATATGCACTAACCGGGATACCCGGCGTTGCCCGGGAAATTTAAGATTCGACCCGCTCCCGGCCACAATCCCACCCCACTACACCACACACAACAACAACACCCCATCACACTCCGTCATCCACCGGTACGCTCGTGAAATTTCCCCTCCCACCACCACACCCCACAACACCCAGCCACATTCCGACCTCCACCGGTAGGCCATCCGTGAAGTTTTGGGTTTTCGGGAAAATTTCCCCTCCAACCCTCCACCCCACGCCCCACCCTTTCACGGCGCCCACAACACTCTGACTTCCACCGGTACGCCACCCGTGAAATTTGGGTTTTCAGGAAATTTCCCCTCCCACCCCTACCCCCATTTCACCCCACTCTCCACCACACTCCGACGTACACTGGTAGGCCACCCGCGAAATTAGAGTTATCGAGAAATTATTTCCCCACCCCCACCCCTCCCCACACTCCTTCTTCCTCCTGCCCTCACCTGGCCCTTGCGGGCCGAGGTGTGTGTTGGATGGAGGCGAGATGACCTGTGTAATAATCTGTCTAGCTGTAACGTTTCAGGTGAATAAGTGTGAAAATATGCATGGCAACGGGTGAAAAATTAATAAAAATGAGGGGTTTTGCCCTCTGGCCCCATGGTGGCAGAGATTCGCGGGCCTCCACTGTGTTCCCATGCCGAGACGGACACAGTAGTGAAGGTTTGGAGTGAAAAGATGCTAAACTGTCGAAATGCATTCCGGACAAACAGATCCTTCTTCCTCCTGCCCTCACCTGGCCCTTGCGGGCCGAGGTGTGTGTTGGATGGAGGCGAGATGACACACAGCTAGATTCGTCTCTTTATTTATATAGATAGTCCTTGACATTCTACAAGGGCACGTCGAATATACGTGGCTTTTGTGGGCGCTGAGAAATTCTCGAAGATTTACATTTACATTTACATACATCAGACGTGTAGCCATTGTTGCACTTAACGTAGGGACAACGTTGGGTCAACGTTAGTGGCTTTTGTGACATTGGGAAAGCGTTGGCTCGATGCCAGTGGGCTG
This sequence comes from Lumbricus terrestris, assembly GCA_949752735.1. NCBI lineage: Eukaryota > Metazoa > Annelida > Clitellata > Crassiclitellata > Lumbricidae > Lumbricus > Lumbricus terrestris. The sequence goes on from OX457036.1 coordinate 89,950,993, forward strand.
GTGATAGTCCTGAGAAGTTAATTTTTCAGCAACCTCTGACAGTGTCAGTCCGAAGCCTAGAGAAGTGAGGAGGGACACTTAATCGCCTTTGACTTGACACAGTGTCGTTAAACAGCAACAAGCAAAGCCCTGCACCTCTGCACGTGCATTCGTTGAATTTGTGCTTGAATATCGTATAATAGGTCAATAGAAAGACTTTTAACATGCGTCTGTTGAAGACACTTAAGACTATTCTGTTCATTGTTAGATCTCGTTCATGCACCAGCTAGAGAAATTAAAGATTGTGGTAGATTGTTATATAATGGAGGTATTAGGCCTAATAGCAGTGGTCTTAACCTTACCACATTGTAGCCTAATAATTGTGATATAAACCCATCTGCATTTGAACGCAGAATTATTCATCTCGTGTAGGCCCTTTGCTAGTCTTGCATAACCAATAACTGCACTTAATTTTCTTCTTGTAGGTTACCTTCAACCTTTTTGATTGATAAATTATGACGCCGGTAATAGATAGCATCATGACCATGATGTAAGGCAGAACGCTGTAGTAGGTTTACACTAGCACAATAATTGACAGTATTAGTAGTAGTAGTTGAAGTTTAATTAACGTCACTGTGTGGTAACAAAGACCATTAGCGACGCCCTCCTCCTTTATCCAGACCTGGAACTGACACTGGCAGAGTGCAATCAATGGCTGAGTTAAAATAATTACACTAATTAATTGTCATGCAGGTTGGGTTTGATTTTTCAGGTGCTATGCTCATAAGGCTTACATAAAGGCGTTCATAGGCTTTTGTTTTTCGTTCCGTGTTTAACATTTTATTTATGTTGTACTTATAAAGTGATTAATATTCACATTAAGCACCAAAATAAAAATTGTAAGCTGGCTGTCAAGTCGCGCCACTTATAAGATCGTTGCCCTCTGGCGGACAGGAATGCGTCTCGTGCGCCCAATTTATATAACAAAATATTGTTATATATGTATGCAGTTGAAGATTTACGCCATAACGTTCATTAAGAAAATCTACTAATAATTAGATTATCGGAGCGGAACGCTGCCTGTATGTTAAGAGTAAAGTATCGTAGTTGATACTATAAGCTTATGTAAAAATTGAAGCGGGGCGACATCTGTGGTTACTAGCTATGAGTATAGTTATTTGCGTGACTTTACGATCTGTCCTATGAAAGCCTAACGTAAAATTCCAGGTAGCGTGTAGCTTTGTCATGCTCGGTCTTTTGATCCGGAGAAGTCACAATGAATCGTTGAATTTGCCTAATTTTGGTGTAATCTGTAAGCATAATGTCGTCCAACCCAAAGGTTTAATCATGGAAAATCTTTGGTTTTACTGTAATTCCGATATTCGGAAGCGGTAATCTGTCGTCTTGGGCCTTTTGGCGGAATAAATTATTCGCCGTTGTGTGGGTTTCAGCGTGGCTGGCATAGCTGCAAGTTGGATTGACGAAAAGAATTCATTGCTAAATTCTAAGTACTATTGATGAAAATAATTTTTACTTCAATAGAAGTGGGATTTATGAAAACATTATTGCTGAAATTGGAGCTGGGTAAACTATCGTTTTAGCGGAATAAATTATCCTATATTTTTTACTGGCAAACAGCATAAGTATTTTTCAGAAATCCGGCTTCTACTATTATATGAATCATTCTCATAAATCAGGTTTCCATTTAGGCAAGATTTGATTTAATCATTCCTGGTTCTATTTCAATAGTAACTGTTTTTATCAATCAAAATTCCATTTAAATAACAATTTTCAATCAATTCACCTCCAATCTCATAATTAATTATTAAATAAATACCACTTTGGTAAACGTGTATTTTAGGGTCGTAAATATTATTAGCTCGTTGCGCATAATTTTTGTTTTCAATCAATCCAACTTCACATCGGTCTAGCTTCTATTTAGGCAAAACTCGTTTCTTCAATCCCAATTCTATTTAGGCAGATTTTCCATCATCAAAACTTCCATTTAGTTAAAAAAATTACTGATAGTCAATCCAGCTTAGATTTCAGTGTAATTGTTTTAAAATTCCCACTTCTATTTAAGTAAAATTTATTTTAATAAATCCGACTTATATTTGTTGAGGAATCGTTTCGTCAATCCACCGTCGCTGAAACCCATGCAATGGCAAATAATTTACAACAAATAAAATACACGTTTACAACCACTTCGATTTAAGTATAAATTATTTTCATCAATCCAACTTCTATTTAGCATGAATTCTTTTTGTCAATGCAACTTGTATGCCATCAACACTAAACCCCATCAAATGGCAAATAATTTATTCCCCTAAAATGATAGATTTACCTTGGAACTGGATTGAAGAAAAAACAGTTTTCATTTAAATAGAAGTTGGATTGATAAAAACGGTTATTGGTGAACTATAAAGTGGATTGATTAAATGAATAGCTTAAGTAGAAGAGTGATTGATAAGAATGATTCATGCCAAAGTAGAAGCTGGATTGTTGAAAATTAATTATGCTGTGGCAGTCAAAAATTTTGAATAATTTAGTCCGCTAAAATGATAGATTACCCGACACCCCGAAACCGGATAACCCAAGACAAATTGAAGTGAAAAAATCCCTTAAAGCAGTTTGTGGCTCTGCGTTCTACTCTTCAGTAGTGAGGAATGATCAATATGTTCACTGATGATTGGCAATAACGGTGCTTTTGCATACCGTATTAAGTTTTTGGTGTGGTACTGTCAATTAAAATTTTCAACATCATAGACTATTTCATGCCAGGAGTAATGCTTAGCAGATCATTTTTGTGGTGAGCCATTCTACAGTTGAGGACAAGGGTTATTTATTAGTCAACTATTTTGCATTCTCTAAATTCTGTTAATAAATTAGTTACAATTCTTTGACAAGATAAATTTAAGGCATTGAGATACTAAGCAGCAGTTTCGCAGTTAATGGGAGGAATCAAACAATAGGACATCAATGTCTCGTCAGCGTAGAAGCAATGTTCTGATTGTAGACTTGATTGTATTTCTAACCTTTTCTCAGTGCCATGCCATGATGAAGAAAGCAATGTGTGCTTAGACATGTATTTGTTTCCATGTAAAATCACCAAGGGCCTGTAACTGACCTATCTCAGATGTGGCTGTAATTTTGCTATTTTGTAGTTTGATATGATATTTACAAGTGCATCATATTGAAATTTTTAGAATCCTATCACCATGTATCTGCACTCTGTGCCTGACGGATATAGAGGGGATGTGAAGCACATGCAGTATGTTTTAATGTGGTGACTTGTTCAGAGGCCAGTATCTCAGGAACTGGTGCACATAGGTTTGAAACGGTGTCACGACAACTGGTCTACAGACAACTGGTCCTGCGCTTGAGAAATGGAAGCTGGATGAAAGTTTGTTACAGGTGAAATGGAGGTTGGATTGATGAAAAAACAAAAGAGAAATGGAATCTGGATGAAGGTGGATTGACGAAATAACGCATGAGAAATAAAAACTGGATGAAGATATTTCTAGATTTGAAATAGAAGCTGGATTGATGAAAAACGCGTAAGTAATGGAAGCTGGATGAGGGATTTTTATATCTGAAATGGAAGCTGGATTGTCGAAAATAACAAGCAAGAAATAGAAGGTATTTTTAGATGTGAACTAGAAGCTGGATGCATGTTGAAATACATGAATGAAAATCAGCAATCCAGCTTCCATTTAAGCTAGAAAACCATTTAACTTTTTTCATGAATCCAGCTTCTATATCATCAATACGATTCGTCTGTAGACCAGTTGTCGTTAGATGAATTTCAGGGGACCAATTGTCGTTAGACGAGGTGTCTGTAGGCCAATTGTCATGCAACCGTTTGAAATGTTTGGTGATTTTGTACAACGTCTTGTGTGCAGGGCTGAAAGTGGTTTGAAAAAATTGACGGGTCCAAAGAGTGCTAGATACAAGTGTTTATTCAAGCGCCAAAAAATTAATGTCGGGTCTGAGACCCGGGTCACTTTCAGCCCTTCTTGTTTGCCTTTTGATTCTGCAATTCATTGTGAAAAGAGAAGCATTTCCCAATAACTCGGTTGTAAAAGTGGCCAAAAACACAGTTGTGAGTTTTAAATGAGGGCACTGAAGGCATGAGGCCCACAAAACGGCATGATGCATGAAACGTGTTCAGCAAATTATGCAGAATTTTTTCTGAAATCTGAATACCATGGTAATTTATATGTAAAAGTAATTGATAAAAAAGTTCTTTAAGATCAATTGAATTACACAGCCTTCTGCAGCTTTTAAAGCAGCCATTCACGAACATTGAAATATTACTATTTTGATTAATTTTAGACCCATATTAGTGAGAAACTGTTTAAATTCAGAATGACTTGCAAAATCAGAAAGTGCTGAAAGAGTTGAACAAATTCAACTAATTTTGCTAGCGTATGCATATCCATTTCTGAGATACTGGGCTCTGAGCATGATACTGAAGTTCAAACGTATGTAGGACATTATCCCGGGGAACGGACATTTCCCCCCTGGACATTTCCCCCCCGGACATTTCCCCCCGGACGTTTCCCCCCCCCCCCCCCTACCCTAGGACATTTCCCCCCCCCCCCCCCGTATGCGGAAACCAATGTTTTTATGGTCTTCAACATATGAAAAAGCGCTTGAGAAATGGAAGTTGGATGAAGACTTTTTACAGGTGAAATAGAAGGTGGATTGATGAAAAAATGCAAGTGAAATATAAGCTGGATGAAGGTATTTTATATATGAAATAGAAGCTGGATTGATGAAAAACGCTAAAGAAATGGATGCTGGGTGAGAAAAAACCACTTTTTGCCATCCAATACCCGCACATTTCACTTGCGTTCTTTCATGAATCCAGCTTCTATTTCAGATCTAAAAATACCTTCATCCAGCTTCTATTTAATTTGCATTTTTTCATCAATCCAGCTTCTATTTCTGATCTAAAAATACCTTCATCCAGCTTCTATTTTACTGGCATTTTTACATCAATCCAGCTTCTATTTCTGATCTAAAAATACCTTCATCCAGCTTCTATTTTACTGGCATTTTTTCATCAATCCAGCTTCTATTTAACTGGCATTTTTTCATCAATCCAGCTTCTATTTCTGATCTAAAAATACCTTCATCCAGCTTATATTTCAGTGGCATTTTTTCATCAATCCAGCTTCTATTTCCGATCTAAAAATACCTTCATCCAGCTTCTATTTCACTGGCATTTTTTCATCAATCCAGCTTCTATTTCTGATCTAAAAATACCTTCATCCAGCTTCTATTTAACTGGCATTTTTTCATCAATCCAGCTTCTATTTCAGATCTAAAAATACCGTCATCCATATTTATTTATACAAGCCTAGGCGTAGGTCTAGAATTCAGGGTAGGACTTGTATGGTCATTTGAGGTTGTATGCACAGAAGGGGGGAAATGTCCGGGGGGGGTAAATGTCCTAGTCAAAATCGGGGGGGGGGGGGGAAACGTCCAGGGGGGGAAATGTCCGGGGGGGGGAAATGTCCTACACCCCATTATCCCACACCCCAACAACAGCCCTCTCTGGAAAAAAACCACCTTCTATTTTGCTGATGACATTATCTTTGGACAAAATCACCACTCTGTGCAATTAGTCCATCTCTTCACTTGCTTGCTGAAGCTTGATTGTCCCGGTGTAAAGGTTTCAAATTACTCCCCGGTTTCAGATTACCCCCAGGACACTAGATTTGAATCAATCATCACGCTTATTGCACTTAAAAAAATCAGAAAAATCATCTCGCTTCTTGTTTTGGTCTAAAGATTTTCATCCTTCATCCCACTTTGTGGTCTGTTATCAATATTTTGATCGGGAAAAAATAATAGCCTCGAAGCCATTTCTCCATTCTAACTTTAGCGATGATTATCATTTTAGTTGCAGATGAAAATATTGATAACAAACCATGAAGTGGGATGACGGATGAAAATCTTCAGACCAAAACAAGAAGCGGGATGACTTTTCTTATATTTTTAGTGCAACGAATGCGATGATTGATGCAAATTACAGTTTGCAGGGGGTAATGTTTAGGAGGGGGTAATTTGAAACCTTTACACCGGTTTTTATTCGCCATGTCGACTTGTGAATGTCCTTTGCGAAAAGACTTGTAACTATAATTCATATGTAAGCTGTGTCGACTTGTTAATGTCCTTTGCCAAAAGACTTGTAACTATAATTCATATGTAAGCTGTGTCGACTTGTTAATGTCCTTTGCCGAAAGACTTGTAACTATAATTCATATGTAAGCTGTGTCGACTTGTTAATGTCCTTTGCCAAAAGACTTGTAACTATAATTCATATGTAAGCTGTGTCGACTTGTTAATGTCCTTTGCCAAAAGACTTGTAACTATAATTCATATGTAAGCTTTGTCAACTTGTTAATGTCCTTTGCCAAAAGACTTGTAACTATAATTCATATGTAAGCTGTGTCGACTTGTTAATGTCTTTTGCCAAAAGACTTGTAACTATCATTCATATGTACTATGTAAGCTAAGGATTTGTCAGTGTCACTCAGTTATTCAGTTCCTATGCTTTCACATAGTCTTTATCTTTCACATCTTCTCCTGTTCAGAATGTTTATCCTGGTGCTCATGATGTTGTAGACTGGTATATTTTACATGGCTAGACAAATGGACTGCGCATAATTAGAATAGTAACTTACCGGTACTCTATATGTCATCCTCCATGTTATGGTTGATAAGTGGTAGTATACAAGGTGCAAAATGAACACAGGCTTAGAAAGCAGTCATGTTAATCATAAGCCAGCACAGCTTAACGGCTTCAGTTCCTGTTTCTGCATGTTTTACCATGTTTCTAGTTAAGTCTTTTCTTAACCACAAAGATCAATCATCTGGCGAACCTTTCGACGCTGAAAAGTCAAAGCCATGAAGAAAGGCTGTTCAGAATTTAATAGATTTTGTGTAATGTGAAGCTTACAGAAAGTCACAACATCTGTAAGGGTTTGCTGTCGACAAACTCAATTCTGAAGCGACCCTTTCGTCGCCCATTCACCAACCTCTAAAGTTCAAGAATCAGTACTGCAAGCATTGTGAATTTCGACGTGTTAAGACAGCTGGGCTTTAGAGAATCAGGCTTCATCTTTTCCTGTTTTCTGCTTGGCTTGGGTTAGAGTGCAACGTTGCCTTAACCTCCATTTTCCGATTTACGACCACCGTCCACCCGATCCTTTTCCTGTTTTCTGCTTGGCTTGGGTTAGAGTGCAACGTTGCCTTAACCTCCATTTTCCGATTTACGACCACCGTCCACCCGATCCTTCACCGACTTCTGTAGGACTTTGGGTCGATGATTCCCGACATCGGAGTCACCATTGGTGAATGGTTATACATCCGACATCGTCTAAAGGTTTTTACGAAATCCTGTCCAATGTTACTTTACCCTCCGTTTTCAGATTTACGGCCAACGGCCACCAGATCTTTCACCGACTTCTTTACGACATTGGGTCGACGATGTCCCGACATCGGAGACACCATTGATGAATGGTCATACACCCGACATTGGCTAAAGGTTCTTATGAAATCTGGTCTAATGTTCGTCCAATGATGTTGGCCAACGTTGCTTTGACCTCTATTTTTTCGATCTTCGGCCAGCGCTCACCCGAGCCTTCACCGACTTCTATGCGACATCCGGCCAATTATTTCCCGACATAGGAGTCACCATTGGTGAATGGTCATATACCCGACATTGGAAAAAGGTTTTTATTAAATCATTTTAAAGCAATGTTGGCCCAACGTTATTGGGCGAACATTGGTCCGGATTTCATAAAAACCTTTAGCCAATGTCGGGTGTATGACCATTCACCAATGGTATCTCTGATGTCGGCAAATCATTGGCCCAATGTCGCATAGAAGTCGGCAAAGGATCGGGTGGGCGTTGGCCGAATATCGGAAAATGAAAGTTAAGGCAACGTTGGGTCAACGTTAATTGGGCGAACATTGGACCGGATTTCATAAAAACCTTTAGCCAATGTCGGGTGTGTGACCATTCACCAATGGTATCTCCGATGTCGGAAAATCATTGGCCCAATGTCGCATAAAAGTCGGCAAAGGATCGGGTGGGCGTTGGCCGAATATCGGAAAATGAAAGTTAAGGCAACGTTGGGCCAACGTTAATTGGGCGAACATTGGACCGGATTTCATAAAAACCTTTAGCCAATGTCGGGTGTGTGACCATTCACCAATGGTATCTCCGATGTCGGAAAATCATTGGCCCAATGTCGCATAAAAGTCGGCAAAGGATCGGGTGGGCGTTGGCCGAATATCGGAAAATGAAAGTTAAGGCAACGTTAAGCCAACGTTATTGGGCGAACATTGGACCGGATTTCATAAAAACCTTTAGCCAATGTCGGATGTATGACCATTCACCAATGGTATCTCCGATGTCGGCAAATCACTGGCCCAATGTCGCATAAAAGTCGGCAAAGGATCGGGTGGGCGTTGGCCGAATATCGGAAAATGAAAGTTAAGGCAACGTTGAGCCAACGTTATTGGGCGAACATTGGACCGGATTTCATAAAAACCTTTAGCCAATGTCGGGTGTATGACCATTCACCAATGGTATCTCCGATGTCGGCAAATCATTGGCCCAATGTCGCATAAAAGTCGGCAAAGGATCGGGTGGGCGTTGGCCGAATATCGGAAAATGAAAGTTAAGGCAACGTTGAGCCAACGTCATTGGGCGAACATTGGTCCGGATTTCATAAAAACCTTTAGCCAATGTCGGGTGTATGACCATTCACCAATGGTATCTCCGATGTCGGAAAATCATTGGCCCAATGTCGCATAAAAGTCGGCAAAGGATCGGGTGGGCGTTGGCCGAATATCGGAAAATGAAAGTTAAGGCAACGTTGGGCCAACGTTAATTGGGCGAACAATGGACCGGATTTCATAAAAACCTTTAGCCAATGTCGGGTGTGTGACCATTCACCAATGGTATCTCCGATGTCGGAAAATCATTGGCCCAATGTCGCATAAAAGTCGGCAAAGGATCGGGTGGGCGTTGGCCGAATATCGGAAAATGAAAGTTAAGGCAACGTTAAGCCAACGTTATTGGGCGAACATTGGACCGGATTTCATAAAAACCTTTAGCCAATGTCGGATGTATGACCATTCACCAATGGTATCTCCGATGTCGGCAAATCACTGGCCCAATGTCGCATAAAAGTCGGCAAAGGATCGGGTGGGCGTTGGCCGAATATCGGAAAATGAAAGTTAAGGCAACGTTGAGCCAACGTCATTGGGCGAACATTGGTCCGGATTTCATAAAAACCTTTAGCCAATGTCGGGTGTATGACCATTCACCAATGGTATCTCCGATGTCGGAAAATCATTGGCCCAATGTCGCATAAAAGTCGGCAAAGGATCGGGTGGGCGTTGGCCGAATATCGGAAAATGAAAGTTAAGGCAACGTTGGGCCAACGTTAATTGGGCGAACAATGGACCGGATTTCATAAAAACCTTTAGCCAATGTCGGGTGTGTGACCATTCACCAATGGTATCTCCGATGTCGGAAAATCATTGGCCCAATGTCGCATAAAAGTCGGCAAAGGATCGGGTGGGCGTTGGCCGAATATCGGAAAATGAAAGTTAAGGCAACGTTAAGCCAACGTTATTGGGCGAACATTGGACCGGATTTCATAAAAACCTTTAGCCAATGTAAAGGGGACATACATTGGGCCAACATTTACCCAATGTAGGTGTGCTGGCTGGGAAGATGTTTGCCTAAGTTTAACAAAACTTTCTCTGGTATTTCAGTGCTGATATAAATAGTGATTAAAGATTTTCTATAAATTTACTCAGAAATTCAGAATTAATGCCTATAGCAGTAGGCCTACGCCTAGTTTCTTAATTTATCAAGTTCAGAAACTCAGTTCTGCTGCTGATAGACCAGGCCTATAGTGAATAATTACAGACGAGAGTAGAGGTTCAATTAGTCTAGGCCTATAGGCCTATTATTTGCTGCACTGGAATCAGCCTGTCCCTGTAACTCAATATGAATTGCGGACAAGGACACAATTAGCAGAATTTGTTTCAAACAAATGTTTTAGACAGTACACCCAACCAAGCAGGAACTACCAAACTACCAAACTAGTGAAGCCATTCAAGGAAAAACATCTTGAAATTTGACATCACAGTTTGAAAGTTGAAAGATAACATTTCAGAGAAGCCATTCAGTTGCAAAAAATCATTTGTGCAAATATTAACAGTAAATCATTATCATACTCATTGCAACATGATAGTATCGTATACCATAGTAAATAATAAAAATTTCGTTAAAATAATATAATAACCTACAAAATAATAGCACGGTACCGGTAAATTATAAGTTCGTGTAGTCTAATACAATAACGCAAACATCAGCTGGTATCATTTTGTCCGATTTTCCAAGGGAAGATATTTCCGAAGAAGTCCCACCCCGAGAGATGCCTAGATTAGACACTGCACACACTGCAGTGCCGCCGGTGTCACGAAATAGAGTATCCACTAATAATTCACATCCGCTTTGTGAACGAAGTATCCGGCCGGAAGAATCTAGCTTATTATCCCCATCGTGCAAAACCACAACCTCCAAACAATATCCCACTAGAACTTAATTACAAATGGTGCAATTTAGGTCAATTGAGAAGTATGTCAGCTGTGGTCATGGGCTCATGGGCAAAGTCATACGCTATTTATTGTAGGCAACAGTAGGCAAAGAATTATTCCAGCCAACATCGAACCTCTTAAGACTTTGTTAGACAAACTGCAGCGAACGAGAGAATCTCTCCGTCCATTCTCCCCGTCCATTCTCTGCGTCCATTCTCTCCGTCCATTCTCTCCGTCCATTCTCCCCTCGTAATCGATAGCAACGTCAACCAACAAGTTCACAGGAATAAGCTAAACGCATCGGATAACGCAAGATTCAGATTCCAATACGATGTTTAGCCTAATAATACTTGTCAGCATGACTTTCCCCGCAGCTTGGCTGGAAGCCTCATCGCGTGGGAAGATTTCGTGATGAAAGCCATGAATAAATTTATGAGAGCTGCTAAAAAATTTCATGTACACTGCTGATACACATTTCTCTAGGCATCAATCAAATACTGAACACATTTCCGCACCAAATTAAGGCTCATCCATGCATGCAATTAGTCCGACGTAGGACCTACACAAAAATCGCATTTTCGCCCCCTCCCTCAACCCTTGTTGCACCTCGCACATTTTGTGGAATCCCATGCCTACGTACATAGCCTATAGGCTAAGCTTCTTACCCCTTTTACTAAGCTAATTGGCTGTCTATAGTTAGTTGGTTAGTTAGTTAGTTAGTTAGATAGTCAGTCAGTTAGTTAATTAGTTAGTTAGATAGTTAGATAGTTAGTTGGTTAGTTAGTTAGTTAGCTAGCTAGTTAGTTAGTTAGTTAGTTAATTAGTTAGTTAGTTAGTTAGTTAGATAGTCAGTCAGTTAGTTAATTAATTAGTTAGTTAGTTAGTTAGATAGTTAGTTGGTTAGTTAGTTGGTTAGCTAGTTAGTTAGTTAGTTAGTTAGTCAGTTAGTTAATTAGTTAGTTAGTTAGTTAATTAATTAGATAGTTAGTTGGTTAGTTAGTTAGCTAGTTAGTTAGTTGGTTAGTTAATTAGTTAGTTAGTTAGTTAGTTAGTTGGTAAGGTGGTTAGTTGGTTAGTTAGTTGGTTATAATGAGTTTGTGGCAGAGGTGCGTGTAAAAGGCTCATCATCATCACGACGTGATTGATCATTCAGCATATCACTGCAGCACGTAGCAGCCAACGATTCACTATCAACAGGGCGACTTCGAAAGGGCGGCCATCAAAAGGGCGACCAAACAAAAGGGCGTCAATTAAAAGGGCGACTGTTCGAAAGGGCGCCGATCAAAGGGCGACCAAACAAAAGGGCGACAATCAAAAGGGCGATCTACATGCTGAAGTCGTACCATATCGAACTTCATAATATTTGGAATCCTGAATATAAATGTCAATTGTGTTCAGTCGGCTGTTTTGCCATGATTTCATCGAGTGTACGACAGCGGGACTTGCACTTAGCCTATCTGTATACGATATTCGGTGCACTTCCGCATTTTCCTTTCGTTTTTAATTTTTTCAAGTCTGAATGTACAGCCATCAACCATTAACACATCGCGACCCTTGTTGCTTTTTACAAATTCTAAGGCCATTGTCACTCTTTCTCGACGACAACTTAGTTTTAAGTAGGCTATGCCTATAGCGGCAAATCGAAATCGCTCAAATTTCTTTCATATAGGCCTAATGTGTTTAAAACTGTTCATTTATATAGGTCTACACACATATAGGAAACGAGTAGGCTAAATACCGACCACTGGCCAGTTAAACTTCTGAATTTACATGAAAGGATTGACAATTAACATAGACCTACGTAAGTTTGTTTGCGTATTAAATTTTTCTCTTTCATGTAACCCTACCGTTGTTTTAATGAACCACTGCGAACGTTCGATGTTCGCCCTTTTGATTGTCGCCCTTTTGTTTGGTCGCCCTTTTGATCGGCGCTCTTTCGAACAGTCGCCTTTGTGATCGGCTCCCCTTTTGAAGTCACCCTTTTGATGGTCGCCTTTTCGAAGTCGCACTTTTGATAGGATACCGCAGCCAAGCTAAATAACGCAGAACGTGGGTTGGTTAAATATTATGAGAGCTGGAAAAGGTTACCCTTATAGACATCTAGATACATTGCATCTAAAAAGATAACCTATAGGAGTCTTTGGGTTACCATAGGCTCTTTGGCATAGTTTCTCCATCGTGTAACACCCACCCACCACCACCACCACCACCACGCTGCGGACATATAGCCTACAGCATCCGCCTCGCTGTGGTTGCACTTATATCACATTACTCAATGATTGGCCGGATGGTCGAAGTGCTTTTTTGGACGCGGTAGACGTACATCGACTGACGACCTGAACTGATTGTATCATCGACATGCATGTCGAAATTAAACTTATCTGACAGCGTATACTCTCAGGCAAGATCTATATATGGCTTACATATATGTATAGTCTATGTATATATAATTATGTATATAGCTTATAATTATATGTATATGTATAGCTCATATATATATACAGGGTGGGCCATAAAAAAAGACCGCCCCTAGGCTTTTTGCCAATATCTTGACCAAAAGTAAGAATTTCGACATGAAATTTTATAGTCTTATAGACAATTCATATTTACATATGATGGCCAGATTTCATCAAAATATTTCAAACAAACCAAAAGTTATGCCACTTTTAGGAAGGCCACCCTACGTTTTTTGACGATTCAAAAACGTAATGCAACAAAAAGTAGGTTTTTGCCCATATCTTGGCCAAAAGTAAGAATTTCGAAATGAAATTTTGCAGGTTTTTAGACAATTCATATTTACATATGTTGGCCAGATTTCATAAAAATATTTCAAACAGAACAAAAGTTATATCACTTTTAGTGAGGCCACCCTAGGTTTTTTGATGATTCAAAAAAGTTAAAAAAACGGTGGGTGGCCTCACTAAAAGTGATATAACTTTTGTTCTGTTTGAAATATTTTTATGAAATCTGGCCAACATATGTAAATATGAATTGTCTAAAAACCTGTAAAATTTCATTTTGAAATTCTAACTTTTGGCCAAGATATGGGCAAAAACCTACTTTTTGTTGCGTTACGTTTTTGAATCGTCAAAAAACGGTGGGTGGCCTTCCTAAAAGTGGCATAACTTTTTGTTTGTTTGAAATATTTTGATGAAATCTGGCCATCATATGTAAATATGAATTGTCTTTAAGACTGTAAAATTTCATGTCGAAATTCTTACTTTTGGTCAAGATATTGGCAAAAAACCTAGGGGGGTCTTTTTTTATGGCCCACCCTGTATATATACTTACAGATCTATACGTGTGTGTATGCGCTTGTGTGCTGGTGTGCGCATAATATCTGTGTGCAAAATATCTTAACTGCGCCACTACAGGTGACGTAACCGCACTGCTATAGGCACTTGCCCCCCTGGAAAATTGGCACCTATGTTTTTAACTACTACTTTTGGGTTTTTAAACAAATTTCTTTGCATTAATGCACCAATGATACGAATGATACAGACAGTGAAAGTCAGAAATCTACGTTTAGAGATCTCTATAGATAGAAATAAACATGCTGTAATAACTTTCTGCCTTACATGTTCAAGCTCTTTCTAAAAACTGTAACAATGACCATTGGCTTTCAACCCTCCTGCGGGCGCCCACAGGCAAACAGCAGGCCTGTCGATTATGGCCTACTTGAGTGGAGTCCAGCTGTAGTACAAATAATCACAGCTGCAAAAATAGGCCTACTAAAGCAAAAATTTAAAATTTCTTAAAGTACACTAAAATTACATCAGGAAGATCTGCTTATTCACCAGCATTGTAATTATATAAACCAAGTCTGCTATAAGCCAGGCTCCATTTTGTCCATTTTAAAAGCTGCCAGTACAGAATCCAGGGAGGCCAAATTGTAGATAAACTTGGATAAGGAGCTCTGGTTATCACGCCCCAGGATTTACACCCAAAACTGAAAAAGATATCTGTTCAAAAGAATTGATACCCATACTTATCTGATCCTCGGATCCTCCACCTTTAAAAAACGACACCCGCATTAACAGTTACTCTAGCCCTCTGGCTACCAGACTCGGACCTCTTTCTGACTACTCTTTGGAATAGGCTTCTAACTCGATGCAGCACATGTGAAAAAGCTGGTGCCCTTCGATTGGCTTTCAAGTGGCGCTTTAGAAGCAGCTGGAGGACCACTTGCCCCTTGAAAACTGACACCTATTTTTCGTTCATTTATTCATTCGTTCATTCTATGGACTTATATAGCGTACCTTTTGGAAGCTACTTTTTAACATCTACTTTTTTATTTTTAACAAATTTCTAAGGAAACTGTTCGTATTAAAATTATACACAATGAAACTGAGAAATTTGCGTACAAGAAACCTCTTTGAAAAATACACGTATTCTTAATTTCCATGCAGCTTTGCATTTTTAAGCTCTTGCTACCAACAAATTTTCGAAAAAAAATTGCCCCCCTGCAAAAATTTCTGCGGACGCCCATGGACATTACGTCAATGAACAACTTCCAATCAAACCGTCCTATTCTTCGGATTAATAACCATAAATAAGTATTTCTATGACCGTACCAGACCATAAAAACAACTAAATTCCTAAAACAACACTGAGCATCCTCGTATCTGACATTAAAATAACGCAGCTATACACAAGCCAACTTCCTACTATAAACATTACAGGGCAATTCCACGGGAAATGGACATAAAAGTCCCAAAATTTTTTGGGAATTTTGTTAATATAAAGGTATCATTTTAAAGCTAAGAGACCCTAGTGTTCAAAATAATAATTAGAATCAATAATATTTGGTGAGATGACCGTCAGCCAGCTTACATTTGATGTCAACATGGTCTGCGCAATTCTGTTACAGAAATATTAAAAGGTTTGTTTTTTAAGTTATGGCAACAATTGGTTGATTTTATCAAACAAGCTACATCAGTTGGATGGAAGGTCCACTTGGTAAGTATTTTCAAGTAAAACTTTGAACAATTAATAACAGTTCACTTTTTTGACTTCAGAAGTTTGGGGTGTACTTTTCAATGTTACGTCAGTGACAAAAAATTAAGACTTTTTAGAATATAACCAAAAGTAGCAAGGCAAAAATTCTGAAAATTTTTAAACTTCTGATGCAACATATTAGCAATACAACTAAATAGTTGAAATTTTGTTTTAAATTTTAAGTAAATGTGTAACTGTGTCACTGACGTAACATTCATGTTGTCCCTCACGTAACAATATATGTCAGTGATAGCAAGAAACTTGTTTAAATTCGGTATATACTACTAAAAATGCACTTATAAATCCAGTAATTGACATCCTAGCTTCGATTTGAAGTAAGCCCTCATTATAATCATCATCATCATCCTCCCCCTCCTCCTCCTCCTCATCATCATTATCATCATCATCAATTTTTCATCATCACAGTAAACCAAACTAGTGATTTGCTTTTGCACACAGGGTGAGACACGTCACAAAAAACTGGGGCTGAGCTAACATGAATGAGTCACATGAAGAAGTAGCTAAAGTAAGGTGGCCATCATGCAGAAGAATGCTGAGTAGCAACAATAATGGCAACTAGTGGGACAAAAACAGAAAGAAATCTACCAAATGTACAATGCACAGCCTTTATGGTTAAAATATCGTCACCCCAACTGAATCAGATCATGCAGCAACTTCAAGAGTTTCTTATCTGCTCAGTAATATATAGGAAAAGCAGTTATTCGACAAAATAAAATCTTTTAAAAGTACTCCAAAGAAAGTTGCTCTCATGAACTTCTTAACAACAAACTTTGGCATAGCATTGCAGATAAAAAGTACATGAAGATGTATAGATTAATGGACAGAAAGTGATATTGTTTCACATGAGCTGCTGGGAAAGAAGAACTATGCAATATTTGTAAAGATGAATGGCACATGTGATAGTGTATAAAATAAAACATTGATGATGACACTAATGGAGGCATACGTTCGAGATCAAAATTCTGAAGTCAATGATTGGAACATGAAAATTTGCTTCATTGAGTCCGAAACATGTTGTTTCAGTGAGTGTAAAAGATCATAATGTATGTTGCTTCAAGCGTCGGGTTGATTTGAAAAAGTTGCCTTCTACGCTACCAAACAGCAATCGAGCTACCGATTCAGTCAGTCCATGAGCTGCTATCTTGGAGTGCCAACTTATGGAAATGCATAGGCATTTGTGAATCTTAAGTCAATAATGGTAAACAGAAGGGCTTCTTCACTCTCAGTGAACACATTGCAGTATCCAACAACACTGGATAATTTTTAAAGCATTCCTGCATACTTGTGAACCATGACTACTAAATTTAATGCAATTAATGTTTGTCTTTTCAGAAGCGTTCCGTCAGTGACATTTCAATGTTACGTCAGTGACATTTAGGCACCATTGAAATAAATACATAAATGACAGCTGGATAAAAATTTTAACTTTCTATGTATGCCACAACCTGTACTAATAATTTTAAAAACATTAATAAAATTTTTTCAGTCATATTTCAGAAGATTGTGATGTGAACATGAGTTACAATAATTTTGATGTCAGAATGTGTTACGTCAGTGACGATGCACAAAAACTGTTTTTAAAAATACCCATAAATATTTCCTGCCAAGTCTTTTTTGGCTTTTAAGAAGGATTATATACATGTAGTTAAATAATTTGGCATAAATGTTTGGGCAAAGCAGTGATATCATAGTGTGCTAGAATTAAAAACGTTGCCAAATTTCTCTCTGAATGTTGCGTCAGTGACGGTGGAATTGCCCTACATCATTGACACACACACACACACACACATTGGCCCATGCGCGCTCACACACGCGCGTGCACACACACACACACACACACACACACACACACACACACAAAGCACTGGAGTCTGGACAAACAACACGCCAGACCAAACTTCAAAGAAACACCCACAACAGACTATACTGCAACTATAATTCCACCAATGCACCCCATCACGCATTCTAATAATTAATAGGCCTACTAACCTCACGGACACTAGGACTAAAACGCCTATTATATTATATATAAGCTCTTTCAAAAGTACGACTACGACACATAAGGAAACGAATACACTACAGCAGCTGCTGTAGAGCAATGCTTATTATTGCTTAAAGAATTAGCCGATTACAAAAATAACATATGTTACAATATTACAAAGAGATGGGACGAGACATCCTGCAGCAAAACATTCCATCCATCATCACACCATACGGGCAATCTACCCGCACAGCTAATAAGTGATAGGAAATAACTCATCCAAGATAACGAATATGTCGTCTGCTATACGTATATATATATATAATATGTATATCACATAGACCTAATATATATATAATTATACATGTATATATAATAGCTAACGCGTGTATGTGTGTATTGACGATTATACAGTATAATAAAATGTAGGCTATATATATAATATATATATATATAGATCTATATATGTTATATCGTAATGAGATAATATAGGAAGTACTAGAAAATAATAGGAGCTCGCGCGTATAGTTTTGTGTGTGTGCGTGTGTGCGTGTGTGTGTGCATGAATGCAGACGCAGGTCTATGTACGCAGATGTAAACATTGTACACTGTACAGTGTACAGTATAGCCTATATGGATGTGTAATGTGCATAGCCGTAATTATCCATAGGCCTATACATGTACGTGCCTGTCTACAATTAGAGGTTTGTCTATATTAATTCTATCAACTTTCAAATATCATAGCGCCCCCTCAAGAAACCCACTCAAGGTGCTCCCAGCCCAGCCACGGCAAAAGAAACTGAGATTTATGAAACAAAGTTTGATTGGTCAGATGTAATAAATGAAGGTTTGAAGGAAGTTCATATTCTATATGGACGGTCCTACAACCGAGAAAGGTCGACGTTGTCTGGCAGCTAAGCGAGCCCGTGGAACTGGGAGTTGTCCTTTTATAGCAGAGCGATGAACCCGACGCCATTCAACGTCAGAGACTGGGTGACAGAGATTGTGTAGGTAAGATGGAGCGCAACCAAAGATGGAGCGTGAAACCAGAGCAGCAATTCGACATGAGATACGTTGGGCTATTATAGGCACCCAGCGCAACACATCACGCGTGTTTCTTCCTCACAGAGGAAAATTGGAAATTCATCCAATGCGCCGAGCGGAGAGATGAATCCGATCTAATCGGATTCACAGAACACCAATGGGGAGGCCAACAATGGGGAGCCAAAATGGGAAGGTCAACAATGGGTCGAGCAACAAGTCAATAACGCGACTCTTATATTTCTACTTTCATGTTTGAACAACTCCATTGGCTGCTTCCCCTATATCTGCGCGCATTAAATTCAAATTCCTCATCTCGGTCTCCAAAGCCCAACGGGGTTTTGCCCCGAACTATCTAGCAGAGGTTATGCTTTGGCCTCTTTCAGCCTCCTCCCATCGTCCACTTCGCTCTTCAGGCAGATTTTATCTTTCAGTTCTTCGTACTAGAACAACTATTGTTCAGTCCGGGTCCTTTATCTCAGTTGGTTCCTCTTTTGGAATACCCTGCCATTTACTCGATCTCAAATTCTTGCTGGTAATCCCTCCTCCACATTATCTTTCTCTAAACCTATTTACTTTATCGTGGCATTGCGCACTGGGATCGCCTGTGAACGGTTCACCTTATATATACATATATATTCGAGGTGGCGGCAATGGATGGTAAGAGGAAAAGGAAGAGGAAGGAAAAGGGAGATAAAGGAGGATATATGGAGATGGGTAATGGTTAGGATAGGGAGCAGGGAAGTAGGCAATGATGGCTGACTTTAATGGAAAATGTACCTTACTTGCAACACACCTCATGACTATGTTTATATTATTAATAATCAGCGAAAACTCATATCTACGAAAAAAAACTGGTTGCTGCCGGGTAAAAACGCTAGTAGGTATATAAAAATTAAATATATTTCTAATATATAAACTTAGGCACAAACATGCTCACCTATGCATGTACTGTAGGCTACACGTATGACAGTCTTCAGAAATGTCGCCATCCGACACCGACCATAAGCGCTTAAGTCCAAACCATGGCCAATAGGCAATCGACTGCTAGCACCTGCGCTCACTGAATACTATTTCGAATACAATTCTTGCTTTCTTTGAACAGCTGGGAGAAGCAGACAAAGCTTAAAGAGGAGAAGTCACTGGACTGTGTAGAAACACGAATCAGTCAATGTTGTTGTCGTCAGATCAATAATTATAGTCTTTGGTCTTACCTACCATGCACTAACATTATAATTGCTATTTAAAGCTTAATCGTGATGGTAAACACTCTGGCGTGAATAGCGCACGGATGCAGGGTCGCTTCCCACTACTATCCTCCCAAAAGGCCACCCAACCTTCCATTCGGCAGATGGCGTTGGTAAATTGAGCGGTAGGATTTGATGGACAACTTGCATGGCTGCCAAACAGTTAAATTCGACTCCTGTAATAATTAATGATCATCCGTTCATACATATAGCCTACTATGTTAATTGCAATCTATCTGCATTGTGTCAATTTGAAATAAGAAAGGTAAGTAAGTAAGTGGTCTTTATTTGCATCTGACAAGCGCACATGCATTACATTGCATAAAACGACTGCATACATTTAAAACAAAACTATGATTGATAACAGATTGAAAATTGTCAGTGAGCTATAGCACTTCAGTGTAGGTGAGCTATAGCACTTCAGTGTAGGGGAGCTATAGCACTTCAGTGTAGGTGAGCTATAGCACTTCAGTGTAGGTGAGCTATAACACTGCAGTGTAGATGAACTATAGCACTGCAGTGTAGGTGAGCTATAGAACTGCAGTGTAGGTGAGCAATAGCACTGCGGTGTATGTGAACAATTACACTGCAGTGTATATATATAGGCGAGGTCAGTCATATTCTACAGATATTCAGTCTGCAGTCAGTGAGCTTTAATTAGCACTGCAGTTACAGTAGGGAACAATAGCACTGCAGCGTAGGTGAGCTATAGCACTGCAGTAGGTGAGCTATAGCACTGCATTAGGTGATATATAGCACTACAGTGTAGGTGAGCTATAGCACTGCAGTAGGTGAGCTATAGCACTGCAGTAGGTGAGCTATAGCACTGCAGCGCAGGTGAGCTATAGCACTGCAGTAGGTGATATATAGCACTACAGTGTAGGTGAGCTATAGCACTGCAGTAGGTGAGCTATGCATTGCAGTAGGTGAGCTATAGCACTGCAGTAGGTGAGCTATGCATTGCAGTAGGTGAGCTATAGCACTGCAGTACACGGTGATTCATTAAAAAACGACACCCTACATAAGTTGGCATAACTCATGTAGATGACCATCAATTTTATTGAAATTTCAGAACAATGACGCGTGATGCTCTAGCCAAGTGCTATATAAATTGTTTCACATTCAAAGCCAAAATGACGTAACGCGAATGACGAAAGTAATGACGTCACGACTATCTCGAAAAACAAGCAAGATTCCAACGTTCCGGTCAGCTACTGCGTTTGTATCCTGCAAACTTAGTCAATTTCATCTGGTTCACTGATAAGAAACTGTTTACTGTAGCAGCACCCAGTAACAATCAGAATGATCGAATTTACGTACCCGCCGGTACAAGGAAGAGGGACGTTCCAGCAAATCGTCTTTTGCGAACTCAAACCAACTTTCAGTAAATCCCTTATGGTATCTGTCGGGGTCTCTGCACACGGTCGTACGAACATTCATTTCATCGAACCGGGCGTTAAGATCAATGGACAATATTACAGAGATGTTCTACTAAAACAGGGCGTTTTACCAGACATTCGTGACATTACCGATGAGTATTTCATCTTCCAGCAGGATAGCGCTCCTGCATGCGCACAGAGCACGGGACACTGTTGCGTTACTGGAAACTGAAACACCTGATTTCATCCATCCCGCCTACTTTGTGACCACCCAACAGCCCTGATTTAAATCCAGTGGACTATAAGATATGGAGTGTCATGCAAGAGAAGGTCTACAGATCTCGAATATGTGATGTCAGTGAGTTGCGAAGTCGAATTGTGGAGGCATGGGACGAGATGGATCAGCGCATCATTGATGAATCAGTCAAACAGTGGCGTACTCGTCTTCGCGCATGCGTAGCTGCCAAAGGGGTCAATTTGAACATAAACTTTAACTTTCCGAATGTTTAGAAATAACTCCTCTGTCTTCCTTTAAAATTTCTTTCACATAGCATGACATTTGAAGGAGTTACAGTGAAATATGTAGGGGGTCGTTTTTTATTGAATCACCGTGTAGGTGAGCTATAGCACTGCAGTAGGTGAGCTATAGCACTGCAGCGTAGGTGAGCTATAGCACTGCAGTAGGTGAGCTATAGCACTGCAGTGTAGGTGAGCTATAGAACTGCAGTAAGTGAGCTATAGCACTGCAGTAGGTGAGCTATAGCACTGCAGCGTAGGTGAGCAATAGCACTGCAGTAGGTGAGCTATAGCACTGCAGTGTATGTGAGCTATAGAACTGCAGTAGGTGAGCTATAGCACTGCAGCGCAGGTGAGCTATAGCACTGCAGTAGGTGAGCTATAGCACTGCAGTAGGTGAGCTATAGCACTGCAGTAGGTGAGCTATAGCATTGCAGCATAGGTGAGCTATAGCACTGCAGTAGGTGAGCTATGCATTGCAGTAGGTGAGCTATAGCACTGCAGTAGGTGAGCTATAGCACTGCAGTAGGTGAGCTATAGCACTGCAGCGTAGGTGAGCTATAGCACTGCAGTAGGTGAGCTATAGCACTGCAGTGTAGGTGAGCTATAGAACTGCAGTAGGTGAGCTATAGCACTGCAGCGCAGGTGAGCTATAGCACTGCAGTAGGTGATATATAGCACTACAGTGTAGGTGAGCTATAGCACTGCAGTAGGTGAGCTATGGCACTGCAGTGTAGGTGAGCTATAGCACTGCAGTAGGTGAGCTATGCATTGCAGTAGGTGAGCTATAGCACTGCAGCGCAGGTGAGCTATAGCACTGCAGTAGGTGAGCTATAGCATTGCAGTAGGTGAGCTATAGCACTGCAATAGGTGAGCTATAGCACTGCAGTAGGTGAGCTATAGCACTGCAGTAGGTGAGCTATAGCACTGTAGTGCGCCGTAGACTTAGTCGTGTGCTCTATTCCATTCATAAATACGTGTGTGCGTCCGTCACCATCTTTATAAATCGATTGCAACATTCCACATGCAGTCATTGACCGCGTAGACCAGATGCAGGTGGCACAAGTTAGGGCGTGCATCCATAGCACACACACGCGCACTCACACACGCACACATGCATACACACACACACACACACACACACACACACACACAGATCCACACCACCATGCCAATACATATTTCCAGGGTGAGAATTGGAGGGGTTGAGGGATTCAGGCACCTCCAGTCATTCTTAGAAGTCAAGACCCTCCTAAGAAATCAATGTTTCTTCCATCCAGTTATTTTTGGAACAATCTTTTCTTGTATATTATACTCGTCAAATCATTCACATGAATCCACATGTACAATTGCACATACAAGAATAATTAGGCATACATACGCAGACACGTAACGATAGGCTACTTCATTAGTACACACGCCGACGTCATTTCGCGGCGGCTTTGAAGTTATCTTGCGTTAAACAGATTACCAAAATTTATTATGATAAACTTCTGTTGCCAGCGATCAATAAGTTGGCCTGCACTCTAAACAGAATTCGGTGAATTGTCACTATACATCAAAATCTATTATAATAATTGCCTTACCTGAAAAATTATGCGCATGAAAAAAGCAGTCACCAACAAGCCTGACGTCCAACAGAGTCTGCCGATTACGATCAATACAATGTTTCCACCAAATTACCTAGCTCCTTTTCCGAGTCAGTCCATAAACAGACCATCGTTCTACACACAAAAAGAACATTCAAACGTTACTGACATGTAGCATAGAGACAATGTAGTTAATTATTCACTGAGGAGGGAGGTTCGGTTCGGGGTAATGGTTACACTCTGGCACGGAGAGCGCACGGACGCGGGGTCAGTTCCCGTTAGCATTTACCCAAATCCCAAGCCGTATAGCACATCAACTCAACCTTCTATTCAGCAGATGGCGTTGGTAAACTGAGCAGCGAGAGCCTTCTATGGGCAGCCAAACAATTAAATTGTATTACTGTGGTGACTGGCGCTGTTCATATACCCCGTGATTCAGAAAAAATAAACCAAATGGTTTTTCTTATATCTCTAATCCCCATAGGCGGAGACCTGGGTCGAGAATTGGGGGGGACGGAAAGACGCGAGATTTTCGAAAAAATTTCTGACGATCGGTGAAATCTGTGGGAAAAATTTTTTTTTCGCCGCAAAAAAGTTGATGACCTTTTTTTTTTTAGTCATCAGGCCAAATTTCGACGAATTTTTTTATTTTCGCCGCCCCAAAAAGTCTTGACGCTCAAACATTGGGGGTGACAAATGCATGGGCCGTCCCCCCCAACACTTTTATTGGGGGACCGTCCCCCCAGCCCCCCCTAGGTCTCCGCCCATGCTAATCCCTGATAACATATCACGCCAAAACTTTCCAAATATTTTGAGAATTGGACCAAGAATATGATTCCAACATTTTCATGAGATAAAGTTGAACGGATAAAAAGATATGAATTTTTCAACTTCATAAGCCGAAATTTCAGTTTAGGCAACAAGTAATTTTCTGTTTCGACGCTTGGTCGTTCATATTATTTTAGTCTTCATTGATCCTGCAGTAAAAATTAATGGAGCCTATTAACGCGATGTTCTGCTGTCACAACATCTTCTACCTGTGATCATAAATGAGTCCTTTATTGCAATTAACTTCCCACCAATTTCTCAAGCCATCGAAAACAACAGCAGAGTTCGAACTGAGTTTAGAGCTATAATAAACTATAGACCTACTTATTACACTTCTCAATGGTAATTATAAACCCCTACTCAGCGGGACTTGTCCCTTTTGGTGCGCCTATTGCTGCCACGGTGTTATATTTGCCGCCTCTTTACGAGGATTTGCTCAATGTTCATGATTATGTTTATACTTAGTTAAGTATGTACATGTATAATTGAAATAGGATCAATTAATATATGTCTATGTCTGTCTATACTATGGTTACGAGACCCACTGAAATATAGGCCTAACTAACATCAAACGTTTGTCCTGTCTTCTTCGTTCCATTAGCCCTTCATACAGCGGCCGGCGGTAGACATGGGAATTTCGGGGGTTTAAACCCCCTTTGGCCTAGGAACAAAGTTTTTTAAAAGATTATTTATCCACTTAAATAAGAAAAAACAAAACAATTGCTTGTAGTAACCATTTTTTCTTACTTTCCTCCCTTTGTTACTTTATTCCCTTTTCTTTACTGTAATACAGTTCGGTTGGTGTCCGAAAGGGCATCCGGCCAGGCCATAAAACCCACAAACCCCTCCATCATAAATTCCTGGCTATGCCACTGCAGGCTCCATAAGTTTGTTCGACACGTCGTCTGTTTAGAGTGCAAGGGTTCTAACTCGAAATTTTTCAAAAAGCGTTTTATTGTTTTATTTTATTGCTACCAATGTGATGCTTGAAATGTGCAAAGATTATATCGTTCTGAGAACAAATAACGAAACAGCAACTATTTGAATATTAGAGATATCTCCAATGACCTATTTGTGAAATGTAAAGGTTCTATCTACTTACGTGAGTAGATAGAACCTTTGCACACTTCACAAATTCGCGTTAGAGCGATTATAGTTATTTATTCACGCAAAGAATGCTAACCGAAGGTGTGCAGAATACGTGATTAAAAATTATATTCTAGGAAAATCTTTTTTTTGGTTGTGGAAAAATTTTTTTGCACTGGTGGTGGACTGGGTGATGAAAAGAGCAACGGAAAGCAATAACTATGGACTGAAGTGGATAAGTGCCGACAAGCTTAGCGATTTGGACTTTGCTGATGACATCGCTCTTCTGAATAACACCTGGGATGGAATAAAAGAATTAACAGACAAAGTACAGGAGGGGGCAGCTAGAGTCGGGCTTGCCATAAATCCAGAGAAAACCAAGATCATGAAGATAGGAAAATGGCAGAAAGTGGACACGATCACAATCGACAACAAGCCGATTGAGGTGGTGGATGACTTCTGCTACCTTGGCAGTACATTGGCAGCGGATAGCAGCTGTGACAAGGACGTAAGAATACGTATTGGGAAGGCAAATGCGGCTTTTGGGAAACTGGAGAAGATATGGAAAAGTGGAGGATGCAGTGTGAAGATCAAGATCCGGTTATACGAGGCCGTGGTGTTGAACACCCTGCTGTATGGAGCAGAGACGTGGCCAATGACGGTAGCAAACAAGAAAAAACTGGAGGCAGCACATCACAGATGGCAAAGAAAAATTCTACACGTCTCCTGGAAAGAAAAGATCACAAATAAGGCTATAAGAAAAAGAACAGGACAAGAGAAGCTAGAGAACATCATTAGAAAGAAACGACTGAACTGGATGGGACACGTGGCCCGAATGAATAGTGATAGAAAAGCCAGTCAAGTGACCAAGTGGACTCCGGAAGGGAAGCGTGGGAGAGGAAGACCAAGAAAAAACTGGATGGGAACGGTTCGAGAAGATCTGAAGTGCTTGGAGATGACGATGGAGGATGCTGTTCGGATGGCGATGGACCGAGAGGAGTGGAGAGACTGCGTTGCCCGATGTGCAGTTCTGCACGGGAGGGACTAAGTAACTAAGTAAGGAAAATCGTATCTTTCTTACAATCTGCAACATGTTGCTTTGGTCGGGAAAATTATTCTTAGCATAATAATGTTATTATTATAATAAAAAATTATTTTAATCAAGGAATTTTGATAAAGTTCTAAAATTAATACTCAATTATAATTCAATTATAAATGTCGTAAGCGACCACAAGCGTATTTAAGAGTGGCTTGTTATAGCGCATTTTTTAAAGCTTATTATTATTATTTCTTACTAAAACAGGCAGAAACCACATTATTTTCATGTAATGGTTGATAATAATTTAAGAGATAATTATGAACCGCATATTTGAGTCGTTATAAAACGATCTATCTTCAGATCTAAAAATATTTTGGATTTGCGGAGGTTCTAGGCATAGGCTAGGCCTATCTCCCGTCATAAAGTTATCATTTTGCGTACTTTCTCTCACAAACATTTATTTTTCAGGTTCGGAGACACAAAATACTTAAAAGATTTCATCATTCCAACAAGGGGAAACGATCTGTTTTCCAAAAATCCATATATTACGAAGAAATAAATTATTATCGATCTTCAGATTCCGAAATATTTTGAAATGTGCAAAGGTTCTATCTACTCACGCCTTGCGTTAGAGCGATTATAGTTATTTATTCACGCAAAGAATGCTAACCGAAGGTGTGCAGAATACGTGATTAAAAATTATATCCTAGGAAAATCGTATCTTTCTTAAAATCTGCAACATGTTGCTTTGGTCGGGAAAATTATTCTTAGCATAATAATTTTATTATTATAATAAAAAAATTATTTTAATCAAGGAATTTTGATAAAGTTCTAAAATTAATACTCAATTATAATTCAATTATAAATGTTGTAAGCGACCACAAGCCTATTTAAGAGTGGCTTGTTATAGCGCATTTTTAGCTTATTATTATTATTTCTGACTAAAACAGGCAGAAACCACATTATTTTCATGTAATGGTTGATAATAATTTAAAGGATAATAATAATTATTATGAACCGCATATTTGAGTCGTTATAAAGCGATCTATCTTCAGATCTAAAAAATATTTTGGATCTGCGGAGGTTCTAGGCATAGGCTAGCTAGGTCTATCTCCCGTCATAATGTTATCATTTTGCGTACTTTCTCTCACAAACATTTATTTTTCAGGTTCGGAGACACAAAATACTTAAAAGATTTCATCATTCCAACTAGGGGAAACGATCTATTTTCCAAAAATCCATAAATTACGAAGAAATAAATTATTATCGATCTTCAGATTCCGAAATATTTTGAAATGCGCAAAGGTTCTATTGCTATAATTTTGCCTCCTGTCCTCCGCAAACTTTATTATTTTATGCGCGGCGGCTTAATTTTTTTTTAAAGATTATATTATTCCAACTAAGGATATATCTGCTATCCAAATTTTCATAAATCACAATGATATGACAATAATTGGATTTTTGGCAATCATCGAAAGTTAAGATTTGCTCTCCTGAACAATTTCGAAAAGTGGAGTTAGAACCCTTGCACTCTAAACAGACGACGTAGTCTATCTCTCAAAAGCTAGACACATGAGCTCCAGCTCACAATATTATTATTATCTATCATCGATGTTGCCGCTGACCGAGCAGTCGGTCTTGGAAATATATGCTAAACATCCTACAGCGTAACCTCAGCCTTACAGGCCGTCTATTTTTACCTGTATGGTTTAGTTCTTTCTGCACAAGACGTTACCTAGCTCCAACTGTTAGTGGAATTGAAATAGTATCGTTTTACCCAAATTATAGGCCTACAGTAAGTTCATACCGGGATCTCAAATCCGTTTTCACTCATCCTTTCACTGGCTGTTGCTACGACTTTTATAACCGTCTCTGTTATAGAACTCGTAAACCTACCTCTGATATAACGAACAGCTGATATTCATTCGCTCTATATCCTTCTGAAGTGGATAGAGAGACGGAGCTGTGTACAACTGGCTACAGGCAGCCTGGAGATCCTCTGGGTGCGGTCAAAAATAAAAACCTCGTAGTGAAAAATAATCTGATGTTTTCGATGAATGAGAGGGATGCAGTCAGTTGTTGCGCAGTTACTTTTGTGTAAACACTGTTGCTATAATGATATCCGCTTGGCACTCTCAGGCAACTTATTATCGGACTCGCTGCTGGGCTACACTGTGCTATGCTACACTGGTGAAAACTATGTTACACAAATCGCAAATAAACGTTGACTCCATTGCAAATTCGATCCCTCGTTTGTCAGTTGTTTATCTGCAGCAGTGGCGTAGCTATGGCTGTTCATGGGGCCGTGTTCAGGGCCCTGCATGGGCTCTTGTTTGGCCCTGTAATATCTGTAGCCTTGCGTTCGTACGACCCAGATTACCATAGGCAATTACTAGGCATGCATGCTGTACAACTCACTCACAAAAATTAATAAACATGAGAGTTGCAAGAATGAGACAGATAAATTACAATGTTATAATAATTATTGCAAGGGATTATATTCAATCGAATATAAAACTATCACGTCGCATACAAATTCAATTACTATTTAAGTAGTAGGCCTACAACAAAATGGATGACTTCGCCAAATTCTTGTGAAACAAAACATAACTAGTGCCTATACAAGTATACCGCCACAGGACCGTGAATCTGTGTCCAAATGTGGGGAAGGAAAGATCCAGGAAGTGTAGCGTTTATACTACCCTTAAGAAGTTTGCTATGCTATAATTATATACTGAGGTCAATTGTAGGCTACACTTGAAATTAGTGACAACAATTTTTATTTGTTCGAACAGCTGCATATGCATGATGGCCATAAAAGACCACCCTACGGGTTTTTGCCAATATCTTGGCCAGGGGTAAGAATTTCGAAATGAAATTTTACAGGCTTAAAGACAATTCATATATACACATGATGGCCAGATTTCATCAAAATATTTCCAGCAGAACAAGAGTTATAGGACTTGTAGTGAGACCACCCACCGTTTTTGACGATTCAAAAACGTGACGCTGCAAAAAGTAACAAAATACCGATGTATTAAGTCCCATGTCAAATGGTTGTTACCAAAAAGCATTGGTATTGGCAGATGATCATTATTATTGTTATTTAAAAAAGACAGGGTACCAGCGTAGCTGCATCTCACTGTGAAATCACTTAGCAAGATGACAATCAAGTTGGTAAATAAAGAATCTGTCAGATTGATAATTTTGCTATTAAAGCAATTAAATTCAAATCTAAAGAATTAAAATGGCCAGGTGTTAATGCCAGATAAAATGTGTATTCAGACACTTCACGAGCAAGATCCTTGAGATACAAAGCTACTCTGATAAACAGTGACACCGCAGAAATTGAGAGTTAAGCTGAGAGTTAAGAATTTTGCGTGGACGAAAGGAGATCGGCTCAAAGTCAATGGTTCTGGTTGCATTGAGAAAGACTATGATTTGAACCCGGTGGATCAGCAGGTAGATCAGATGCAATATCTAGGAGCCCAAATAACTGTACATGGAAAATGTGACGAGGATATAAGGGCAAGACTGAGAATGACGAAGGGAGTGTTGTCAGGCATGAGCACTGTATGGAAAAAACAGAGGCATCACCATAC
This sequence comes from Lumbricus terrestris, assembly GCA_949752735.1. NCBI lineage: Eukaryota > Metazoa > Annelida > Clitellata > Crassiclitellata > Lumbricidae > Lumbricus > Lumbricus terrestris. Next base: position 89,980,934 of record OX457036.1, read on the forward strand.
CAACTAAACTGAGACTGATGAGGCCACTAATATGGCCATTAGCAACATATGGAGCGGAGTCGTGGACATGCAGGAAGAGGTGAGAAGAATAAAGGTTTTGAAACGACATCATACAGAAGAATTTTAAGAATACCTTGGACGACTAAGAGGAGCCGCACTCTGATAACAGAGAACGGCGCCTCGGCGTGCTAACTCTGGCTAGTCACGGCAGTAAAATCTTTTTTTCTTTTGCCGTGGCTTTCCTGGGAGCGCCTCTGAGTAGTTTCTTGTAGGGGCGCTATATAAATTCTAATAATGAATGAATAAGAGAAAGAATGAGGAGATGCAGGAGGGGTGAAAGGCTGAGGGGATAGGTGGTGGGAAGGAAGTTAAGCTACTCTGGCCACATCATGAGGATGGAAAACTGTCTGGAAAAGGATATAATCACTGGAGAAACAGAGGGAAAGAGGATACGCCGAAGACCACGTAGGATGTGGGTCGACCACGTGAGAAGGTAGGCTGCTATTAGCGCCGTGTAATTACAAAGCTGTCTGTTCAGTTAGTAGTTAAGTTTAAGATTACTGCATAACTTGTAAATGTAAAGCGCAGTGCGTTTGCAGGCGCTCAATTAAAGAAAAGATTATTATTATTAATTATTATTATTATTATTATTATTATTATTATTATTATTATTATTATTATTATAATTATTATTATTATTATTATTATTATTATTATTATTATTATTATTATTATTATTATTATTATTATTATTAAGGTGGACCGGGATGACGATGGAGCAGGCGATTCGAGCAACGCAGCAGGAGATCTTCTTCGAGACAGATCGTCCTTTTTGCCGCCAAAGTTCGGACTTAGGCTACGAATAGGGCACCGACGACGACGACGGATTGACCATCAATTTCGGAGAACTATGCTGGAGAAATACCACAACATGCAACCAAAACCAAGAGCGATAAGAGTCGAATTGGTCGTCGCATTGGAGTTGATAATGGGAAGATTTACCTTTGGAACGCATCAACAAGGTCATCAAGACCTTGCAAGAAGACTCATTACTGGTTTGAGCACTGGTGGTGGACACATTGAACACAAGATGGAAAGCACTATTAAGTTCATTTGATAACAGTTATTTGATCAATGACTTAATAAAATCGTTTTTGCTGCTTTTTGTTGCGTTACGGTTTTGAATCGTCAAAAAACAGCGGGTGATCTCACTAAAAGTGACATAACTTTTGTTCTGTTTAACATAGTTGGATGAGATCTGACCATAATGTGTAAATAGGAATTGTCTTTAAACACGTAACATATTAATTTCGAAATTCTTACTTTTGGTCAAGATATTGACAAAAAAGTATGAGGTCTTTTTATGGCCCACCCTGTTAAAGATGTGACAATCGCCGTTCGCAATCAGCAAATATCTAAAAGAATCAAAGTTATGGTCATTGGCCAATGATACACATAAAAATTCAGTCACAGATTACAATATACCAGGGACAGTCTGTTGTACCCTCAAGAATGTCGCCAGAGCTCCAAGAGCTGACGGCACCAGGTGACCATGTGAATGCATAAATACATGTCTACAGATTAAAAATGCTATAGAGTCGCTAGACAATCAAATGTTTTCGTAGAACATACATCTTCGCAGGACCAAAAGGTGGTGGTGACTATCACCACCCCTTTCAAAGTGGTAGTGACTATCACCAACCCTTTCAAAGTGGCAGTGACTATAACCAACCCTTTCAAAGTGGTAGTGACTATCACCACCCCTTTCAAAGTGGTAGTGACTATCACCACCCCTTTCAAAGTGGTAGTGACTATAACCACCCATTTAAAAGTGGTAGTGACTATAACCACCCCTTTCAAAGTGGCAGTGACTATCACCACCCCTTTCAAAGTGGTGGTGACTATCACCACCCCTTTCAAAGTGGTAGTGACTATCACCAACCCTTTCAAAGTGGCAGTGACTATCACCACCCCTTTCAAAGTGGTAGTGACTATAACCACCCATTTAAAAGTGGCAGTGACTATCACCAACCCTTTCAAAGTGGCAGTGACTATCACCACCCCTTTCAAAGTGGTAGTGACTATAACCACCCATTTAAAAGTGGTGGTGACTATCACCAACCCTTTCAAAGTGGCAGTGACTATCACCACCCCTTTCAAAGTGGTAGTGACTATCACCACCCATTTAAAAGTGGTAGTGACTATAACCACCCCTTTCAAAGTGGCAGTGACTATCACCACCCCTTTCAAAGTGGTGGTGACTATCACCACCCCTTTCAAAGTGGTAGTGACTATCACCAACCCTTTCAAAGTGGCAGTGACTATCACCACCCCTTTCAAAGTGGTAGTGACTATAACCACCCATTTAAAAGTGGCAGTGACTATCACCAACCCTTTCAAAGTGGCAGTGACTATCACCACCCCTTTCAAAGTGGTAGTGACTATAACCACCCATTTAAAAGTGGCAGTGACTATCACCACCCCTTTCAAAGTGGTAGTGACTATCACCACCCATTTCAAAGTGGTAGTGACTATAACCACCCCTTTCAAAGTGGTAGTGACTATCACCACCCATTTCAAAGTGGTAGTGACTATAACCACCCATTTCAAAGTGGTAGTGACTATAACCACCCCTTTCAAAGTGGTAGTGACTATCACCACCCATTTCAAAGTGGTAGTGACTATAACCACCCCTTTCAAAGTGGTAGTGACTATCAACAACCCTTTCAAAGTGGTAGTGACTATCACCACCTCTTTCAAAGTGGTAGTGACTATCAACAACCCTTTCAAAGTGGTAGTGACTATCACCACCTCTTTCAAAGTGGTAGTGACTATCAACAACCCTTTCAAAGTGGTAGTGACTATCACCACCCCTTTCAAAGTGGTGGCGACTGGACACGACTGGACTCGTCGGAAAAGAAAGTTACGCCGATGGCTAAAGTGTCCTAAAATGAAGGCTGCCACAATGAACACGTGTAGGCCTACAATATGTAGACCTAACTTTTATACTACTGTTTTTCGAGAAAATCGATTTTAATATCAGTGCGCGTGTCAATTAAGTCCTCAATAGATAGGCCTACTGCGCTCTGGTTTCATATCAATCCACTTAAGTGCTTCATCCCCAACGGTCATAATAGTTAGTGGATTAATTAGCATCTCGTTCCAAACTATCATATAATTTCACATGCTAACATCATGCAGTTAATATTCATAGCAAATATACGAGAATTTTATATTACAGAAAGTAAATCAACAAAGAAGCATGTCAACGATTTCCAAGTATAACACTTGAACATTTCCGCAAAACCTTTTAACATTTGCGCCCTTCGATGTAAGCCGCAGTCACTCCTCGCAGCATAAAGCTATCTGCAGAAACCATCTGTTCCTATATGGCAAGTAGATGAGGATTGAAGAAGAATACTTCATGGCAACATCTTTCGTAGACTCCTGGGGGCATGAGACTGGAGAATCCACCGCAGCAGTAGTTGCTCTGAACGTTCTTGTACAACTGGAAGTTGTGCACATCGCGCAGGCGCCTCACGTAGTCGTTGATTTCGGCATAGTCTGTTGCCGTCATTCTCTTATCTGATTTGAACTTCGGAGTATGGAGTTCCATGTAGAGCTGTCTGACGTTCGACAGGCTGGTTAGGTCAGTGTAGGTGACGTCACGCAGGAATGGCCACTCCGCACCTTCAACGTCGACCTTCAGAGCATCTATGATGCGCTACCACACAGAATAATTAAAACATGGACTTCGTTTACTCACGGCTCTATCAACGTTCAGCCATTTTATCTGTATACTTTGTCAACACATTTAAGATGTCGATATTTTTTAATTGTAATATGTAGGTTACAGGATTAGCATAGCGTGAACGCCGTGACTGTTTGGGTAGTATCTGACAAAATTCGAGAGTCCTGAGGTGGTATGGGCATGTGGAGCGATCGGATGAGGGCAGTAGCATTAAAAGAATCATGCGTGCAGAAGTACAAGGACGCCGCAGCCGTGGGCGACAGAAGAAGAGATGGATGGATATGATCCAGCAGGACATGGAATTTCTTGATCTGAGAAAGGAAGACGCTGGAGACAGAACAACATGGAGACAAAGGATCCGAGTGGCTGACACCTCCACAGCGAGGGATTAATTCTAGCCAGAAGGAGAAGAAGAAGAAGAAGAATGTTTGGGTAGCAATAGGCCAATAGAAATATGTAACTGATAGGGCAGATGGCACATCAAAATTACCTTTATAGTAGAAACACAGATTCGTCACAAATCTCAGCAACTCTTACACAATTGTATTATTAAATGCATTGTTTAGTTGTTGTTTGGAGAATTGCTAAGAATGATTTAGGCCTAGATCTACATTTGCAATGTTTAAGAATGATTTACATTTGCAATGTTTAAGAATGATTTACATTTGCAATGTTTAAGAATGATTTACATTTGCAACATTTAAGAATGATTTTACATTTGCAACATTTAAGAATCATTTACATTTGCAATGTTTCAGAGTGATTAACATTCGCAATGTTTAAGAATGATTTACAATAGCAATGTTTAAAGAAACGATGCTCTCGAGAAGTCACAGAAGCCGACAAAGAAGCAAGATTCCAACGCTTCGCGTCAACTACATGAGGTTAAATACCTGTATCCTGCAAACTCAGTCAATTTCAAGTGGTTCACTGTTGAGACACTGTTTACTATATAAGCACCTAGTACCAATTGAATCATCGTGTATATTATCATTTAAACACAATCCAGACTGTCACCTTCAATCAATAAAATTCACATAGAGAACGCTATTTAGGTTTTTTTTAAATGGATCAGCGTCTGTGATAGCCAGATGACGTTTCTCCGTGACGATAATTTAGTCTAGTTTATGCCTTGGCAGGTTAGCCATTGATTTTATCTGAATAAGTTACTCTCTCAGCAAGACTTTCCTTTCGCTCTAAACTGAAAACCTAGGCTACCTTTTCCAGTCTGTCCATAGTTCTCAAGTGTATGCCGAGCATCAATGTGCGCTTCTGAGCTTTGTAAGGAGCGCATTATCAAATTTAAGTTGTTTTGTATAATAATAATTGTCTTCGTGATGGGAAAGCCAGTTGGAGTTCCCCTCGAGGATAATTTAATACAAGTCTTGAAAGTATAATAATAATTTCGTTTATTCAACAATCCGGATGACAGACCACAACCGGTCACAGTGTACAGTAGGTTAATACGGTTATTTTAATTAACTACTAACAGAACAGACAGCCTGCAAACAACATACAACGGCGCTAATAGCATCACCGGCGTCCACTTCCTAAAGGTAAAACTATATTTTTTCTGAATAGGCTACTTTCACAAAAGCATGGAGCCATGGAATAGCTGCAATTCTTCAATCCATAACCGTCTTCATGATGAGAAGGTCAATTGAGGATAATATAGTTCAAGTCTTGAAAGGTTAAACTATTTTTGTATCCGATAAGCTGTATTTTCAAAAGCATTAGGTACACAGTTCTTCCATACATCACCATCTTCAAGATGGGCTTTTTCCCGGCATCTGCGTGCATCTCGTTTGTCAAATAATTAATAACTTAATAAGACCTGTGTTAGAACTGTCAACGCAAGGCTCTGAGCCATGGCTCATTTGACTAAACTTTAAATTATCTGGAACTGAATTAAATTGAAAGAGCTATAGCAACGAAGCTACCTCGTCCGACGGTCCGACATTTGTAACCAATAATGTCGAACAAAGATACATCCTTATCACATCATGGGTAAATGGCTGTGTGAGAACGCGATTGAATGAATTTTGTTCGAGTTAGAGAAGAGCGCGAGTGAGAGTCCTGAGTGAGAATTGGTGAGTACAAGTGTGAGAATGAGAGTGAGAGTGTGAGTCAGAGTGAGAATGGGTGAGTTAGCAAATGTGAGAGTGAGAGCAAGAGTGTGAATAAGAGTGAGAATGAGTGAATCAAAAAGGCTTAGTGAGTATGAGAGTGTCAATAAGATTGGATCAAAACGAGTGAATGAATGAGTTTCAGTCACTGATTAACTGAACAAAGGGACATAAACGAGTCTGTTAGTCAATGAATAATTTAATAGGAAGAGCATTGTACCTTTTCATGTCCCAATCTCTTCCTGATGGTCGACAGTCTTTCCAGCCTCCATCCATCCTTGTTTGTGTAGTCACTTCCCCACAGACCCAGATTGTGGAAGCTGACATTTGGTGCGTGCATGTGATCTTGTTTTCCAATGCTATAAAAGCAGAACAATTCCATCGCTGAGGTAAGGACCTTCCGGAATTACTAACCAATTCAGGAGCTTATCAAAACAGCACTACCTTGTTCCAATAACCTGCGAAAACATCAGCATTAGGCCTATATGCTAATCAAGAAGGCTACTCAGAGGCGCTCCCATCTCTGCCACGGCCAAAATAATTGGTCTTGAGCAACTGTTAGAAAGCAGGAAAATTATTCCGAGGGAGTATGCCTAGAGCAGGGGTCTAAAACACGCGGCCCGCGGGCCGCATGTGGCCCGCGAACCCGATTAATGCGGCCCGCGACAACTTCCTGGTTTTTTATTTTTTAGAATCCTTGGGTTAAAGTTATAAATCCGTTTAAAATAATTTTGCAGTTCTTTTACGATTTGAACCAATGTTCAAACTGCTTTCTACTCCTTTTGAATGGACATGGAGTCCACAACAGCAGATATAGGTTAGGCATAATATATACAGATGGATTTAGTGGACCTTCAGTGCGATGCAAGTCATGCAACGCCGAAGCAGAAGAATGCACAGCAAAGTTTTATGCCGGTGTCGCAAAATATAGTATCCCCGAAATAATCGTATCTCCCCAGATGATGAGAAGTTGAAAAAGTCACTTCCGCGTGTGTTTATTTTTGCAAGTTAGTTTCCGTTTGCTTGGTTTTGAACAATGACACTAACAGGTAGTGACCTACGGGAAAACTACTGAGCTCAGGGGAGAGAGCGCTGGCCGTTAAACTGAGAGTCATCCGCGCGAACCGGGTTCAAGCCTCGCTCAGGGCATTAAATTATTAAAATTTCTGTTAGCTGCCATTGGCGCTTTGCTGTTGTGTTGCTTGACTCGGGTTCTGTAAAAATAAAGATAGCCCCTCCCACTTCTGGCTTGGCCAACCAGAAGTGATCCAGTACTTAGGCCATTAGATAAGTTACCGAACCCACTGCTGTAAAGCCGACCTGCGTGTCGTGCTACAGTGGGCCGTATTTCGTATAACCTGTACCTGTAATCATTCTGCGGTGTGTCAGATTGAATCATCAAAAGAAAAAAATATATTATTAGGTAGGACCTATGTTTATTCCTATAATTTTGGTGATTTTGGTTCAGAGGACTTAGAACAGTTAGAACACTCAAGAACCCTCAGAGTCTCTAGGCCTAACTAAATTCGAGCTGAATTACTCTGAACATTGCTTAGGATACTTTAAAAAATTAGAGTCATTTAAAATTTTGATCACAGCATAATTTCTTCAATTATAACGCCCACGCATTTTTCGATAATTGGGATAGAACGGTTTTCCTATTTTGTTTGTAGTAGGCCTACCATTAGATCTATAGGTACACTTCAAATAAAATATTATGTGAATTTTCAGGGCTATATCATCATTATAGTATTGTATGCTGCAATGACACATGACTAATTCCAGTTTCACGTGCACGACTAGCCTATAAAAATTTTTTATGTTGCGGCCCGCGAATCATTCAAAATTTCCGAATGCGGCCCACATGCTGACTTGAGTTTGAGACCTCTGGCCTAGAGCCACCTCTGGATTTAAAAAGTGTTACACATCAAACAAATACAGATGTGTGAATTCATGCATCGATGTGCTTACAACACACTTTCTATCTTCCGTGCCAACCTTTTAGCCTAGACTCGGTCGGTACAAACTCTCGAAAATTCTCGATTAGATGTACAGGTCCAGAGAAGTGGAATAGAATGCCTCAAAACCTTCGCAGAATCCCAAATCTTAAGTTATCTAAACATCATTTACGTTATAGCTGATTGGTCAGAACAGTACTGTTAGTCGGGTTCATACCTCCGACTATTTCCCCTTACCTAATGCTTCCTTTTGTTTCCTACTTAGCTAAAGTTTGACGTTTCATGGCTAAGGTTTTCTTACTTAGTTTAAGTTTGATGTTTCATAGACAAGGTTTGATGCTTTACATTATAATGCTTAGATTGCAATGCGTTTGTAGGCGGCTTATAAAAGTAGGCCATAGGGCCTATAGCCTACTTTTACCTATAGTATAGGCTATGCTTACTTTTTATGTATGATGATGCTTTGAGGCATGACCGAAAGCTTTCTTAGGTAAGATTTGATGTACTATACTGAAATGTTAATATCTGTAGATGTCACAAGATAGCCTACTTACGTTCATCGTAGTTAAATAAACCTTGTCACCCATCTAGCGCCAGAGAGTATACATAGGTGGCCCTAACCAGCGGGACTCAGCCTGCAGTCCCTTCCGGGTTCCATTTACAAAAAAATAGTTCAACAAATGTAATGTGAATAGTCCTATACCTAAGATTGCCCATGTCCCTATCATTGAACCCTTCTTAGAATGAGTGTAGAGAATTACGCAAATAATTGCACAAAGGAAATGATTTTACTCTTTTATACAAGTAAAGGTTGATGAGATTATAAGCTTACTCCTTCTCAATCTAAAATCTTGGCAACTTCTCCTTCGAGCATGACATCGATTTTTCACTCTCTTCTAAATTCATCAAGAAGCTAGTCGTGTTTTGACTTTTAGAAGCCGGCAATTTTACGCAGAGGCAATCTAAGTGCAGATATCTTTCTACACGCCTAACTGAACTTCATAGCATTGGCAGTCGAAATATTCCATTTTCATTAGACACTCATACCGCCAGAGAAGTAGCCAATCAACAGTAATTATAATAAACAAAAAAGTTTTAATGTTAAATATTGGTGTGGGAGTATACCTGGGGTCAAAGCTGTGAACCTCACATCCGTATTGCGCCATGGCTTCGTCGAATGCCCAATTATTAAAAATGCTGCAAGGAATATATTAATGTATTTAGTGGCCTGCATTCCAAGAATACCAATAAACATATTATGTATATGAACGGACAGAAATACGTGCATACCGACTAGCCTAATGTAGCCTACACATTAATGCATATAAACGCAGACATGTACAATGTATAATATAGACATGCCACGTGCATAGGCCTATATGAAAAATACATGTTTATACAAGTAAATACACTTCAATCAATCTTCTTTATTGACCACCACCACAAAGTAATAGCCTACAAGCGTACAGTTTACAAATTCGTATGCAGGTTGTCAATAGGAACATATGGTTCCGCAAGACAGGGTTCCCTATTTACATCGGTAATATATCAATTATTATACATTGATGGTCATCATTATATCTTCATAGTGTGGCGGAAACTAGCCCTCGACCGGATCACCCCGACTGCAGACACAGTGGCCCTCTCGGTCCGTAGGATGGCCGATGACCGATCGGGCGGGTGCCAGTCCAAATATGCCCGCGTGTCGTCTCAGGAGGGAGACGCGAGTCCGCCTTCGTTGTATTTCGAAGGTAGTGCAGCGCCTCCGACCGATTCGCCTCACCCAAGAAGCACACAACGATGAAGAGAGGAAACACAGTTTATTCACGAAACGGCACACGACTGTCATCTACCGCACACGACAGAGCCCAACTACGACTGACTGCTCGAAGACTCGCCGCTGACTATGACTCACTCCAACTACGACTGCATCCAACTACGACTGATTCGATGACTCTCTCTCTCGATGACTGACTGACTACTTGCATGGAGCAACGGGCTCCCTTATATATACTCGGGGCATGCACCCTCCGGCGACGGACTTCAAAGAGAGGCCAGAGGCACACAAAGGCCTTGCCGACGCGTGGGGGAGAGGCACATAAAGGACGCCGCCAATACGGCTAATACTACAAGCCGCGGGTAATAGAGGCACATAAAGGGTTTGCCGACGCGTGGGGGAGAGGCACATAAAGGACGCCGCCAATACAGCTAATACAACGTCGCCGCAGGTAATAGAGGCACATAAAGAGCTTGCCGCTGCGGGGGAGAGGGGCACATAAAGACGCCGCCAATAATTAAACAGGCCGGCGACCAACCGCGCGCTGTATACAAGCAGCAGAAAGAACACTAGCGCGGGGGGAAATCTCAAAGGCCGGCAGCGCCGTGGGCGGGCGCTACACAAGTGGAGGCGAACCTAATTTCGCCACATCCTCCCCCCTCTACGATTATAAAATGTCCTCATTTTAACGACGAAAATATCGGCCAACGGGCCTACTAAGAGCCTACAACTAACATAGTCTCTAGCAGCTACAATCCTCGCATAGTTCGGTTAGGCCATAATTAGTCCATCAACTGCACAAAAGTTACAGAACACGTCCTTCATGGGACTTTAGGCGATCAAGCTGCCCGAAGGCTACAGAAACAAGTCCTTCATGGGACAACAAAAGAAGCGAGACTTAGTACTATAACTAATCGCAAAGAGCGACATTAAATCGTCCGACCTTTCAGTCAGTGGCTAATAATACGAATAAGCCCGTAGGCAACAGCGATCTTAATTACGCCCGGAGGCAACAAAACAAGCTTGAACTCAAACGAGCGGATGCGACGTTCCACCCGTAACACAATAAACAGATGCCCAAAAGGCAAACAAGCTTCAGGAATTGGTTCCACAGGGAACAACATCTAACAAGGATATCCCTACGTCCAACAGACATGGACAACGTTCCTGCACACTGTCTAAATCGGGTTTTTCAAACCTCAACGGCACAATCAGCAAATCAATCAGACTACAAGGGCGAGTGACGTGGGCGGTCCTGCATCGACCGTCGTCTCGAATTCCTCCTTCTCTCCGTCGCGCCAGCAGCGGCAGCTGGTGACGTCATGTACGTTGCGCGCGGCGGATCAGGTGTACAAGCGACATCATCGCACATCTCCTCCGGTGGGCAGCAGTAGCACAGTGCAAAGCCCCGCCTCAAACCCTCTGACGGCTGCTTTAGGCACTTTCCCACGGGCAATGGACCACCCGCGAATATTCTTACCCGCTCCCACGGATATGCATTGGGCGCTAGCAACAAGGGACAGGGCGTGGGGGGTCGACAACAGATGGTAACCCACTTACGAAATCCCGTCACCCTCCCCAGCCAATTAGTCTGATGCGTCCGTCGTAACACGTGTCGTTCAATAAGGCGCGCGCTCTCACGGTCACCTCGTCCTCGCTCAAACCGTAACCTCTGCTGCCGATAGAGTTTACGAGCGTTATTGTCCCTTCGCACCCGAACTCCGCTAAAGGCATGCTTACTAATTGCAGATTCAATCAGTCCGTCATTTAGCGTCCGATCAAGTTCGCTGTCGATAGCAGTCCTATGCGGCGAGGGATGACGTCTCAGCGGCTGTCTAACGGGACGCGTCTCGTCCGTCTCAATTCTATGCATGGCGGCAGTCGTTCTTCCTAAATCTCGGTCCGTAACTGAGAATACGTCATGGTAGTCAAGAAGCAATTTGTCCTTACGCTCCCGAATCTCGGAGGGAACCTCCTCCGGCAAATCTGCCATTAACATATCGCGAGGCGAAATCTCATTAGCAGGTACGGTCCCCTGTCTCTTACCTGTACCTAATTCCACCTCTACTGGATGTAATCCCCCTAGTAATCGATCCTTCGTTAACCTAACGGCTTCCTCGCTCAGATTCACTACTCTCACTCTAGCATCCGCGCGGTCTCCCGAGACGACAACGCGAGCAAGATGTACCCCTGGCTGAATCTCTAGGGCTTCTGTCATCCATGCCGGCGCTATAGAAGTCAAATCCCCATACAGCGTCTTAACAGGGACTTCGCTCTGGCATTTGGGGGGCACTACAACCTCCTCAGCAATTATCACCCTACGGCACCACATAGACCCATTCCCTTTTACGAGAGGTATACGTCTACGTCCTAAGAACAGTGCCCCGTTACCGAAACCAATTCTACAACGGTGCTCCCGCAGCCAATCCATACCCAGCATGGGCTCGCTAATTTGGTCGGATACCAAAAATACAGTGGAAACCTCAAATCCGTCCCTAATCTTAATGGGCAAACGGACCTCCCCAAGGACATTAATGCTAGTACCATTTGCAGCCATCAGAAAACGAGAGCAAGATTGCAGTGCTAACCCTTCGACAGTCGTAGACGGGATCAGGGTGACTTCCGATCCAGTGTCGATCAAGCACATCTGTTGTCGCCCGTTGATGCTCCCTCGAATGTAGATTGCGTTGCTGCTGGCTCGGTCCGGCAATCTTGGACGGGTCGTATGATTCCTCAGAGGCGGCGGTGCCTCCGTTTCCGTCGTCTCAGCTTCGTTCCGGCGGTCGAAGGGGCGACGAGGCTGGCGGCAATTCCGGCTAATGTGACCTGCGCGGCTGCAGTTGAAGCAGGTCACGTTCCGTCTCGAGCGCTCCTGGTCTCGGTTGTCGGCGTTGCGGCTTCCGGGGCGGCCGTTGCGCCCCAGATCGTCGTCGGTTGAAGCTCGGTTCCGCAGCTCCTGGCACTGGCGATCGATCCGTCTCTCCATATCTTCCTGCCAGCGTCGTTGCTCGGCACGCTGAGCCTCCACGAATCGGTCAAGCGTCGACTAGATCTGAGTACTCACATCGGTTTCTTGAGTACTCCTCACGCGGTTGGAAGGCCTCCGTCGATCATCAGAATCGTTCGTCCGTTGGTAGGCGTCCAAACGAAGCGCAGTCCTGTATGCTTCGTCCAGGTTCTTTGGCTCACGCTCGCGTACTTTGAGTGACAGATCCCTGTCGCTCAACGCCTCAAGGAAAGCATCCTTGGCGATGATCTCCGTGGTCTCGTTAGAAGGCACCGGATACGCCAACACGACAAGACGGCGAATGTCATGCAGCAGATCGCTCAGAGTCTCTTGGGAACGCTGGCGTCTGTAGTAAAGCTGGGCGCGAAAGCTTTCCGCCTGGCCCTCCGTTCCATACCTCTGTCGAAGGCGTTCGACAAGCTCCTCGTAGCCGACGTTCGGACGGGCACCGAAGTCCCACAAAAGCTGCGTGGCAGCTTTCTCCAGGCTGCATCGAAGATAGTCGACTCGGTCAGCGGCAGTCCATTGGTTGTGACGGGCGCAGACTTCAAACTGCACCAGGAACGACTCCAGCGAACCCGTGCCGTCAAACTTTCCCGGCTTCATTGGAGGCGGACGAGTCCACGGCCGTCCTCCGGTAGTCTCCGGCATTCTCAGGGAAGTCTCCCGATCGTCAGACGTCTCTCGGTAGCTCACCCTCGTCGGCCTCCGCAGCTCCTCGATGAGTCGGCCTCGGTCCGTTCGCTGGTCTGCCATCGCGCTCTCATCGGCCAATGGCGAGGAAACGTTCGCCCGTAGATCGGCGAATCCTCCAGCGGCGTAGGCGATTGTGACTTCCTCGTCTTCTTCCATCGTCGGTCGATCTGCGAAAGTCGATCAGAAGGCGACCACACACCCCACTTGCTGGGACCAGTGTGGCGGAAACTAGCCCTCGACCGGATCACCCCGACTGCAGACACAGTGGCCCTCTCGGTCCGTAGGATGGCCGATGACCGATCGGGCGGGTGCCAGTCCAAATATGCCCGCGTGTCGTCTCAGGAGGGAGACGCGAGTCCGCCTTCGTTGTATTTCGAAGGTAGTGCAGCGCCTCCGACCGATTCGCCTCACCCAAGAAGCACACAACGATGAAGAGAGGAAACACAGTTTATTCACGAAACGGCACACGACTGTCATCTACCGCACACGACAGAGCCCAACTACGACTGACTGCTCGAAGACTCGCCGCTGACTATGACTCACTCCAACTACGACTGCATCCAACTACGACTGATTCGATGACTCTCTCTCTCGATGACTGACTGACTACTTGCATGGAGCAACGGGCTCCCTTATATATACTCGGGGCATGCACCCTCCGGCGACGGACTTCAAAGAGAGGCCAGAGGCACACAAAGGCCTTGCCGACGCGTGGGGGAGAGGCACATAAAGGACGCCGCCAATACGGCTAATACTACAAGCCGCGGGTAATAGAGGCACATAAAGGGTTTGCCGACGCGTGGGGGAGAGGCACATAAAGGACGCCGCCAATACAGCTAATACAACGTCGCCGCAGGTAATAGAGGCACATAAAGAGCTTGCCGCTGCGGGGGAGAGGGGCACATAAAGACGCCGCCAATAATTAAACAGGCCGGCGACCAACCGCGCGCTGTATACAAGCAGCAGAAAGAACACTAGCGCGGGGGGAAATCTCAAAGGCCGGCAGCGCCGTGGGCGGGCGCTACACAAGTGGAGGCGAACCTAATTTCGCCACAATAGTCATATTGCAAAATGTCAACAGTTGATTTTTTATTGGAAGCTTAAGGCTCCTCACAAGATGGGCAAAAGCACACTAAGCAGAAAACAGAAACAATCATAGACAATTCATGCAGTGTAGATATGAACATAGTAGTGCATGTACAAGCGCATCATGCAGGCAACAATAAGATGCCTCAAACAAGTGTACATGGGCAGAGTTTGGTTTCCGTTCTTGGAGAGGCTAAATTTTTGGGGCTGATACTCGGTGCAGAAATAAAAACACAATTTTCCCGGCCCAAAAAGTTTATGACCTTTTTAAAAGTCCTCGGTCTCAAATCTCGGCGAAATCTACCAATTTTCCCGGCCAAAAAAATTGATGACTTTTTTAAGTTTTCGGTTTCAAATCTCGGCGAAATCTACCAATTTTCCCCGGCCATGCCTTTTTTAAAGTCCTCAGTCTCAAATCTCGGCGAAATCTACCAATTTTCCTGGCCAAAAGTTGATGACCTTTTTTTGTTCCTCGGTCTCAAATCTCGGCGAAATCTACCAATTTAAAAAAATGACTCTGGGTCTTCTTGGGGAGCTTCGCCCCCCTTAGCCCCTGATAAACTGCGCCCATGCAAGTGCAGCAAAAAGGTAACCTTTGAATTACCGTTTGAATTGATAAACAGTGGGTAGGTATTTAAGGTAATTAGGCAGTGAGTTCCATAGCAATGGACCATATATTATATTCCAATACTGTGATGCCTAGCAGTGGTGCATACCCTTCGCTGATGGTAGTTCATGGCCGCTGAACGCGTATAGTGGCAGGCCTAGTGGACATCTGAATTTTTACAAAACCAGTAGACAAAATTAGTAGGTATTTTATGCATTTTACGTTTATGCTTCATTAAGCCTACTTGAAATTTATTTATGCACTCGAAAGGTAATATTTTTAGGTTGTAGCATAGAGATACAGTGTGAGCTCTATAAGGCACATTAGGCCTACTTATAATTCTCGCCACTCGCTTTTGCAAGGTAGTCAAGATGGTTAGTCGACTTTGGTACGTAGAGGCCCACACAAGATTGCAGTAGGACATGTAAGGGCATATTAAAGTATAATACAAATTGACAAGTATAATTATGGCGTGGCAAAACATGCCGGACACGAGAGATAATACCCATAATTTTTGATATTTTCTTGGAGATATAAGTTACATGCTCCTTCCATGTTAAATTTTCGTCAATGTGGATGCACAAAAATTTAGTAGAAGAAGCCCCAGTAATGCCTTGGTCATCTATGTTAACAGTTAAATTATGCAGTCTAACTTAAGTTAAGTTTTTCTTTTAGAATGAAGCAAAATGAAATTGGTCTTTTGCAGGTTTAGCTTGCTGGCCTTGAACCATTCACCAACATGTTTTAGCTCGACTTACATAATTTTTATATGTGCATGCATTCTAAAATTGATAGTGTCCTGCCCTAGCTTTAGATTAACGAATTTTATTGATTACAAAAAATATTTTTACATTAGGTAGAGTCTCCGGCCTATTTAAATCTAAAAAATGTTAAGTCTGAAAGTTTGTCATTCTGTTTGCCTGTCCCAGGAAAGGCTGTGAAACGAATTTTAAAAACCTTTCTCATACAAGTTTGCAGGTCAGCGCGACTATTATCAGCCCTCAAGTCACTTTTAATTCCGAGTTATGAACATTTTGACTTTCGATGCGGAAATTAACGCTGTATACGATTGCTTTTAAATTTTCACACAGCGTTCCATTCGAATTCGAACGCCCGGGTTTTTATATGCTTTTTTGGAAAGGGGAAGGGTAAGGGAGGAGGGGGAAGGAAAGGGGATGGGGAGGGAGGGGAGGAGGAGGAGGGGAAGGGGTAGGAGGAGGGGAGAGGAGGGAGAGGAAGGAGAGGGGAAGGAGAGGGGAGAGGAAGGGGAATTTAGGTAGGGATGGGAGGGATGTAGGGAGGGAGGAATGGAGGGAGGGAGGCAGGTGAAGGGAGGTAGGTAGGGAGAGTTGGACGGTCTTTTCAGCCACAGCAACGCGTGGCCGGGTACAGCTAGTATACATATAAAATAACTACAATAATAATTTCCTTCAGAGGCTCAGTTCTGCTATTGCTGGGTTATTATAATGACTATTTGCAGACTCGAGTAAAATAATGTTAGACTATTTAAGCTGACGTTTCAGCACTGAAGCAGCTTATCCCTGTTTCCCAAGATGGTCCTGAATTGCTGACCAGGACACACTGCATGATTCAAATGGTATGCAAACCAACCAAAGACTAATAAACTACAGGTACCAAAATCTGGAAGTTTTGCAGTAATGATGTTGTTTTACTAGGTGTTCAAAGACCAAAACATTCAAAATTTGGCTGTTTGAAATTTCAAATAAAGCACTGGCGAGAATTAGTCACTTAGTTGTACAAAAATGGTATTTGTACAAATATTTTCAGTTAGTTATACTCATTGTAACAAGATTGTATGATTTGTGTTATATATTATAATAGTTAATAATAATATTATAATCACATAAACTATTAAATATATTGTTGTCATATAAATAGTAAATAATATCACAGTATATTATAACAGTTCATGTAATACAATGATGTAAACAGCAACTAAAAATTATCATAAGTTTGTCAAATGTTTTTGGAGGGGATGTCATCTCTGTTTTTAGTTGGACAAAAATAGTATTTGCACAATATACACAGTAAATTTTACTCATTGCAATATGATAGAATCCTATACTATATTAGTAAATAATAGCCCTATATAATCATGTAACAGTAAATAATATCACGGCATATTATAATACTTCTTGCAAAATAATGATGTAAACAGCAACTAAAAACTATTGTCATTTCGTCAATTTTTTCAGGGGAAATATCAATCCAGGGGGAAAATCCCCCCCCCCCCCCCAGAGACGTCTAGATTAAATACTGAATAAGCTCAATACGGAAATACACTAGAGCAGAATGTAAAAAAGTTAGAATACATTGCTACCATCCATTATCGTGCGGGATGCTTACAATGCAGAACAAGCGATTGATTTAAATACTGTGCACAGCGCAATATTATACATAAACGACAAAGCCCATTTGGATGAAGAAAACTTTGAATATTATTAATAATAATAATATTCGTTTTATTGAAAAAATAACCGGTCGACATAACGCGACAGTTAACAAGCACAAAGGAGCAGCGAATAAAACCTAGTAAACGTTTTTATACGGCATCCGTGTTATGAAGTCTTCATTGTTTTTATAGTTCATCACAGCGAAGAAAAGAATAGAATTAGGCCTAATTTTACGCGTAAAATCGTCATCGAAAGTGCCGTTGGTGCTAAATTGTGGTGGGATGTTGGAATAACAATTGTATTGGAATAACAAATTATATGATTAAATTATACACAGACCCGAAGGAGTAGACGAGACACGAGTTCTTGTTGGGGCGTATGATCTTTGTCATGCAGGCCTCGTATCCTCCATCCCCCGCGCTACCAAATCGACGCGATGTGGGACACTGAAAGTCGATGGTTGTCACCAGTCTGACAATGCAATATTGACAACAATAGTCACTTAAATACTATGGCAACTGATTTAAACGATCTGTAAATCTGAGAAACATCCGTTGCAGAGCCTTTTTAAAGTTCAGC
Source organism: Lumbricus terrestris (assembly GCA_949752735.1). Taxonomy (NCBI): domain Eukaryota; kingdom Metazoa; phylum Annelida; class Clitellata; order Crassiclitellata; family Lumbricidae; genus Lumbricus; species Lumbricus terrestris. The sequence goes on from OX457036.1 coordinate 89,998,935, forward strand.
GAACGTTGGCACAATCGGAGGATTCGGAACATGGGCAAAGTCCAGCTAACCAACGAGGATTTCAAGATGATCGCATTCTCCTGGAGAACCAGTAGGTCTACCGCGACATTTTTTAATGTGATCTAAGAACTTCTGTACCGACGGAATCATGATACCCAGGGGAACCATCGATGACGGGTTAAACGACCAGCAGACTTAAAGAAGTTAAACCTTTGTCAAAAATCGCAATCGGCTGCAAAATTAGAGGCGAAATTATTCGATATCTATTATTACACGGCATCAGAGAAACTGCGCTCGTCATGGTATAAGATTAGCCTATAGCCTACAGTGGATAAGGACGGTGACAACCCAGTATTAGGTTTAGACCAGAATGACTTTTAAACCGATAATGAAACGCACAATTTTGAGTGAGAGCCAGAGCTCCAGAGATTACACCTGAAAGGTCAAAATTGTTACATTATAATTTATAAGGTGCGCAGTTAAGTCAGAGTCCATTGATCGAGCCAATTATCTCTCGTAGCGGATGTGGAAACTCTCCAGCGAGGTTCCATAGTTTCACGACAACTAATGATATTGACAACCGAGGCCTTTGCAATCATACTTCAATGAGCCGAGCAGGGCCTATTTTAGGAACTTTTTCTTAGAATTTCACAACTCCTGCTCTTGGGTTCCATCCTCCATGGTAGGCTAACTATTCCGAATTAGATGACGATGAACATTTCAAACAATTTTTAACTGCCCGATAATGCTCTTACAGCTGCACAGAATTATTTACAATAGAACCGTTATGCAGAACTGTTTTAACAAAAAAACCATTCTACGTGTATGGTAGCCCACCATATTAAAAGCTGGAATTACTGTCTAGCAGCTGTGTTTTTGCAATGTTATTCGATAGCTGAATTTGCAGAAAATGCATCTTCACAATTGGAAAGAACCGACATTACATTTGAATGTGTATTACCTCTAGAACTTAGGGCCTATATTATTTCAGAACCTGATTAGAACGGAATTATTTGTAGAACTGAAATATCACTGGTTGCGTCAAGTTGCATCAAATGCTCGCCGGAACTATGCGAATAAGTTAGACCTACCTATGAAATTCAGATCTCAATGTGCCGAAGTCGGATCTATTCGCGTCTTCTCCAAAGTACTTTTCGCCGCACAGTATGGCATCTACAGGACACTGAAACAAATAGAATAGGAGATTCCGAAACAACAAATTTCCAAAGCGCATATAGCAACCCGCAGGGCAACAGCTTATTCAGGAGCGCTGGAATATGGAATTTACGAAGAAGTCTACCAAATTAGAGTCTAGAAAAACTCAGTGCCTCTGTAACTAGATCAAAGTATAATTAGTCTGAATATATTATGTAGGCTATGCAATAGAGAATAGTCATTTTGCTCTAGTTCTAACTTCCCTGCCCTTTTCTACTAGGCCTACGTCCTTTACGTGTGGTTCTCACTTCCCTGCCTTTTTCTACTACATCCTGTAGATGTGCATGCACATACTCCTCAACATAAGACAAAAACTATGGGCTCAGCACCTGTAGGTGTCCGACGCCACTTTCAGTACACACAAGTCATGTGTAGGCTACTGCTGATAAATCAATAGCGTTTGGTCTCTCATGTTAGAACCTCAAACTGTCAGCGTATTGCTTTCACAGTTGTAGGTCCTTCTGTCTGGATACAGGCCTACGCTTCTTAACTAAGCAGCGTTTAGCATGCAGGATCCTTAAGATTCTTGTGTACCGGTACCATCGCGGTTGGACTGGTGGCGCCACTGAGTGGGCTTCTCAAATGGCGCTACATAAATTCCCGAAATAAAGGATAGATCTCTATACTATTATGGTCGTTAGATAAAATCAATTATATATTTACATTTTACATACATGTACGGCATTGTACGTACGCACATCTACGTACACGTATTCGTATGCTTTATAACTTTAAATACTAAATTTCTAAAGCGCTGCTCCATAATTCTAAAGCTAAGCACATGGCATCAATACAATATACAATACAATTAGGTATTTATAATGCGCTTTAACAAACAAGTCTTGCACGAAAGCGCGCTTCGCTAAATATCTAGTCATAATGTAATGAGAATAAAATTAATGAGTTTTTAATTTTAGATTTAAACTCCGTAATAGATGTACTCCCGGGCTGGGAGTTGACATTCAGAGATTTAGATATCTCGGGCTAGCACGTGTGGGACGCAGGAGCGACCTTGGGCAAGTTACATACATGTACGTACGCACATCCACGTACGTAATTTTAAATACTAAATTTCTAAAGCGCTGCTCCATAATTCTAAAGCTAAGCACATGGCATCAATACAATACCTCGCTTACCCATCATTGTCTGTGGGGGAAGGCAACGGGAAACCACCTCACTCATCTCATCCCCAGGGGCGTAAAGCCAACGAACCTGCCTTCGGGCAGAGAACCATAATCATCATCATCATCATCATCATCATCATCATCATCATCATCATCATCATCATCATCATCATCATCATCATCATCAATAGATGTACACTGACGAATGGACGTTGGAAGACTGTTCCACTCTTTGGGTCCTGAAACTGAGAACGCGCGATTTCCAAACCATTCAAAAGCGCTGCGTCCTGTCAGCTGGGTTGTCTAGAAATGACAAGTGAAGATCCGAGTGCATGCGGTTGGCAGACAAAGAGAGAACACGAGAGGAAGCTGCTGTTTGTCTGCTTTTATGTATCGCAGTCTATCTGCATAGCCTATCAATCGTTTCAGCCATCAACGTCATAGGTCCTACGTGAAAATTTAAAAAATCTCTTTAACGCAGAATAATGAGAACACCTCACTACAGTGTTCAAACTTGGCTATGTTCCTCGCCTTTGTAGAAAGATGCCATCGGCAGTAAGTTGATAATAAATTATATGTATACAGCGTGGCTCAAAAGATGTACTACCGGATAAAATGCAATATCTTACATTAGTCGATTCAAATGATGCTCTTTTTAAATTAACAACAGTAGGCTCCCTATTGAACCTCATCAACTTGGTCAGGATTTTTCACAAGCCTCGTTTTTTTATTCTTCTGTAAGCATTTATTTTAGCCTGTTATTTGAAACCTGGTCTTGCCATCTCCTGGAGTTCAACCAATGTAGTCTCACGGGGTGCCGAAAAACCTTAGTGGATGTTGCGATGCGGACGATGTCAACGGTTCATCGTTAGCGATAAATGAGTCGAATTGTCACGTTGTCAGTCATATTCTTTCATGAAATATTTGCAAAGAATGCATGACCAGTTGTAAGTATGAGCATTCCGTCTAAAATGACTTTTTACCTTTGATTCCATTTGAATCAGATCTAATGAACGCGTAGGATAAATCGTTAAAAAAATTAATCACAATTTTTAAGCGTTAATCGCACGCGTTAATCGCGATTAATGAACAGCGGCACAGGCCTAGTTGTAATCGTTCAGATGCTTACATCTAGAAGACTCCTCCGTGTCTCAAACAGCTTTTGCTTCATGATAAATTTCTCTTCTACAGCGACCGAGTAGATGTAGACGGGGAAATGGATCCAGGCAAGGGCAGCTAATCCACAGACGCAGATCAAAGCCGTCACTTGAATGAATCTCGAACTTCCAGTTGTCATCTCAGTGGCATCGCATTGTCATTCAACAAATTGTTAATTGTGTATTCTTCAGGCAATCGGCGGCTACCACTGGTTCAATGAAAAATCAACAAAAGTTATATTTTTATTATCATGCGATATCATAAAATTATATCAACGGAAATGTTCATCAAAATATAATTATAACGACATACATGTGGCATTAAGGCACAATACGGATAATGTCGACTTTGTCAAATAAACATTCTCGTCAATCTATAACAGAGATCATAAGGTGCTATATAAATGTAATGGTCAGATAAGAGAGAAACATATAGTGAGTTAATAACTTGGCAATGATGATAGTACAGAAGATAGAGGAAAAGGAGGAAGAGGGATGTCTGCAAGCAGTAACAAAGAAATAGTTGCAATTTGAGTCTGAGAGGAGAGCTGACCAGCCACAGCGGCGTAGAGTGGATTTCAGCCACAGGCAGGTTGGGTAGGTTTAAGCAGTAGAGATGGGCAGGCAGAACTGACCTGACCAGGTAGCGCTTGTGGTTTACCAAAATTGGAAAAGAGGAAGAGCATTTGGAGGAAGGATTAGCGGATCAGTGCTAAGCTGTGGGCGGACGAGACTCGAGAAGCGCTCACTGGCCTGGCTATCTAGAAGTCAGATAGAGATGATTTAACTGAGGAATGAGAAGGAACGCGACAGTCAGTCAAAAAAGAGTCTGGGAAGAGGTCGGTCGAGAGAGGAGTGCGGAAAAGGGAACGGAGGTGTCGAGAAGGACATGAACATCGGCAAAGAGGAAAAGGGAACGAGGAGGCGAAATTAAGGATAAGTGATAAAAATGGGCGGAGACCTAGAGGGGGGACAGTGGGGACCGTCCCCCCAATGGATGTGTTGGGGACGGCAAATGCATTTGTCCTCCCCCACCAATCGTTGAGCGTCACGACAAAAAAATTCTCGGATGACAAAAAAAAAACTTTTTGGGCCGGCAAAAGAGATGGAAATTTTTCGGCGACACTCAGCCAATCGTCCGTCAAAACATCTCGCGTCTTTCAGCTCCCCCCCAGTCTCCGCCCAGTTCTCCGCCCATGGTGATAAACAATAATATTATTATAATTATTATTAATTTTGATTAACTGACCAACACATTTAGCTTATTATCTGTAGATTTTAATATTGAATGTTTACCTAGGTGTATGTAGGCTACGTATGTATGTATGTATGTATGTATGTATGTATGTATGTATGTATGTATGTATGTATACGTATGTATGTATGTATGTATGTATGTATGTACATGTATGTGTGTATGCATGTATGAAAAAACAGAGGCATCACCATACCAACTAAACTGAGGCTGTTGAAGACACTAATATGGCCAATAGCAACATATGGAACGGAGTCGCGGACATACAGGAAGAGTGAAGTGAGAAGAATAAAGGCTTTTGAAACAACATCATACAGAAGAATATTAAGAATACCTTCGACGGCTAAGAGAAGGAATGAGGAGATGCTACAGGAGGTGGGTGGCGAATGGCTGTGGCGAGAGGTGGTGGGGAGGAAGTTAAGTTACTTTGGTCACATCATGAGGATGGAAAACTGTCTGGAAAAGGATTTAATCACTGGAGAAACGGATGGAAAGAGGAGACGCAGAAGACAACGTAGGGTGTGGGTCGACGACGTGAAAGAGTGGACCGGGATGACGATGGATCAGGCGATTCGAGCAACGCAGCAAAGATCTTCTTGGAGACAGATCGTACTTTGTGCCGCCAAAGTTCGGACTTACGAATAGGGCACCGACGACGACGACCTAGGAGTGCTCTCGCTTCATGTGTCTAGTTCACCCGCGTATTCATGTAATCGCTTATTTATCTGATGTACCTTATAATAAAACTTTAAATATCTTTTGTAAATCATAGTCTGTAAAGGTTTCAGTGTCTAAGAATCAGCATAGTCATATTATTTGGCGAAGAATCTAACTTTTATAAATCTAAGTGTTTACACTTGCTTTCTGAAATGTATATCTATTGATGTTCAGGCCGTGTGAGCAGTAGCCTACTCACTCACAAATGAACGTGCTGTTAACAAACATTAACAGCGCTTAAGTTAGCGTTTGCATAGCTTCATTATTATTTTTTACCCGAGGTATCACAGATCCCTCGGGATTTAAAAACATTATCCGGAGACGAAAAAATTGCATTCTGGAACGGCTAGAACTCGTCAAGATCAGGCGATCTAGGCTATTATTAGGCGAATATTATAATAATAATAATAATAATATTATTATTATTATTATTATTATTATTATTATTATTATTATTATTATTATATTTCTTTATTGCACCAGAAGTAAAATAAGTATAGTACAGCCAGTGGCGTAGACAAGAGGAGGTTCGGGGTTAACCCACCATTGGCTTAGGGAAAAAGTTTTTTTAAAGGTTATTTATCCACATAAATAAGAAAAACAGAACAATTGTTTGTAGTAACATTGCTGAATAGTGGAGACTTGAAGTTGAAACTTGCCCTTTGGGATTAAAAGCTACAAGAGGTGCAAATGTGTCCATTGAATCTCGTCTTCATTAATGCAAAGCGGGAGGAATTTATGATGTGACACACACACACATATATGATATATATATATATATATATATATATAACTAGCGTTGCAAGAAAAATTTAGGGTTCGACCCGCTCAGGCCACAACGACACCACACCCACCACACCCCACCACACTCCGACCTCCACCGGTACGCCATCCGAGAAATATGGGTTCTCGGAAAATGTCTTCGTCCCAGCCCCCCACTTCCAACCCACCTCCACCCCTCCCCTCCCACTCCCATCCCTCCACCTCCCACCCCACCCAATCAACCCCCACACCCCACCCCTCCACCGCATTCCTCCACCCCAGTACCCCACCACTGCCACCAGCCAACCCCACCGCCACAACCACCCCACCACCCCCCTACCCAACACCCATCTCCACTCCCGCCTTTATATAATAGCTGGGGTACCCGCGTCCCCCTTACCGCACTCCACCCCAACCTCCTCCACCCACCCCACCACACCCCACTCCTTCCCCACTCCCGCCCCTCTATGTAATAGCACTCCGAACTTCAACGGTACGCGACCCGTGAAATCCGGACTGGCAAAAGCGCTGGCCTTAAACACCTCTAAAACGGTGTCAATCGCTGCTTTTATGCGTATGGGACCCGAAAGAAAAGTGCTGTCATAAGCCTGTGAGGGCAAAGGCCAACAGGGAGAATAAAAGTTTTTGCATCCCCACCCTGGCCCCCATGGTGGCAGACTAGCGAACCCCTCCGCTGCGTGTCCCATGCCGAGACGGACACAGTAGTGAAAGTTTGGAGTGAAAAGCTAAAAAACTATGGAAATGCATTGTGAACAACAAACAGAAAGACATACAGAATATTCTCTTTATATATATATATATATATATATATATATAACATTATACATATATGGGTATATTTCACAACCGGAGTCAAATTGCAGAAATAGAATTTCAGAAAATAAAAGGTAGAAAAAATTGGAAAAAATTGGAAAAAATACTTTTTAATAAAAAGGATAAAGTAGACTTGATAATGAGCAGAGCTTAATTTCGACACATTTGGCTTAATTTTTCATGTTTCATTTGTTATTAATTTTAAAAATATACAACACCGTTACTTTATTTACAACTCCGTTATCCCATTTATTTACCTTTACTGCTTATAATTAGTGATCAATTAGTGCTAAGAAAACGTTAAAATATTATACAAATTATTCTGATGATGAATTATTTATTTGCACCATTAAATAAATTCATTTTAATAAGAAGGTATGGCATTGTAAATCGGTCACGGAGTTGTAAATAGGTCACGGAGTTGTAAATCGGTAACGGAGTTGTTAAAATATACAACACCGTTACTTTTACCTACAAAAGTATCGGAGTTGTAGTAACGGAGTCGTAGAAAGTTCATAATAATAATTCCACGCTGCTCGAATAAATTAATTTGAAGATAATAGTTAGTTTATTGTGGTTAGACTCTCATTTCCAATGTCAGTTTCAGATAAGAAATTTTTTGTATGTACACAAAATGTTGTAATTGCGGTATCGGAGTTGTAACTATTTGATATACTATTTTTTTCTGATAAATTTTCGTAAATTGCCGGCGGAAACAAGCGGCCATCTTAATTTCTAGGTGGTGAAATCAATGCAGGCTGGTTCCCTGGTATCGAAGATGTAAATTCCAAAATCGAGAGCTTTCAAATTATTCCACAGATGGCGCAAACCTATTGGTAACGGTGTTGTAGGACATTTTTGGGGACAACGATTTAATTTATTTTTTGCTTAATAATTTAATTAATAAAATTAGCGAAACCGTGTAGAACTATAGTCACATCTTAGTTTAATTATTTAAAATTATTAAACATTAATAAAACGCTTCAACTGCCATTGAATCATAACGTCTAACGTTTACCATGGTAAAGGACAACGAGATTTTGGCCAAAAATTGGACTTTGGAATTTTCTTTCTTATGCTAATCATTTAAATATTATGATTCAAATTACTTTTTTCAATTAACTTATGCCCAACAATGAATTAAAAAATTTAAAACCATTATTCTACTCTTTGTGTGATTTATCCAAAGGCAAAGACCGAAATTTCTGCAATTTGACTCCGGTTGGGAAATATACCCATATAGCATACTAGGCCTATATGTGTAGGTTACTCAAGGTTGTGTGTGGATTGATCTTGGTCTTGATGTGTGTAGGCCTACTTACTAAACAATTTCGCCGGCTAGCCAATCATTTGACCGATTCTGCCATATTCCAAAATTCCCGTAAGTGGGAAATTCCATAGATATAAATTTCACTATTCCAATGACTAAGACGTTAAAGAGCGCTGCTTGTCCAACAACGTCAGTACGAAATTTACGCTGAACCACACTTGCACAATAATAGCCGCTAGTCATCTAGGCCTACAACGTATTGTCACGTATCGCGCTTCACACCTGCCATAAAATAACTGCACGACATCCGTAATTCCGTATTAAAGACGTCCTTCATGTTAGGAAAGTCAAAGATTTTAAATGGGCCTACGTGCATTATAAATTTCTAGCTGGGATACCCGGCGTTGCACGGGAAATTTCGATTTTTCGTCCCCAAACCCAGCTCCACCTGCCCCTGTGGGGCGGCTTCGCCGCCCATTTGGGGTTTATAAATGGTTATAAATCATAATTATATTTATGCCCCTCTGCTTGGAAGGTCTTCCCCAATTCTGCTGGTTAAACTCATGTTGCATGGGGCTCCTCTTAGCGTATATACTCCTTGGCTAAGGCATTTATCTTTCCCAGGGCGGTTGCGCTGCGTAAGCTTTGGCGAAAAATGACGTCATTTGTTATTGCACAACGATTCAAATATTGGTGTCGCAATTTAACACGGTGAAAATTAAAATGTCTAATATCTCGAGTTCTAAAGTGAATAAGAATGTGAAAATAGCGCGCCTGAGTAAGTTGAGTAAAAGTCTATTTATGTACAATGTTTAAGGTCAGTAGCTGCAAAACTGTGAGCGTGCATAAAGGACAAAGTCCGCCAAGTCCTTTCTCATAGATATAGATATGCATGTAAACTTAAAATGGACAAGTTACTATAGATACCTTTGTGGCTTTATGCAGACAAACCTCTCTCCGTAATCTCTTCCCGCCGTATACAGTCTGCTGATCGACCTTATCTCCTCTAGTTCCTCGGGCAAGGACTGCTATATGGCCCAACACCAAGATCAATCCACACAAAGAACCTTGGCTAAAACTGGTTTAACATAAATGATACGCATGTGTAGAAGTCGGCCCCACTAGGCGCAGAAATACCCCACCCCGAGTTAATGAGCCTGCTGCCTAAATCAGCGGGCCAGCCTTTGTGCTCAAAGAACCTTGACACAACACCGATACATAGAAGGGTCTACAATGGCAACCATTGTAGACCCTTCTATGTATAGAATGGCTTCCTTCCTCTATCCGTGGCAAGATCTCATCGTGGGTAACGCCTTCAGCACTTCGCTGCTTGAAGTCTTTCTTATTCCCACGGGGCTGAGAGTACTCTGAATAGCTAGGGGATATCATTGCATAATTACGTAACGCTCGAGGGTGGGTGGGTGCGGTCACTGAAAACGTTACAAAACGTTACATGGGTGGGTGGGAGGAGCTGAACGTTACGTAACGCCATGAAAAATTATTAACCCATTAGTGCCTAGCGTCCCCGTTTTGGGGACGCCTCTTTGGATAGAATTATTTTTAATATCAAGCAATACTCAGTATTGCTAGTTATTGTGACCGACGGTCTACTAAATTATCTTTAAAATGAAATATAATAAGGCTGATTTTTGTTTGTTTTTGCATATTTGCCAAATAGATGTTTTCCAAAATTTATAATTTTTTAAACTTTACCAATATAAATTTATATTATCGGAAAAATCTGCTGCAATCGAAAATTTGAGTACATACTACATACCCATGTTATTTGTGCTGTTAGCTACCTGCATAAATTTTGCAGCATTGATTCATTGTTAGTTAATATTTTTTATTACGCCCGAAAAGACCGTCCCCATTCCGGGGACGCTAGGCACAAGTGCCCCCATCAACTTTTACGCAGCAATAGTTGGCTTTCACTGTGCTTGCAACTACAGTGATATTATGCATATGAGTTTTCTTAGCATGCCAAACCCAGCCGTGACTGCAACTCGTGAAACTCGTGTAGGACCCATTTTCCCATGTGGACGTGTGTGAAACCCATATAGAGTCCATCTAATACCCATGCAAATGCTGGAAGGGAAGACCACTAACAGTAAGTGACATTGTCGCAATGCTAGAGAGTGAAAGAGCTCCTGGAGAAACTTACACAATGCCATGTCCTCCAAATAATCCAGATAGTTCTGAGGATTTCAGATGGATCCATGTCAAAGAGTGGGTTTGAGCTACTGACAACCAACTTGGTAAGTTTGACCTGTCGTTGTCAAGCTTTCAGACTGCTTGCCTCCAGCTGATGACAAATATAGCCTACACTGTAGGCCTATTTTGACAAACTTGTTTACCGTCCTAAGTAAGATTGAATTCTGAGCAGCATGAATTCAACATCCAGATACCGGGACAGCTATAGAACCAATCAACTTAGGACTGCTGCTGCAGTGTCCTGTTTAGCCTATGGGCAGGGTCAAGAAGACAGACAGTGATGCATTTGACTATAGACTGGATTCAGCGCCAGGAATAACGTTGACTCGTTGGAATGACAACAGGCTGGTGACACTCCTAATCAGTGGCGGCGCTAGGGTACCGGAGGCCCCCCCAGAAAAAAACTTGAGGGGGCCTCAAGTTTTTTTCTGTCCCATACCTTACCTTGAGCTGTCATCTCAGCCAAATTTCTCATAATATAAGTGCTAAAAGACATGTTGTAAGACTTCAATTGGTAAATTTTTTGGAATTTCCATGCTGTAATGTTAGAATTTTAAGCTGTCATCTTTTCAAAAATTGTTTATTTTTCAATGCTGTTAGCCGTTGTTTAGGACTTCAGAGTGTCCCCTCTCCATTGTTAAAATTTGTCCGATTTGCCAACTGTAATGGTTGCATTTATAAGCTGTCATCTTAACAAAATTGATCATTATTGATGGTCAGTGGATGATACTTATGAAATATTTCTGAAATATCGGGGATACAAGGATTCCGTCCCAACCACAAATTGTGGGGCCGTTTCCCTGTCCACACCCCAGGGCCGTAGCAACAAAGAATGTGGCCCCTCCGAACACATACCCGCGGCGGCGGGGCCCCTTACAATGCAGACACTGGCATGTGGTGTTTATTTTATGCAATATACAGGATTCATTATTATATTATACTTAGGCCTAGATAGTACAATGTACATGTCATGAATTCCGTATTTACTTCACGGTTTTGTCAGTAATACTCACATGGAATGTGCGATAGCTTCAATAAATGTCAATAAGACAATAACCTAGTAAAACCTTTCATTTTTTGGTCACTTTAGGGGCCCCTTTCCATGGGCGTAACTTTCCCCGTAAAAGTGGTGGTGACTTTTTCTTGGCACACAAATTCTCAGTTCAATTCTTTCCTCGGCTTTCTGTACCCCAGCAGTTCTCAAAATTCACTTTTATTGTCCCCCACCCCGTGTATTAGAGTCGTATTAAGGAGCACAATTTAAAATATATGTATAGTTTTATAGTGTTTAATCATGTAATCATGTTAACCCTCAGGCTACCAAGCTTTTTTGTAACACGGACTACCAAGGGGGGGGTGGTTACCACCTCCCCAGGAATTTGGGTTTGGTTTCAGACATCATAACTTGTAATACACCATTGGATTCAGCATTCATTTCTGCACAAAATGGTATATTTAGGTTTAGAAAATATGAATGCACCTCGAAATTATGAATTTTTTACCATGGGCACCCGTCGACTCCACAAAACGTAGGCTATACTTACGCATAGGGAATATATTTGATTATGTGTGTGTTTTAAACATGATTTATATATAAAAATAGTATACATATAATAAAGTCCAATGTTCATCTATAAAAACTAGTAATAATCAAAACAAAAAACATGTTGTAGTTGCTGAAAAAGTTTACGCAGACATATCGGCTTGCGTTATAAAAAAACCCAACATTTTCACATATTTTAATTTATTTTGAGCAGTTCTGGTCATCAAAAGACATATTTTTAGTATTAGAAAATATCCCTAAATGCCCTCTACAGAATGGCATAATTTATTTCTATAAAAAAAATTATTGATAAGTTATAATAGAAAAAAACAGAAACTTTTATGAAAATAAAACACCTTTATATACATTTTAATTTATTTTGAGCACTTCCGGTTGACAAAAGACAACTCAATGAGCATGGAAATGTAGCCCCACATTCCCTCTATAGAATGGTATAATTTGTGTCTCTTCATATTAAAGGGCGCAAAAGTTATAGTCGATAATCTGAGGGTGGTGGTATCCACCCTCTGGTACCTTGGGTATATCGGGTATAACTTTTGAACGGTAGGGGGCATCATCAAAACTTTTAGCTCAAAATGTGTGCCAATGAACCCTCTACAGCTACCTAAACGTCAAAATTTTATTCCAAACGGAACAAGTTTGATTTGGGGAAACCTAGGGGGGTGGCAACCACCCTCTTGGTAACCCGAGGGTTAACAAAAAGACAAAATTGGTCTTTAACCCCTGTAAGAAAGAGCTAACCTATAGCGTTGTGGTGTTGTGGGCTTGTTTTTACTAGCGCAGATTAAAAATATCTGGTTTAATATTTGTCAAATTCAAACCCAAATTTTAAGACCACATTTGTCTTTGACATGAAGAAGAGTTTTAAAAACAGTTCACACAGATATGACGTGCTGAAAGGAATCAAAAATTTTGAAGCTCGACCAGATATTAATCTTCAGGCCAATATTACTCAGCTCTCCCCTTGAGCTCTATGCTAAAGGCCTAGGCTGAGAATTTCTGGCTCACATTTAAACACCATTTATTTCACAAATTATATTAATATACCTAAACAAAAATATGCTGCATGCACTAGGCTTATAAATAATAGTAGGCTATGTGAGTCTAATTTATATGTTTTGAAAGAAATAAAATAATGATGATGCTGTTATATGTTGCAACGTTAAAAATCTTTGCTAATCAAAGGAAGATGGACGCAAGGTCCATAAACACAAAAAATTATATTTCTGGAATTTTCCCCCTAGGCCCTACCCCTAACCATGGGCGTAACTTTCCCCGGAAAAGTGGCGGTGACTATTCCTTGGCACATAACTTCTCAGTTCCATTCTTTCCTCGGTTTCCTGTACTCCAGTGGTTCTCTAACTTCATTTTTTATTGTTCCCACTCCGTGTATTAGAGTCGTAGGCCTATTAAGTAGCAAAATTTAAATATACCGGTATGTATAGTTTTAATCATGTAATCATGCTGACAAAAAGACAAAATTGTTCTTTTAAAATATATGGCTTAATATTTGTCAAATTCAAATGCAAATTTTAAGGCTGTAATTAGTTGTCTTTCACAGGACGAAGAGTTTTAAAACCTGTTCACACGGATATGACGTGTTGAAAGGAATCAAACATTTTGAAGCTCGACCACAAATAGGCCAATTTTATTCAGCTCTCCCCTATTTTAAGCTCTAGGCCAAAGGCCTAAGTTGAGAATTTCTGAGAACCCCTTCGCTGTACCCCTTCCCAATATGCAAATTTAGTATGAACTCATGCAGGTGAGAATTCTCTCACTCCCTTCTCCATTCTCACTCTTTATACCCTATCGTCTCTCTCTCGCTGGTAAATTCCACGATCTTTGCACTCACGGAAAACTAAAACAATTTTTAAATCAGCTCTTCCCCAAATATTTTTATCCAGATTCTCAATATTCTATTCTTGCTGAACCTTTCCCGTAGTCTAATCCAACATTTTTTCGGCGGGGTGGGTAAAGGTACGAAGGTCCCTTAAAAATATATTTTGATAATAACAATGATTCCAGAAGATTTTGTGAGGCATGCTGTGTTGGCATGCCATGTACTGCCTCGGAGATTTGTGGGAGAGAATTACTTCACGTCTCCTCAAATTTAAAGTGGTAGGGAATTCCTTCTCTTCGCTCCTTATGATTTAAGCCATGACTGTGGACAATGAAAACGCTGCGAAGTGTGGACAGTGGAGACCTCTAGGCTAGCAGCATTGGCGCCATTGCGATGTTAATCATGAATAGCCTTTATTATGTTAGACAGCCAAATGCTTTCATGTTTCTAAAAAAATATTTCCTTGTCGGACCAAAAAGTGGTGGTGACTGTCACCACCACTTTAAAAAGTGGTGGTGACTGTCACCACCACTTTAAAAAGTGGTGGTGACTTGACACCACCGTCACAATAGAACGTTACGCCTATGCCCCTAACCAGCGCCTGGCGTACACCGTGTGCACAGTTTGAGAACCCCTGCGCTGTCCCCTTTCCAAGATACAAATTTAGTATGAGCTCTGATGATAACTCTCGCACTCCCTTCTCCATTCTCACTCTTTACCCCATCTTCCTCTATACCGCTGATGAACTCCACTCACGGATAAATAAATCAATTTTTAAAAACAGCTCTGTCACAAATTGTTATCCAGGTTCTTCCTATTCTATTCTTGCTGACCATTCCCTAAAGTCTAGGCCATCATTTTTTGGGGAGGGGTAAAGGTGTGGAGATCCCTTCAATGCTATTTTGATAATAACAATGATTCCAGAAGGTTTTGTGAGGCTGTTGGGCATGCCATGCACTGCCTCGTAGCCATAACGATTTGTGGGAGAGAATTGCTTCACGTTTCCTCCACAAATTTTAAGGGGTAGGGAATTCCTTCCCTTCCCTTCTTTTGATTTAAAGCCATGACTGTGGACAATAAACACGCTGTGGAGTGTGGACAGTGAAAGCCTCTGGGCTATCAACATTGGCGCCATTGCGATGTTAATCATAAATAGCCTTTATTATGTTAGACAGCCAAATGCATTCATGTTTCTAAAAAATATTACCTTGTCAGACCAAAAAGTGGTGGTGACTGTCACCACCACTTTTAAAAGTGGTGGTGACTGGACACCACCGTCACAATAGAACGTTACGCCTATGCCCCTTTCTCTCGGGGGCCCCTCCGGTCGGAGGGTACGGAGGGCGGTCGCTACGCCTCTGGCACACCCCAAGTTTCCTTTTTGGTTGAAAGACAATGCTCTATTAGTCTATTGGTTTGCGTAATATTATTTTGTATGCTTTGCGTTAAAACATAATTCGGCGCGTGGTTTCATGAATGGACAGTCATGAAACGTATAATTACCAGCTACATTTGAGGCCCCTTGCAAACTTGAGATCGGACACAAAACAAGGACATCTGGGACCCTACACACTGTAGTACACAGGCTTTAACGTGTGGGCCTCACGCAGGTTTTATTTTTGAGGCCTCATCCAATTAGCAATTAGAATAAGTTACAATTTATAACCGTTGTGTTTGAGAAAGTGGATGAAATTGCCTGAGTTAGTTTAAATGGCTTTATACTTACGCCCAAAATCAGTATGATATTTGCATTAGGTCTGCTATGGCAGTGCCATGTGGTTAGTTGAGGCATGCATCAGATCGGATCTGTACATAGTCACAAATAGGCATAATAACCAGCTAAATTTGGGGGCCCCTTTCAAACTCTATGGCTTTATAGGCCTACTTACGCTGAAAATCAGTATGATATTTGCATTAGGTCTGCTATGGCAGTGCCATATTATGGTTAGTTGATGCATGCACCAGACCGGATCTGTACAGTCACGAATAGGCATAATGACCAGCTAAATTTGGGGGCCCCTTTCAAACTCGGGGCCCCCGGCCGGGGATACGGGGGATGCTAGCGCCGGTGAAACCTTTACACCTGTAAAGGTTTCAGATTACCCCCTCCTAAACATTACCCCCTGCAAACTGTGAATTGCATCAATCATCGCAATTATTGCACTAAAAATATCAAAAAATTCAACCCGCTTCTTGTTTTGGTCTGAAGATTTTCATCCGTCATCCCACTTCGTGGTTTGTTATCAATACTTTCATCTGTAACTAAAATACTATTCGCCGCTGAAGTTTACATGGAGAAAATGGCTTCGAGGCTATTATTTTTTTCGGATCAAAATATTGAAAGCAAAACACGAAGTTGGATGACGGATGAAAATCTTCAGACCGAACAAAATAAATTTGCCAGTTTCCTTTGATAATTAGAAATTCTTCATAATATTTTGATCAGACAATGAGTTTTACTTTTGCAACTTGATTTCTTTAGCTGCAGGTATCCTTATTTTCATGATTAAATATATGAAACATATATGAAGCCTTCACAGTTGATTTATGTCAGCCTAGAAACCTCGTAAAAGTTCACAAGGGCATTTGTGCCTAGCGTCCCCAAAACGGGGACGGAAAGAAAAAAATGGTAATAAATTGAAAAAAACAATTTCAGGCTAAATGGTGTTTGGCACTGATGTTCATTAGGCCTAGGTCCAAGTAACACTATTTTCACACTTTCATGAAAAAACAAAAAGTCAAGCACTAATGTATTAATGAATATTAAATTACCATCGAATGACACTTTAGACATGATATGATCGAAGTTCAAACTTCGTGGCATTGATTTAAAACTCAACGGAAGTAGGCTAGGTCTATTTATCTGAATAAAATCTGGCAGCAGACACCGGTTAGGCTACATGCCAGGTCAATTCTGTTTTCCCATTGTGAAAACCGAAAACCGCTGTTCGAATATTTTGGATCTGTGATAGTCAGGGGCGGCGCCTAGAGGAGGCTAAGGGGGCTAAGCCCCCTATCAGAGGCTAAGCCCCCAAAAGGCCATCAGGGTTTTTTAGCATGCAAAACTGAAATATTTCCACGATTTTCGAGCGGATGACTAAAAAAAGTCGTCCAAAAGTCGTTCGGCGGATGAAAAATGAAAATGGGAAATTTCCTCCGGGAGGCTTCAGCCCCCCAGACTGAAATCCTGTCGCCGCCACTGGTGATAGTTTTACCAACGGAACAACGGGGTAGTCTAAATTCTCCTTGAATAAGTTGAACTCATGACATCGAAGAACCACTTTGAAGCATGTTTTACTTAGTGGACACGATCTCAAAGCGCCGTCACGAAAGCGCGCAGGACAAAAGCGAGCGGACAAAAGCGCGCAGGACAAAAGCGAGCGGACAAAAGCGCGCAGGACAAAAGCGCGCAGACAAATGCGCGCAAAATACCTTACACGTATCTACATTTAATGTGAAGGTCTCCTATGAGAAAAAAATAACAGGTTCATGACATATTATGAACCATGGCCATGTGAATTACGCGAAAATATTGTCCAAATGACGTCTAACTATAGATTTTCTGCAATTCCTTCAAATGAATTCTACCCCAATTTTTTTATGTTTCCTTGCCAGGGCACTGTTTAAAGGTAAGTTTTTTAATTTCGCAACTTTGTCTTTGAAGATCCGCGCGCCGGCAAGTTCAAGCGGTAGACTAGGCTGCTTTTTCGACAATTTCGATTCTAGATTTTTTCAGCTCCTATTACAATTTACTCTTATGCTGTGCTTATGTTGTGCTGTGCATAAATGAGTTATATTCAATCCTCATTCTAATACTCGAATGATCGATTTTTTCCTGTTGCGCGATCAATTGATCTATATGACATATGAACCATGACCATGTGATCAGTAGCGTAGCTAGGGGGGGTCAGGGGGGTACGCGTGTCCCCGGGCGCCGAGGGAAGGGGGCGCCAAAATGAGGGTTGAAAGTAGCAATTTTGCACTTGTATTTTGGCTAATTTGTACCATATAAATTTGTAAGATTCAATTTCGGCGCCCCAAAACATCCAGTAAGAATCATATTGCTTACAAACCGCTTGCCAGGCATGATTTTGGCGCCCCATTGCGCACCAACAGGCGCCCCATACTCATTGTAAATGACCAAGCCACAACGCAGCTGGGGTTGTTAGGCCACACACACTCTGGCTGCACCCAAGATATTTCCACTCAGAAATATCCCACCCCAGTTAATGATCCACGCACTACAAATTCGCGCGGTCAACTGGTTGTAAAGGAATCTTGGGTCAGAATGAATAATTATCTGAGTCTGCTGCATCCATTGCCCAGTTCGCCCAATGGCCGAATAGAAGGTGAGTGGGGTTACTGGAGTATGCTGGCATGATAATTATGTTCGGTTTTCAGTCGAGAGTTCCAATAAGTGGCAACTGGCTATTAAGTAAGTGAATGTAAGTGAATGAGATGAAATTAAAAGGCAAGATAGAATTAAATGAGCAAACTGGCGGAGGTCATTTGGGAGTTCGTTCTAAACTTTCTAAAGAATAAAGACAGTAGGCCCTAAAGCAATGTGAAAAAATTTAATAGAGGGGGGCGCCAATTTTGTAGTTCGTCCCCGGGCGCCAAATATCCTAGCTACGCCACTGCATGTGATCAATGATCACAGTGATCTATGGTCAATGATCAATTTTTTCCTGTTGCGCGCATTTGTCTGCGCGCAATTGTCTGCGCGCTTTTGCCCTGCGCGCTTTTGTTACCGCGCGCATTTATCTGCGCGCTTTTGTCCTGCGCGTTTTTGTTACTGCGCGCATTTGTCTGCGCGCTTTTGTCCTGCGCGCTTTTGTTACTGCGCGCATTTGTCTGCGCGCTTTTATCCTGCGCGCTTTTGTTACTGCGCGCATTTGTCTACGCGCTTTAGTCCTGCGCGCTTTTGTTACTGCGCGCATTTGTCTGCGCGCTTTTGTCCTGCGCGCTTTTGACCGGACACCATGACCCGATGGACCTGCATTCCAAGGTAAGTAATATCCATGACCCGATGGCGGGTGAGAGGGAGGATGGGGTTGGTGAGGCGGAGGGTTAAGCTATCATGACTGTTGGTGTCACGCCCCATCCATGATCCGCAGTAAGAATTGTACCAGTAATTTGTTTACTTTATTGGAGTCATCGGTCGAATATTACAGCGACGCTTCTGTTCAGTCATCTTGAGTTTCAACTTTTAAACAGTGAATCTATCCAAAAAACGGGGGGAAACGCCGGTAATTTTCGGCTGTTCTTGTCTTTGAGTGCAAAATCACAACTGAATTTTAGAATGATGAGTGTGTTAGTCTGACGTTTTTCGTTATTGTCCTGCTTGATGGTTTATCATACAAATATCATAGCAAGCACATAGACCTACATGGTGCCGATGAAATAAAGAACATTCAAAACCTGATATGTTGCCGACTGCTGTAGGATAATAACGCCATTTTTTCAGTTCTCTAAATACTGATAATTTTTTAGTATGATTAATCATCAGGCATTGGAGATTATAAGAAACAGTTTGGCTTACTTTTTTATTGAACCACTAGCTGGGGTACCCAGCGTTGCCCGGAAAATTTAGGATTCGACCCACTCCGGCCACAACCCCACCACACCACACCTACCACACCCCACCACACTCAGACCTCCACGCTAGAAATTTCGGTTTTCGGAAAAAATTTCCTCGTCGCCGGCCCCCCATTTCCACCCCCGCCTCCACCCCAACCCTCCCATCCCACCCCCACGCTCCCACCCATCCCACCACACCACACCTACCACACCCCACCACACTCAGACCTCCACGCTAGAAATTTCGGTTTTCGGAAAAATTTCCTCGTTGCCGGCCAACCATTTCCACCCCCGCCTCCACCCCAACCCTCCCACCCCACCCCCACGCTCCCACCCATCCCACCGCCCACACCACCCACCCCGCCAACCCCTCCACACCCCACGACCCCCAACTTCCGCCTCACCACCTACCTCCACCCCACCCCTCCACCTCCTTCCGACCACCTCCACGCCCCCACCAACACCCTTCCACCCCTTCACCACCCCTCTCCATCCCACCACCCCTCCACCCCCGCCCCACCACCCCAACCCCACCACCCACCATTCCACCGCCCCACCACCCCTCTCCACTCCTACCAACCCCCACCACCCCACCCCAATCACCTTTTACATCCCTCCTCCCCCTCCTCCCCCTCCACCCCCGACCTCCACCGGTACGCGACCTGTGAAATCCGGGCTGGCACTAGCGCTGGCCTTAAACACCTCTAAAACGGTGTCAAACGCTGCTTTTATGCGTATCATCGTATTGGACCGAAAGAAAGTGCAGTGATAAGCCTGTGAGGGCAAAGGCCAACAGGGAAAATGAGGGTTTTTGTATCCACATCCAGGCCCCCATGGTGGCAGAGATTCGCGAACCCCTCCACTGCATTCCGATGCCGAGACGGACACAGTAGTGAAGGTTTGGAGTGAAAAGCTCAAAGACTGTGGAAATGCATTCTGGGCAAACTCACATAAATAATAACTGTGTTAAAGATGTGACAATCGCCATTCGCGAATATCTAAAAGAATCAAAGTTATGGTCTTCCCTAATTGTAATTGTTGACGCTCTAATACTGGATGGAGCCGTCATAGTCAACATACTGAAGCCTGGCAATGTATGCACCTTTTCAGAATATCAATCAATCGTAATTTATATAACGCTCCTTCAAGGTATCCACTCAGAGGCGCTCCCGACCGTGATCAAGCGGGGAAAAACAGTCTTCAACAGTTTGTGAAATTGAGAACAGCTTGGGAGGTGTCGCATAGTCAAGGGAAGTCCATTCTAGGTTGTTGGACCAACCACAGAGAATGAACGCCTCTGCATTGTTGAAGAGCGAGTGAAATTTTCTTGCCCAGCATCACAAGACAGCTAGAGCATGTGCCTAGAGTAGATGTTATATGGAATGAATATGTGGGTGGCAGGTTGAAGACATACGCACGCAGTGTGATGGGTAAGGAATGTCGAAGGCGCGTCGAATCTTCTAATGCTCTACCCAGAAACTGGCAGGAATTATTGAGGAACGACGAAAACAAGTCAGAGTTGTCTTCTTTCTCGAGTCTGGAAATAGCAAAACTAGAAATAGAAACAGGAAGACAGATCATACCCACTTGCCACAAGGATGTGCACTGTACTCGGCAAAGAGACACAACTGGACTTGCGCCGTGTACTCAGGAGGAAGCTGATACAAGGATTTTTCTGCATGTCTCCTATGCTACCAAACAGGGTTATCGTAAAGTGATGATACACACAGTTGACTCAGACTTGGTGGTGTTGGCCAAAGCGGCAGTTCAGCAGCTGAGCATTGATGAGCCGTGGGTTGGCTTTGCCTCAGACAAAAGCTTCAGATACCAACCAACCCATGAGATGGCGAGTGCCCTCGGTCCAGAACAGCCTTGCCCTTCCTATACACACATTCAGCGGATGTGATACAGTATCATCCTTCGCTGGCCGCTGAAAAAGGACTGTCTGGGACATTTGGAAGATATTCAGCAAAGTCACCCCGTCTTCTGCACCTTAGTATCAACTCCCAGCTTTATTTATGATCAGCTCGATGTAATTTAGCGTTTTGTGGTTCTGCGATACGACAGTACTGTAGTATGTAAACAGACAGAGTAAGCACAATCTAGGTCAAGGTCGAGGTCAAAGGTCAAAGGTCAAGGTCAAAGGTCAAGGTGATGAGGTAACGAGGTCATGGTTATGACGTAATGAGGTCATGGTTATAATGTAACGAGGTCATGGTTATGACGTAATGAGGTCATGGTTATAATGTAATGAGGTCATGGTTCTTACATAATCAGGTCATGGTTATTACATAATGAGGTCAGTGTAAGTAGGCCGAGTTCGAGTTCAAGGACACTAACCTTAACACTAACCTTAATTCTTGCCCTAACCCTAACTCTAACCATAGATCAAAGTACACCGGAAATGCGGAACCGGAAATGTGGAACCGGAAATGCGGAACCGGAAATACGAAACGGGAAATGTGGACCCCGCCGGGAGGGGTGGTTCCACCTAGCCAGGGCTTTTTTAACGTGCAGTTGTACACAAAATGTGCAGTTCTAAATGGATTTGTGCAGTTGTAGAAATACTTCTGTCACAAGTTCTGTGCGGTTAAAACTAGCAAAAAAGGTAATTGTCCTTCGATTGGAAGTAATTTGCCATGGAGAATGAGATTTCTGAAGGGAAAGAAGGGGTTGTGCAGTTATAAAAATTCCTTAAAAACAGCCCTGCACCTGATGATGATGATGATGATGATGATGATGATGATGATGATGATGATGATGATGATGATGATGATGATGATGATGATGATGGTTCTCCGCCCGCAGGCAGGTTCATTGGCTTTTACGCCCCTGGGGATGAGATGAGTGAGGTGGTTTCCCGTTGCCTTCCTCACAGACAATGATGGGTAAGCAACTTGCCCAAGGTCGCTCCGCAGGAGCTTGCGCCTCTGCGTCCCACATGTGCTAGCCCGAGATATCTAAATCTCTGAATGTTAACTCCCAGCCCGGGGCTTGAACTGCAGTCCGTTGCAACCAACAGACGAATGCCGCTCAAGCTTACCGGTGTAGCTAACTAGGCCAGTAACTAGTACCCTGCACCTAGCGAACCCTAACCCTAACTCAAATTACAAATGGAGAAGAGTTATGTGAGCACGGGCCTCTGCTTCGCGCTGTAACGATTTGTGGAGTTGAAATTCCCTCACGTTCTCTCCTCATTCCACAAACCAAAAAGTGTGGAAAAATTTCATCCTTCCTCTCCTCTCCTCAGGATTTACATTACGGCCCTAAGTAAGGTAGTGCGGACAGTGAACACACTGTGCAAGCCTCTATCAGCTCTGCTGCCATTGCGAGTTTAACTAAGCTAATGCATACATACATGTAGATTAAAAATGCTATAAAGACGCTAAACAGTCAAATCTATATTATAATTCCGAAACACTTTCTGTATGTTTATTTGTTTGTACGCTTTTGACTCTCCCCTGCAGAATAGGCTCGGAAATGAAACAGCGTCGGTTTAAAAAAATTATTGCAATCGATTCTTACCCAAATTATAAGGTCATCGCAACTATTTTCAGGTTTTAATTCCGTTTAAAACAAAAGTTATTAGCGTTTTAAGACAGATTTCATCAGTAATTGATCACTGTAGGGCTTTAGTCAAGAGTCAACACCGCATGACGTCATACCCGCCCAGTAATAATTTCCGTAGCACCCCGCAGAGGTGGGCCAAGTTTGGCTTTTGGGGAAGCGAGGTGGGGTGGAGGGTTGGCGAAAACCCGAAATTTAGCAGTCAACGATGGATACCAGAGTGGAGAAGTGTTTAAAACCCTAAATTTCACTTTAGAACTCGAGTTATTAGCGTTTTAAGACAGAAGCGTTTTAAGACAGATTTCATCGCTCACGCTTTGCTTTGGTAAGCAGTATCGAGCTTTAGTAAAGGAGTCTACAGCCCGAATGACGTCATAGAAGCCAGAAGCGGGGTGGGGTAGAGGGTTGGCGAAAACCCTAAATTTAGCGGTCAACGTTGGGTACCACAGTGGAGTAGTGTTTAAAACCCTAAATTTCCCGGGCAACGCCGGGTTACACATCTAGTGTTTTCATAAAACATGCATTTCCGCAGGACCAAAAAGTGGCGGTGACTATCACCAACCCTTTCAAAGTGGTAGTGACTATCACCACCCCTTTCAAAGTGGTGGCGACTGGACACGATTGGACTCGGAATAGAAAGTTACGCCGATGGCTAAAGTGTCCTAAAATGCAGAGGTTCTCAACCGGTGTGTCGCGACACACTAGTGTGAAGCGACCGGCGGTGTGTCGCGTAAAAATGGTGTGTATCTAGTGTGTCGCGAAAAAATGTTGTGTCGCGAATTTCCACAGCATACAACCATCGTTCTTGCATTCTACTGATTTGTTCACTTTAACCGTTTGGCATGCAGCCTTAGGCTGTGAGAATATAATCGCATGACTCATTTATCTATTCCAATTGATCGCAGTCAGGAGCTGCCACAATGTTTGCCTCATAAGCCCACACGCACTCTCTATGTAGGCCTACATGACATAGACTACAGTAGGCCTATGAGACGTTGGCGAGCGCACCGATTAAAATTTTCCCCCAATGCTGAAACTTTCGAAAACAATGGGGAAAATAATCATAAAGAAACAGAAATTTTGCGTCAATATATAAAATTAATGACGCGGAATGTTTACGTATTCAGATCATTTACCATATAAATAATGTGGAGAAAGCCCAAAGACCAGAGGTCACAATGGCCCAAGCTTTGTTAATAAAAAATTACCTGTAGGCCTACTTTTCCAGTTTTTCCGTTACAATGTAATTCGACTTTTTGAAGGGCGTTTAGCTTCGGTACAAGCTTAGTGTTTAGATACCATTATCCCATTCAAGGGCGGATACAGAAATTTTCGAAGGGGGGGGACCAAAGTCCTACGGAACCACTCATAGGGGGCCACGTCTACTTTCCGAGCAAAATAGCTGGTCAAAAATAAAGAAATTTCTAAATGGGGGCCATGGCCGGATTGGCCCCCTGGATCCGCCCTTGATCCCATTTTTCTTTTTTGCTTTGAGCCGAGTGACTTGGACTATGGATAATTTATAATATTTCCTGCTCTTTTTTAAACTAATACGGGTATCTAAAACTGCAGTTTTATATAATTCCTATTTGGCTACTTTCATTCGTTAGTCTCGTTTACGGGTAATTAAGGACCTAAAGTCCTAAACTTAAGTCTTCAGGCTCATTATGCCTGGCTAGCCTGGGTTGCTATACGCAGTTGTGGGCTACGTGTTGCACTCACAAAGTCTGTGGAACCTCGTCTTACTATGATCCAAAGAAAATCCAGGAGCAAAAACCCCATCAGCTGTTAGGTCAAACAATTAAAGCAGTCATAAAACGACGTAGAATCGTATATTTAGAACAGTAGAATTTGGAATTTTAGAATAATTAGACACTAGAAAGCATTCAGTGTCAACATCTCATTCATTAACATTTGTAACAATTTCAATTATATAGGCTAAGCTGGCTTAGGCCTAATTTACTTTTTTAACGATATTCACATGACGATTGTATGGTGTTGCGAAATTTGGTAGCAAGTTTAGGTGTGTCGCCCGCGAAAATAGGTTGAGAATCTCTGCTAAAATGAAGGCTGTCACAATGAACACGTGTAGGCCTACAATATGTAGGCCTAACTTTTATTCTACTGTCTTTCGAGAAAATCGATTATAATATCAGCGCGTGTCAAGTCCACAATAGATACTGCGCTCTGGTTTCATATCAATCCAGTTGAGTGCTTCATCTCCAACGGTCAAAGTTAGTGGACGATATAAGATCAATTCCAAACCAGCATATTATAATTTCACTTGCCAACATCAAGTAGTTTATATTTTTAAATACACGAGAATTTTATATTACAGAAAGTAAATCAACAAAGAAGCATGCCAACGATTTCCAAATATAACACCAGAACATTTTCGCAAAACCCTATAACATTTGCCCTTCTATGCAAGTCGCAGCATCTTCTGGCAGCATATAAAACTACCCGCAGAAACAAGTTATATGGCAAGTAGATGAGGATTGAAGAAGAATACTTCATGGCAACATTTTTCGGGAACTCCTGGGGGCATGAGACTGGAGAATGCACCGCAGCAGTTGTTGTCCTGTACGTTTTTGTACAACTGGAAGTTGTGCACATCGCGCAGGCGCCTCACGTAGTCGTTGATTTCGGCAAAGTCTGTTGCCGTCATTCTCTTATCTGATTTGAACTTCGGAGTATGAAGTTCGAAGTAGAGCTGTCTGACTTTCGACAGGCTGGTTGGGTCGGCGTAGGTGACGTCACGCAGGAATGGCCACTCCGCACCTTCAGCGTCGATCTTCAGAGCATCTATGATGCGCTACCACAGAGAATAATTAAAACATGGACTTCGTTTACTCACGGCTCTATCAACGTTCAGCCATTTTATCTGTATACTTTGTCAACACATTTAAGATGTCGATATTTTTATTGTAATATGTAAATCGTAAATCGTAAATCGTAAACTCGAAATTTCTAAAGCGCCACTCGAAAGCCAAGCGCGGAGCACCAGCTTATTCACGAGCGCTGCGTTGAGTTAGAAGGGTTGTCCGTGAGAGTAGTTCGTGGTGGTCAGGGTCGAGTTACCATAAGATCAGGATCAAATGCGTTGAGTTAGAAGGGTTGTCCGTGAGAGTAGTCCATGGTGGTCCGGGTCTAAATTCCATAGGATCAGAGGGGCGGAACAGCTATTAAGGCGGGTGTCGTTTGGGCCGGGAATTGGAAGGTGGAGGATCAGATGAGACAGGGTAAGAGTTCGTGAAAAGGAGTGTCTTAAGTTTCGAATGAAAAGCCCGAGGTGTGATGGATAGAGGAGCCTGAGGAAGGTTGTGGTGTGTGATCAGTAATGATGGCGGATGGACTGAAAAGGATCGGAATTCAGGGGGCAGTTCATTCCAAAGGCGTGGTGCTGAGATGGATATGGCTCGGTTGGAGAACTTGAGATGACTTGTGACCGGCGGTCGAGAAAGTGTAAGGCAGGCGGATGATCGGGTAGAACGGGTAGGTTGGATGGTGAAGAGTTCGCGAAGATAACTTGGCTGAGAGCATTGCAAGGAGTTGTAGGTTAAGGAGAGAACTTTGAAGTGGATTCGCTCTGGGATTTTCAACCAGTGAAGTGATTTGAGGATGGGGGTGATGTGATGATGTCTGGGTGTTCTGGTGACGGCTCTAGCTAGAGAATTTTGAATGAGTTGGAGGCGCTTAAGTTGTGAGGAGTCAAGGCTTAAGAACAGAGAGTTGCAATAGTCAAGTTTTGAGTGGACGATGGACGTCGCAATGGTAGAGGCAGTTTGTATGTAGCTTACAGGATTAGCATAGCGTGAATGTTTGGGTAGCAATAGGCCAATAGAAAGATGTAACTGATAGGGCAGATGTCACGCCAATATAACCCTTATAGTGAAAACACTGATTCGTCACAAATCTCAGCAGCATTTACACAAATGTATCATTAAATGCATTGTTTAGTTGTTGTTTGGACAATTGTTAAGAATGATTTAGGCAGGTTAGCCGTTGATTTTATCTGAATAAGTTACTCTCTTAGCAAGACTTTCCCTTCGCTCTAAACTGAAAACCTAGGCTACCTTTCCAGTCTGTCCATAGTTCTCAAGTGTCTGCCGAACATCAATGTGCACTTCTGAGCTTTGTAAGGAGCGCATTATCAAATTTCAGTTGTTTTGTGTAATAATTGTCTTCGTGATGGGAAAACCAGTTGGAGTTCCCCTCGAGGATAATTTAATACAAGTCTTGAAAGTATAATAATAATTTCGTTTATTCAACAATCCGGTTGACAGACCGCAACCGGTTACAGTGTACAGTAGGCTGATACGGTTATTTTAATTAACATGAATCTTGACTACTAACAGAACAGATAGCCTGCAAAAAACATACAACGGCGTTAATAGCAGCCTACAAAGCAAATCTATCCTACGGGGCTTCGGGAATAGCTGATCTCCATGCCAGTGTGTAATCCAATCATCCAATGCACCACCGGCGTCCCCTACCCCAAGGTAAAACTATATTTTTCCTGAATATTCACAAAACTAAAGCATGGAATAGCAGCATTTCTTCAATCCATCACCGTCTTCATGATGAGAATTTAGTTCAAGTCTTGAAAGGTTAAACTATTTTTTTATCCGATAAGCTGTGTTTACAAAAGCATGAGGTAACTTCAATTCTTGCATACATCACCATCTTCAAGATGGACTTTTTTACAGCCATCTGCGTGCATCTCGTTTGCCAAATAATTAATAAGACCTGTGTCAAAACTGTCAACGCAAGGCTCTGAGCCGTGACTCATTTGGCTGAAATTTAAATTATCTGGAACTGAATTAAACTGAAAGAGCCAGCAACGAAGCTACCTCGTCCGAGTCGTCCGACATTTGCAACCAATAATGCCGAACAAAGATACACCCTTATCACATCATGGGTAAATGGCTGTGTGAGAACGCGATTGAATGAATTTTTGATCGAGTTAGAGGAGAGCGCGAGTGAGAGCCTGAGTGAGAATTGCTGAGTTAACAAGTGTGAGAATGAGAGTGAGAGCGTGATTGAGAGTCAGAGTGAGAATGGGTGGGTACAAGTGTGAGAATGAGAGTGATAGTGTGACTGTGTGAGTCAGAGTGTAAATGGGTGAGTTAGCAAGTGTGAGAATGAGAGCAAGAGTGTGAATGAGAGTGAGAATGGGTGAATCTAAAAGGCTTAGTGAGAATGAGAGTGAACGTGCGAGTGGATCAAAACGAGTGAATGAATGAGTTTCAGTCACTGATTAACTGAACAAAGGGACATAAACGAGTCTGTTAGTCACTGAATAATTTAATAGGAAGACCATTGTACCTTTTCATGTCCCAATCTCTTCCTAATGGTCGACAGTCTTTCCAGCCTCCATCCATCCTTGTTTGTGTAGTCACTTCCCCACAGACCCAGATTGTGGAAGCTGACATTTGGTGCGTGCATGTGATCTTGTTTTCCAATGCTATAAAAGCAGAACAATTCCATCGCTGAGGTAAGGACCTTCCGAAATTACTAACCAATTCAGGAGCTTATCAAAACAGCACTACCTTGTTCCATTAACCTGCGAAAACCTCAGCATTAGGCTTATATGCTAATCAAGAAGGCTACTCAGAGGCGCTCCCATCTCTGCCACGGCCAAAATGATTGGTCTTGAGCAACTGTTAGAAAGCAGGAAAATTATCTTAAGTTATCTAAACATCATTTACGTTATAGCTGATTGGTCAGAACAGTACTGTTAGTCGGGTTCCTACCTCCGACTATTTCCCCTTACCTAATGCTTCCTTTTGTTTTCCTACTTAGCTAAGGTTTGACGTTTCATGGCTAAGGTTTTCTTACTTAGTTTAAGTTTGATGTTTCATAGACAAGGTTTGATGCTTTACATTATAATGCTTAGATTGCAATGCGTTTGTAGGCGGCTTATAAAATAGGCTATAGGCCTATAGCCTACTTTTACCTATAGCATAGGCTATACTCACTTTTTATGCATGATGATGCTTTGAAGCATGACTGAACGCTTTCTTAGTTAAGATTTAATGTGCTATTATACTGAAATGTTAATATCTGTACTCTGTAGACGTCACAGACAGCCTACTTACGTTCATCGTATAGTTAAACAGACCTTGTCACCCATCTATAGCACCAGAGAATATAAATAGGTGGCCCTAACCAGCGGGACTCAACCTGCAGTCCCTTCTGGGTTCCATTTGTAATCAAGAGATTACTTGTTCAATTTGGCGCGATGCTATTTAGTATATAGGCCTATTTCTTGGCTCAATAAATTGATAGTTATGGTTATGAATTCGCTAATTCATCTAATTCATTCGTTTGCCGCTATAAGCTTATTGTCTTCATTTTTATGCCAATAAACGATTGGGATAAGATTTTTAAAAACCTCTTCAGTCGCATGTCCCTTGTAATAGGTATCTCCTCCAAAGAGATGCAGTAGAAAGGCTCTATTACCATAATATTCGTTTAATTGGCAACAAAACTGATAGACACACCGCTATAAGGTACAAAAAATAGTTCAACAAATGTAATGTAATTAGGCCTATACCTAAGATTGAACCCTTCTTAGAATAAGTGTAGAAAATTACGTAAATAATTGCGCAAAGGAAATGATTTTACACTTTTATACAAGGCTGATGAGATTATAAGCTTACCTTACCGTAGACCTTAGTCCTTCCCGTGCAGCTCTGCACATCGGGCAATGCAGTTTCTCCATTCCACTCTGTTCCTCGCCACTTCCACAGCATCGTTCCACGTCATCTCCAGACCCTGCAAATCCTCTCGAATAGTCTCCATCAAGTTCTTCCTTGGTCTCCCTCTACCACGCTTGCTCTCCGGAGTCCAAATTGTTGCTTGTTTTGCTCTCCTCTCTTGTCCCATTCTTGATATACATGTATGCCCCATCCACTTCAGTCGCCTCTTTCTGATGTTAAACTCCATTTTTTCCTGCCCAGTCCTTTCTCTGATGCTTTTATTTGTTATTCTATCTCTCCATGAGATGTGTAGTATTCGCCTCAGTCACCTATGATGTTCCGCCTCCAGTCGCTTTCCATTTGCCACCGTCATTGGCCACGTCTCAGCCCCATATAGAAGTGTGCTCAACACTATAGCCAGTATAGCCTCATATAATCGGATCTTAATCTTCAGGCTACATCCGTTGCTTTTCCATATCTTCTCTAGTCTTCCAAAAGCCGCATTTGCCTTTCCAATACGAATCTTTATTTCTTTATCGCATCTACTGTCGGCGGATAGTGTGCTGCCCAGGTAACAGCAGTCTTCCACTATGTCCACATTTCTAACATTTTATAAGCTTACTCCTTCTCAATCTAAAATCTTGGCAACTTCTCCTTCGAGCATGACATCGACTTCACTCTCTTCTAAATTCATCAAGAGGCTAGTCGCGTTTTGACTTTTAGAAGCCGGCTATTTTTACGCAGATGCAATCAAAGTGAAGATCTTTCTACACGCCTAATATAACTGAACTTCATGGCATTGGCGCTCGATTTATTCCATTTCCATTAGGCACTCATACCAAAGATCTTTGCTCATACCGCTAGAGAAGTAGCTATAATCAACAGTAATTATAACAAACAAAACAGTTGTAATGCTAAATATTGGCGTGGAGTATACCTGGGGTCAAAGCTGTGAACCTCACATCCGTATTTTGCCATGTCTTCGTCGAATACCCAATTATTAGAAATGCTGCAAGGAATATATTAATGTATTTAGTGGACCACATTGCAAGAATACCAATAAACATAATTTGAACGGACAGAAATACGTGTATACCGACTAGCTTAATGTACACATTTATGCATATAAACGCAGACATGTACAATGTATAATGTATTGTATATACAGGGTGCGCCAAAAAGACCCCCTTGGTTTTTGCCAATAATTATCTTGGCCAAAAGTAAGAATTTTGAAATGAACTTTTACAGTCTTAAAGACAATGCATATTTACACATGATGGCCAGATTTGATCAAAATATTTCAAACAGAACAAAAGTCAAAAGTTATATCACTTTTAAGGAGGCCACCCACCGTTTTTTGACGATTCAAAAACGCAACTCAACAAAAAGTAGCAAAAACACGATTTTATTAAGTCACATCTCAAATAAATGTTTGGAAATGAACTTGGTAGTGATTCACAACTTGTGTTCAATGTGTGAACCACCAGTGCCAAAACCTTTTGAGTCTCTTTGCAAAGTTTTTGATGGCCCTGTTGACGCGTTCCAAAGGCAAATCTTCCCATGCATATCAACTCCAATGCGCCAATCAATATTCTTTTACTGCTCTTGGTTTTGGCTGCAGATTGTGATATTTTTCCAGCATAGCTCTCCGCAATTGATTATCAATCCATCGGGTTCAAATCCGGATATTTGGGGCCATTGGCATTCTCAATAAAACCAGAACAATCGACATTGAACCGATCTCCGTTCATTTACGGCAAATCTCTTAAATCTCAGCTTAACTCGAAATTTTTGCGCTCTCACTGTTTATCAGAGTAAACGTTGCTCATAGCCTCATATCTCCAGGATCTTGCTCAAAAGGTGTCTGAATAAACATTTTGTCTGTCATTGACACCTTGGCCATTTTCATTTTTTTTTATAAATTTGAATTTCATTGCCTTAATAAAAAAAATTATGAATCTAACAGATTCCTTATTTACTAACTTGATTGTCTTCTTGCACAGTGACTTCACAGTGACCTGCGGCCACGCTGGTACTCTGTTTCTGTTTAAAATAGTAGTATGGCCTAATGATGATCATCTGGCAATGTGAGGGCTATTTGATAACAATTATTTGAAAATAAATATGACTTAATAAAATCGTGTTTTTGCTACTTTTTTGCCTTACGTTTTTGAATCGTCAAAAAAGGGTGGGTGGCTTCCCTGAAAGTGGTATAACTTTTGTTCTGTTTGACATATTAGATGAAATCTGGCCATCATCTGTAAATAGGAATTGTCTCTAAGACTGTAAAATTTCATTTCGAAATTCTTACTTTTGGCCAAGATATTGACAAAAAACCTAAGGGGGTATATTTTCGCACCCTGTACTGTAACAGTGTACACATGCCACGTGCATAGGCCTATATAACAAATATATGTTTATACAAGTAAATACACTTACATAATTTTTATATGTGCATTGTGCATGCATTCTAAAATTGATAGTGTCCCGTCCTAGCTTTAGATTAACGAATTTTATTGATTACAAAAATATTTTACATATCTAGAGTCGCAGGCCTATTTAAATTTATAAATTTGAAAGTCTGAAAGTTTGTCATTCTCTTTGCCTGTCGCAGGAAAGGCTATGAAACGAATTTTAAAAAACTTTCTCATACAAGTTTGCAGGTCAGCGCGACTATTATGAGCTCACAATTCACTTTAAATTCCGAGTCATGAACATTTTGACTTTCGATGCGGAAATTAAAGCTGTAGTAAAAGCGCCATTAATTTTCATCGTTGCACAATAGCGAACCCATTGCTTTTGGCGTCATTTTAGACGTCATTACATGACTTCATTTATCGCCGAAGGCGGAGCTTAGCATGCAAATCAAGAGGTCTCACAAAAATAATAATAAAAGCACTGATGG
The DNA here is from genome assembly GCA_949752735.1 of Lumbricus terrestris. Taxonomy (NCBI): domain Eukaryota; kingdom Metazoa; phylum Annelida; class Clitellata; order Crassiclitellata; family Lumbricidae; genus Lumbricus; species Lumbricus terrestris. Next base: position 90,031,643 of record OX457036.1, read on the forward strand.
TATGAACGTTTGATCGCAAATTAAGAAAATAAAATGGCAGCATAATAGATAATTAATATCGCGTTGTATCGCTCGTATCTGGACATTTATAAAGCACCTCTTGAAGTAGGCTATCAGTCCTTCACTGACAACTGCTTATCTTGGGAAATAAATATTGCTGGGTTATAAACATGTAACAAAAACAATAACAGTGGTAATTTTTAAAATCAACAATAAATACTGATTTATTAATTGCACCATTACCCAAAGGCACACAACAGGCACAAACAATAAGCTCGAGTGTTTAATCTAGTCTCCCTCCTCTGGAGGGGGATCCAGATTTTTGGGTGGAAGACAATCGAGCGTCCGGCGGACGGTCGCCGAGGCGCGCAGCGCCGAGAGGAGGAGGGGTGTGGGGAGAGGTACGTGCCTCCTCCCCCACCAGAAACTTTTCTGCATTTCCACATTGCAATGGTAGCATTTTAAGTTGTCATCTTAACAAAATAGCGGTGCTTTTCAGTGCTGATGAGAGTGGCCCAAGACTTCAATAAATACACTACAATATTAAACTTACAATAAAAATTTCTTTTTTAATTTTCACATTGTAATGGTACCCTTTTAAGATGTCATTTTAGCAAAATAAGCTTAATTGAATTATTTCAGTAAGCTTACTGGTAAAAAAGTGTGTGGGAGGGGTAAGTGCCCCTCCCCCACAAGAAACTTTTTAAATTTCCACATTGCAATGGCATCATTTTAAGCTGTCATCTTTAAAAAAAATAGCAGTACTTTTCAGTGCTGATAAGACTGGTCTAAGATTTTAATCGAATATAGGCTATGCTTACAATAATAATTTTTTGGGAGTTTCCACATTGTAATGGTACCCTTTTCAGATGCCGTTTTAGCAAAATTGCTCAATTATTACAGTACTGATAAAAAAGAGTGGCTTTAGGATTTCAACATATATACACTGTGTCCGGGAAAAAAGGGACCCATTTTGTAAATATGAAAATAAATAGTAAACATTCATCGATTTTTACAATTCAAACAACATTTTAATCCTGGCATATTTATCTAATATTTGTGAAAATATAGAAGTTTCAGTCTCAATGATGACGTCAAAATGACGTCATTTGCATTAAAGTTCATTCAGCCGGCCAGTCATGCATATTTTCGGCTGATATATTGGCTCTTGGTAAAACGGAAGTCCATTTAATTGAACCAGGAGTGAAAATAAATGCAGCACATTGCAGGAATTGTCTGCTCGATATAAAATTGATGCCTGATATCCGGGAATACTCGGATTTATAAACAATTCAACAAGATGGCGATCCAGCTCACTGAGCTCGGTAAACTGTTGAACTGTTGACTAAGGAGACTCCAGATTTCATTCCTCTTATAATCTTTGGCCGCCAAACGGCCCGAACTTAAATTCAGTTTATTATAAAATTTGGAGACTTGCAGGAGATGGTGTACAGGACAAGGAAAAGAGACATTGAAGAATTCCGTGAGCGAATTGTTAATGACTGCATGGGAGTATTTTGATAAGCTGGTTATCGATGCTGCTGTTGGCTATTAGCGCGACCGTTTTGAAGCTTGCGTTGAGGCCGAAGGTGGACACTTTGCATGGGCGGAGACCTAGGGGGGGACAGGGGGGACGGTCCCCCCAATGAAAGTGTTGGGGGACGGCCCATGCATTTGTCCCCCCCAATGTTTGAGCGTCAAGACTTTTTGGGGCGGCGAAAATAGAAATATTTTTTAGAGATTTAGCCCGGATGACTAAAAAAAAGGTCATCAACTTTTTTGGCGGCGAAAATAGAAACATTAAATATTTCGGCGAGATTTGGCCCGGATGACTAAAAAAAAAAAAAGGTCATCAACTTTTTTGGCGGCGAAAATTTTTTTCCCAGATTTCGCCGGTCGTCGGAAATTTGTCGAAAATCTGGCTTCTCTCCGTCCCCCCCAATTCTCGGCCCAGGTCTCCGCCTATGACACTTTGAGCACAAATTGCAGTATGACATAATTCAGATATAAAAAATAAAATTAAACTGACATTTATTATTGATAAATGACATCTTAAAAATATTGAAATTTTAAATAATTTTGTGCACTTATTTCTTAAATTTGAATTTTGGTGCAAATGACGTCATTATGACGTCATTATTGAGACTGGAACTTTTATATTCTCACAATTGTTAGACAATTATGTTAGGATAAAAACGGTGTCTGAATTGTAAAAATCGGTCAATATTTACTATTTATTTTCATATTTACAAAATGGGTCCCTTTTTTTCCGGACACAGTGTAGTATATATATGTATATATATATATATATATATATATATATATATAAAATAACTACAATAATAATTTCCTTCAGAGGCTCAGTTCTGCTGTTGCTGGGTTATTATAATGACTAATTCCAGACCTGAGTATAATAATATAAGACTAGTTATTTAAGCTGACGTTTCAGCACTGAAGCAGCTTATCCCTGTTTCCCAAGATGGCCCTGAATTGCTTACCAGGACTCACTGCTTTATTCAAATGGTATACATTCCAACCAAGAACTAATAAACTATATGTACCAAAATCTAGAAGTCTTGCAGTAATGATGTTGTTTTACTAGGTGTTCAAAGACCAAAACATTTAAAATTTGGCAGTTTGAAATATAAAATAAAGCACTGGAGAGAAGCCACTTAGTTGCACAAAAATGGTATTTGTACAAATATTTTCAGTAAGTTACACTCATTGTAAGAAGATTGTATGATTTGTATCATATATTATAACTAGCTGGGGTACTCGGCGTTGCCCGGGAAATTTAAGATTCGACCCGCTCTGGCCACAACCCCACCTCTCACCCCCACCTCTCCACTCCACCCACCCCACGCCACCCACTCCCAGAACCACTACTCCCACACCCCACCACAACACCCCACTCCACCCCCTCCCACCGCCCCAAAACCTCCACCCCATCAATCCCCACATCCCACGACCCCCACCCCACCCCACCCCAACACCCCACTCCGCCCCCGCCCCATCACACCGCCCCACCCCTCCACCCCACCCCACGACCGCCACCTACCCCTCCACCCCACCCCTCCACCCCTTCATCCTCCATCCACCCCAACCCCACCCCACTCCACGACCCCTCTCCACCCCACCCCAACACCCCACTCCGTCCCCACCCAATCCCACCGCCCCACCCATCCACCCTCCACACCTCCTACAACCCAAACCCCACGACCCCCGAACTCTCCACCCCGTCCACTTCTCTCCACCCCTTCACCCCCAACCCACGACCCCGACCACCCCAACCCAACACCCCACTCCGCCCCACTCTCCCCATCCCATCCCACCACTCCTCACCCCTTCTCCACTCCCCCAAACCCGCAACCACCCTCACTCCACCCAGACCTTCACCGGTACGCGGCTTGCGAATTCCGGACTGGCAAAAGCGCTGGCCCTAAACACCTCTAAAACGGAAACCCCCAGAGACGTCTAGATTAAACACTGAATAAGCTCAATACGGAAATACACTATAGCAGAATGTAAAAAGTTAGAATACATTGCTACCATCCATTATCGTACGGGATGCTTACAATGCAGAACAAGCGATTGAATTCAATACTGTGCACAGCGCAATATTATACATAAACGACAAAGCCCATTTGGATGAAGAAAACTTTGAATATTATTATTAATGGTTCATCACAGCAAGGAAAAGATTAGAATTAATTTTACGCGTAATATCGTCATCTAAAGTGCCGTTGGTGCCAAATTGTGGTGGGATGTTGGAATAATAATTGTATTGTTGATATTAAATTATTATATACAGACCCGAAGGAGTAGACGAGACAAGAGTTGTTGTTGGGTCGTATGATCTTTGTCATGCAGGCCACGTATCCCCCATCCCCCGGCCGACCAAATAGATGCGATGTGGGACACTGAAAGTCGATGGTTGTCATCAGTCTGACAATGCAATATTGACAACAATAGTCACTGAAATACTATGGCAACTGATTTAAGCGATCTGTAAATCTGAGAAACATCCGTTTCAACGCAGTCCCTTTTCAAAAGCAAAACCTTTGTCCAAAATCGCAATCGGCTGCAAAATTCGAGGCGAAATTATTCGATATCTATTATTACACGGCATCAGACAAACTACACTCGTCATGGTATAAGATTAGCCAAATAGCCTACAGTGGATAAGGACGTTGACAACCCCGTCTTAGGTTTAGACCTGAATGACTTTTAAACCGATAATAAAACGCACAATTTTGAGTGAGGCCAGAGCTCCAGAGGCCGACATTGTTCCGTTATAATTTACAAGGTGCACAGTTAAGTCAGAGTCCATTGATCGAGAGTAGTCATTAGCCTATTCCTCGTAGCGGATGTGGAAACTCTCCAGTGAGGTTACATAGTTTCACGACAACTTATGACAATTAACCGAGGCCTTTGCCATCATAGCCTACGCAAATGAGCCGAGCAGGGCTTATTTTATGGATTTTTTCTTAGAATTTCACAACCCCCATTTATAATACTCTTGCGTTCCATCCTCCATGGTAGGCCAACTATTCCGAATTGGATGACGATGAACATTTCAAACAATTTTTAACTGCCCGATAGCCTAATGCTCTTACAGCTGCACACTATCATTTACAATAGAACAGTTGTACAGAACTGTTTTAACAAAAACATTCTACGTGCAGGGCCGTGTCTAAGGTTCTTCGAGTCTCGGTGCAGTGTTACAGCAGAGGCAAAGTGCCGTTCGGCAGTCTTACAAGATTAGTCATTTCCAAAAATCCGCTGTTCAATAGGCTATAGCCTATGTGGTTTGTCGGCTGTGGCGGGTCAGTAAGCAAGCACGCAACGTCAGTGAACTTGGTGAAATCAATGTGTTCTTACACTTAAACCCAGTGGTGTAGTCCTAAAAAATGAAGTGGGGGGACGCCTGGAAATTGAAGTGGGGGGACGCCATGGAAATTGAAGTAGAAACTGTAGCAAAAAGTGCAATCTTGCAAGAATTTTGCAAAAAAGTGGGGGGACGGCGTCCCCCCGCGTCCCCGCCCCACTACACCACTGCTTAAACCTACTGATTTTGCAAAAGGTTCAGGCCTAAGTAACACTGAGACTCGCAAAAGACATTTGGCCAATGGCAACAAAACTCTCGGCTCAGGGGCATTCGGTGCAGCGCACCGAATGGACCTATATTAAACACTGCCCTGTCTACGTGTATGGTAGCCGACCACATTAAAAACTGGAATTAGGCCTACTGTCTAGCAGCTGTGTTTTTGCAACGTTATCTGATAGCTGAATTTGCAGGAAATGCCTCTTCAGAATTAGAAAGAGTCGACATTACATTTGAATGTGTATTACCTCTAGAACTTATGGCCTATATTATTTCAGAACTTGATTAGAACGGAATTATTTTAAAAACTGAAAATATCACTGGTTGCATCAAATGCACGTCGGAACTATGCGAATAAGTTAGGCCTACCTATGAAATTCAGATCTCAATGTGTTGAGGTCGGATCTATTCGCGTCTCCTCCAAAGTACTTTTCCCCGCACAGTATGACGTCGTCAGGACACTGAAACAAATAGAATCGGAGATTCCGAAACAACGAATTTCCAAAGCGCATATAGCTACCCGCAGGGCAACAGCTTATTCAGGAGCGCTGGAATATGGAATTTACGAAGAAGTCTAGTAAAGCGTAGAGTCTAGAAAAACTCAGTTCCTCTGTAACTAGATCAAAGTATATTATTAGTCCGAATATATTATGTAGGTCTATGCAATAGAGAATAGTCATTTTGCTCTAGTTCTAACTTCCCTGCCAATTTCTACTACATACTGTAGGTGGGCATGCACATACTCCTCAACATAAGACAAAAATTATGGGCTCAACACCTGTAGGTGTCCGACGCCACTTTCAGTACACACAAGTCATGTGTACTGCTGATCAATCAATAGCGTTTGGTATCTCATGTTAGAACCTCAAACTGTCAGCAGCAGAGCCCATTGCTCTACAAAAGTCTACATGTCTAGCGCGGAGCTTTTGGTCTCTCGTGTTAGAACCTCAAACTGCTATAGCGTGCGGCTTTCTCAGTTTGAGGTAATTCTCTCTGAATATACGCTTCTTATAACTATAGGCAGCGTTTAGCATGCAGGTTTGTTACATGTTTAACGACACTGCCATATCAAAGATGAATAGTGTCGCCCTCATCCTTTATCCAGACTTGGGACTGGCACTGGCAGAGAACAACCAGTGGCGGAGTTTAGCATGCATGCAGGATCCTTGAAATTCTTTTGTACCATCGTGGTTGGACTGGTGGCGCCTCTGAGTGGGCTTTCCAAAGGCGCTACATAAATTCCTGAAATAAAGGATAGATCTATATACTATTATGGTCGATAGATAAGATCAAGTATATTTACATTTTACATACATGTACGACATTGTACGTACGCACATCTACGTACACGTATTCGTATGCTTTATAACTTTAAATACTAAATTTCTAAAGCGCTGCTCCATAATTCTAAAGCTAAGCACATGGCATCAATACAATACAATATACAATACAATATACAATACAATACAATACAATACAATACAATATACAATACAATTAGGTATTTGTAATGCGCTTTAACAAAACAAGTCTTCCACGAAAGCGCACTTCGCTATAGCTATTCATTATGTAGCCTAATGAGAATAAATGATAAATAATTTTAGATTTAAACTCCGTAATAGATGTACTCTGACGAATGGAAGTTTGAAAGACTGTCCCACTCTTTGGGTCCTGAAACTAAGAAAGCACGACTTCCAAACCATTCAAGAGCGCTGCGTCCTGTCAGATTGGTTGTCTAGAAATGACAAGTGAAGATCCGAGGGCATGCGGTTGACAGACAAAGAGAGAACACGGGAGGAAGACAAAGAGAGAACACGGGAGGAAGACAAAGAGAGAACACGGGAGGAAGACAAAGAGAGAACACGGGAGGAAGACAAAGAGAGAACACGGGAGGAAGACAAAGAGAGAACACGGGAGGAAGACAAAGAGAGGACACGGGGGAGGAAGACAAAGAGAGAACACGGGAGGAAGACAAAGAGAGAACACGGGAGGAAGACAAAGAGAGAACACGGGAGGAAGACAAAGAGAGAACACGGGAGGAAGACAAAGAGAGAACACGGGAGGAAGACAAAGAGAGAACACGGGAGGAAGACAAAGAGAGAACACGGGAGGAAGATAAAGAGAGAACACGGGAGGAAGACAAAGAGAGAACACGGGAGGAAGACAAGGAGAGAACACGGGAGGAAGCTGCTGTTTGTCTGCTTTTATGTATCTCAGTCTATCAGCATAGCCTATCAATCGTTTCAGCCATCAACGTCATACGTGAAATTCAAAAACTCTCTTTACCGCAGAATAATGAGAACACCTCACTACAGTGCTCAAACTTGGCTATGTTCCTCTAACAGAACGCCTTTGTAGAAAGATGCCATCTGCAGTAAGTTGATAATATATGTATAGGCCTACAGCGTGGCTCAAAAAATGTACCACCGGATAAAATGCAATATCTTACATTAGTCGGTTCAATTGATGCTCTTTTTAATTAACAACAGTAGGCTCACCATTGAACCTCATGAACATGGTCAGGATTTTTCTCAAACCTCGTTTCTTTTGTCCTTCTGTAAGCATTTAATTTAGCCTATTATTTGAAACCTGGTCTTGCCATCTCCTGGAGTTCAACCAATGTAGTTTAACCAATGTAGTCTCACGGTGTGCCGAAAAAACTTTAGTGGATGTTGCGATGCGGCCGATGTCAACAGCTAATCGTTAGCGGTAAATGAGTCGAAATGTTACGTTGGCAGTCATAGTCTTTCTTTAAATATTTGCAAAGAAGGCATAACTAGTTTTAAGTATGAGCATTCCGTTTAAAACGATTTTTCAGCTTTTGATTCCATGTTAATCAGATCTAAATAACGCGAACGATTAATGCGTTAAAAATTTAATCGCAATTTTTAACGCGTTAATCGCACGCGTTAATCGGGATTAATCAATAGCGGCACAGGCCTAGTTTTAATCATTCAGATGCTTACATCTAATTTCCGTGTCGGAAACGGCTTTTGCCTCATGATAATTTTCCCTGCTGCAGCGGCCAAATCGATGAAGACGGGGTAATGGATCCAGGCAAGGGCAGCTAATCCACAGACGCAGATCAAAGCCGTCACTTGAACGAATCTCGATCTTCCGGAAATCATCTCAGTGGCATCGGATTGTCATTCAACAAATTGTTAGATATGTAATCTTCAGACAATCAGCGGCTACCACTGGTTCAATGAAAAATCAACAAAAGTTATATTTTTTTTTTATTATCATGCGATATCATAAAATTATATTAGCGGAAATGTTCATCATAATATAATTATAACGGCATGTGGCGTTAAGGCACAATACGGATAATGTCAATTTTGTCAAATAAACATTCTCGTCAATCTATAACAGAGTTCATAAGGTGCTATACAAATGTAATGGTCAGATAAGAGAGAAACATAGTGAGTTAATAACGTGGCATGATGATGGTACAGAAGATAGAGGAAAAGGAGGAAGGGGATGTCTGCAAGCAGTAACAAAGAAATAGTTGCAAGTTGATTCTGAGAGGAGAGCTGATAAGATTATATGAAATTTATTAGAAAACTGTATTTTATTTTAATGTAAGCTTTGGGCATGCATATTCGAGCACAGTTTATCTGCTCGAAACACTCATGCATCAAGTTAACTCTTGCATGGATGCAACGTACATCTTCAATGTATTCCTAATGTCACTAGTCAGTTCAGTTGGTTCAATTCCGATGCTGGTAAACTCCACGAATCAAAGTTTGCAAGAAGCTGACTGGAAGTCAACCGAAAACTGTGAAAGTTCAAATTACCAAATTAGAAGTTGAACCGATCCATCTACAATTGACCGGAAATTAAATTAACAAATTTTGGTTGACCATCTGAGCATTTCCTAATTTTTATGAGAATTCATGAAATTGACCAAATGTGTCAAAGTTATCTACCACTATCCGTTTTGCGCCAGATATCAAGTTTTTTTGTAAAAGCAGACACTTTATCACTAAGGGTGATTAGATTTGTCTGCATCACTTGCGTAGATTAATTCAGTTTATTCAAAAATGCCAGCCAGGTAAGCCAAAGTTGAAACTCATGAGTTGTTTATTCAAAAGAATTACAGGCTGTGGTCTTTTTCTAAGAAACTCTCTCAAAGGCATCCCGAAATCTAGAGTCGGATACTAAAAGGCCCATCTGAAACAAATGAATTTGTCATTAATCAGCGTATTATCACCGGTAGCTCATGGGCGGAGTTTGGTTTCCGTTCTTGGAGGGACTAAAGTCTTCTTGCATGGGGGGGGCTAAGCCCGGGAAAAGATAGGCTACCATTTACACGGTAAAAAATTAATCTGGGTCTTCTAGCCCCTGATAAACTCCGCTCATGCGGTAGCTTCATGTCGCCATTGAAAAGGAGAAATATTGAAAAATTGACAAAGATTTATCTGCTTCCATGTTGTTAACTAAGAAATATAAAATTTTCAGGACTTGCTCGCGGACCCCAGGCAGATGGCCGCGGACCCCCGGTTGAGAACCGATGATCTACAGGAACTCAATTTCGTAGTATTTATGTAGCTTTTATACGAGTAGCGTCAAAGCAGGGCCGTAAATCCCGAAGAGGAAAGGGAGGGAATTCCCTCCCCACATTTTAACCTGGGGAGGGAACGTAAAGCAATTCCCGCCCCACAATTTCTCTCAGCTGTGTCACAAATGTTAGGGTCGGCAAGCTGTAGGCGACTGCACATTGCTGAATCGTAGAGACTTGAAAACTTGCCCTGAGGGATTAAAAGTTATGAGGTGTAAATGTGTCCATTGAATATCGTCTTCATTAATACAAAGTGGGAGGAATTTATGATGTCACACACACACACACACACACACACACACACACACACACACACACACACACACACACACACACACACACACACACACACACACACACACACACACACACACACACAAACACACACATGTATAACTAGCTGGGGTACCCGGCGTTGCCCGGGAAATTTAGGGTTCGACCCGCTCCGGCCACAACCCCACCACACCTCACCACACTCCGAACTCCACCGGTCCGCAACCAAAGAAATTTGGGTTTTCGGGAAAATTTCCTCGTCCCAACCCCTCACTTTCCTCCCCACCTTCACCCCCCGAACCTACCACCTCCACACCTTCACCTCCCACCCCACCCACCCCCTCCACACCACCCTCTACCCCAACACCTCCACCCCACCAGCCAACTCACCCTTACCCCACCCCACCCCCACCCCTCTACTCTACCCCACCCCACCCCACCCCTATATGATAGCTGGGGTACCCGGCGTCCCCACCCCCACTCCCACCCCATCCACACCCTCCACCCCATCCCACCACACCCCTCCCCCACTCTCGCCCCTATATAATAGCACTCCGACCTCACCGGTACGCGACCCATGAAATCCGGACTGGCAAAAGCGCTGACCTTAAGCACCTCTAAAACGGTGTCAATCGCTGCTTTTATGCGCATGGGACCCCAAAGAAAAGTGCTGTGATAAGCCTGTGAGGGCAAAGCCAACAGGGAAAATGAGTTTTTGCCCCTCCCTCTACCCTGGCCCCATAGTGGCAGAGATTCGCGAACTCCTCCATGCACTGCGTATCCCATGCCGAGACGGACACAGTAGTGAAGGTTTGGAGTGAAAAAGCTCAAAAACTGAGGAAATGCATTCCGAACAAACAGACAGACACACAGAATCTTCTCTTTATTTTTTATAGATTACTAGATGTACCCGGCCACGCGTTTCTGTGGCTGGAAAGACCGCCCAACCCTCCCTCCATACTTCCCTTCCCCTGCCTCCCTCCCTCCTTTACCCTGCCTCCCTCCCTCCGTTCCTCTGTCTCTCCCTACCTCCATTCCCCCTCCCCTCCCTCTCCCCTTCCCTCCTCCATCCCAGTCCTCCTCCTCCCCTCCGTCCCATTTTTTCTTCCCTCCCTTTCCTCCGTCCCTCCCCTCCTCCAACCCTCCCCTCCCTCCATACCGTCCGCTTCCGCCCCTCTCGCTTCCTCTTGCTTTCTCCCGCTCCCTTCCTCCCACACGGCCGCATTGAAATGCAAATAAATTGAATTCGCTGAAATCGAATGCAATGTTGTGTTTAGCATATAAAAACCCGTCCGCTCGAACGTTGTGTGAAAATTGTCAATCTAGCCTTTTCTAGCCTTTTTTTCGACCGGATCTGACCTTTTTCAAAATTCAGATTGGCATACCTGTAGGCCTACGTTATAAATACACGGGCCAAAAGGGCGGAGTATGCGTTAAAGTTAAAATGTATAAACGTGTCAAATCGAGGAAAAAGTTGTGTTTTTTGGTCTAAAACATTTGTTTCTTTCTAGTGAGGACGTTAAGCTCGTGCATTGTGCAAACTGTGGATAAAAGCAACAAACTTTTTTGTATTGAAGAAAAACATATTTTAAGACTTTTCAGCGAGAGGCATCAATTAATTCGATCCGGAACATAACTAAAAAAATTAGTGAAATGTGTGGAAAATTCGGTTACTTTTGATGTTAGATCGACCATTTGGGCGAATTTATTGGGCTATATTCGCTCTACAGAGCCAACCTTGTGCGATAGCTAGGCTTGTACACTTAGTATCCTGAGCGAAGAAAGGGAAATACAAACTTCAATAATAAAAGTTTATAAATTTATAAAGTTGTTTTTCGCTTAAATTGTGGACAAGAACATTAATATTTTTTAACAAGGATTATCTAAATTTGCATGCATTTGAATATTTGTGTCTGAAAGGTTAGAATTTGAATAACAGCGATGTCTAATCAGTGCTTTTAATCGACTCGATCGTCTGTCCCAGTACTTGCCAGTTAATTGAACGCAGTGTTCGGATAATCTATCGCTTTAGTGTTCTAAATTATTCGCCTATCGCTGCATTAGTTTATTTCCATCAATCCTACTTCTGCTTTGGCATGAATCCTTTTCATGGTTATTTTGCAGACTGGGCCTGACCATGTAAACGGTATGGGCCGCCCAAGAAATCGCTAAAATAGAGCGCTGCGACTTATCAGACGCATTTCGTGATCCAGTGCTCTCAGTAAGTAATCGACGCAAGATCCCAAGTAAAATGGTTAAGTTAATAATTGTAAATGAAAATATTAAGTAAATAATATGAGTCAATAGAATGTTCGAAAGTGAAGAACTGATTGGGCGCTTTTAAGTGTCTCTTGATGCATTGGGTCAGGTTAAGCATCGTGAGTTTCGGTTAGGGTCAGGTTAGGCGTCATGATGGTCGGTTTGGATTAGGGTTAGTGTTGACATTAGATACTGTCCAAATATACTGTAGGCCTATATGCCGGTGGACAATACTATCTAATGAGAACACAACCTCACCCTAACTGACACTCGATCATGACGCCTTACCCAATTTTTGTGCGCTTTCTTGTTTCATTATTTTTTCCAACATTTCGCTTATTAATTCGAACACTTATTTCTTCCATTAATTCGGTACGTTTTAATTTTAATTTTCCCTATTTCGTCATGATTTTAAAACTTATGTATTTCATTAATTCGGTAGGTTCTAATTTCTTCTATTGCTGTAATAAAATGAAATGTCCTATTTGCTTACTTGGAAATTGCGGTAATTTGTTATGTTGATTACTTACTTAATGAACGCATTGCATCATGGAATACGGCTGATAGGTCATAGCACTCTGTCTTTGCAATTTCTTGGGTGGCTATACTGCTTACATGAACAGGGCAGGGCCATTGTCTGTACGATTACCATTATTCATCAATCTAGCTTCCATAAGTTCATTTAAGGCCAGAATTGATTTAATCAGTATTGCTTCTATTTGAGCAACAACAACTTTTTATTATCATTCGATATTTAAGTTAAATATAGTGTTAATCAATCCAGCTCTAGTTTTAGTAAGAATTTTTTATCAATCCAACTTCTATTTAAGTAAACATTTTTCATCAATCCAACTTCTGTTTAGTGAGAAATCTTTTTTGTCAGCCCTACTTGTCTGCATAAAACGTTACAACCCACTCAATGATGAATTAGTTTTTTAGAAACTAAAGCGATAGATTACCCTTCAGGTGTGTTTGTGTGTGACAGAATAAATCACATGAGAAACTGCAGTCTCCAGCTAATTCAGTTGTCATTGACAAGATTTGGTAAAACAGATTGATGAAGATAATTCTTCCTATGAAAATAATTTTGACTGATGAAAATGTTTTCCGATTATAGCGCTACTCTCAGCAAAATTAATGGATTCAGATGCACTACCAGTGTGATGGACCCTGGAGAAAAGGCATAATTTGAGGTGAGATAAAGATGAGGAAAGATTGCCAGAGAGAAAGGTAGAGTGAATTGATGGTCGGATTCCATTCCATAGAGAGGGAACAAACGAGTCTATAAGAAAGGAGATAGGATTGGAAAACGAAGAGTCGTTAAAACAACTCGCGACAAGATTGAAGCTAAGGATGCTGGCTTGTGGTGAAGGAAGGAGAAGATGCGGCAGACCGAGGATGAAATGGATGGACAAGATATACGACATAACTGGCATGAATTTGGAAGAACTGAGGGACTTGTCTGCGAACAGAAAACATTGGAGAATGTGTGTCATGATGATCGCTAGAGCTCTACGAGCTGACAGCACAAGGTAACAAGGTGAGAGAGGGACCTATGCAGGCAGGGCAACTGGATTGAGCCAAGGCAGACATGAGGAACAAAAAGTCAAGCCGATCAGAGGATATTAGAGGACGCAGTGATGTGGCAGAGCGGAGACGAAGCTTCAGATCACAGAGATGCTTCGAAGAAAGACTCAATTGAGACATAAAACCAAAACAAGAATTTTGAATTGTGCATGGTCAGAGAGAGGGATTTAGTAAAGTTATTAAATCATGAATGTAGAGATTTGTTTCAAGCTGGGAATCCCAGCATATCGATCAAGACTATTGATACTGATGTCGTTGTCCTGGCTGTTGCTTCCAGGAGAGAAAATCGTGCATCACAAATTAATTCTTGGTGACAATAGGGGCTTGGTCTAAGCTTCAATACATTGCTGCTCATGAGGTTGCATGAATTTTGAGTCCCGAACTAGCCCTTGCATGATTACCTTTTTTTGATGCATTCATTATCTGTGATGCGATTTCAGCGTTAGTTGGCCATAGCAAAAGAACTTGTCAGGAAGTATTGCATGGAAAGGAAGAACAATTGAGAACATTCCACCAAGGCAAAATTTATGCATTGTGTGACATCTCAAACATTCTTGGCATCAGGCTGGGTATGTTTGGAGTCAAGCTTTAGGGACACTGCCTGTCTTACGAATTCCTGCAGACTGTTTTACAAAAAATTCCACTGCTTTAAAGATTATTTACTTAAAGTTTGGTGTCAATAAAAAGGTTTTACTTCAATGGTGTCCCACATGCCCATTTGGTCAGTTCATGAAAATGAAAGATTTTTGGCTAACTGCTACAACAGTTCATGTCAGCCAAGACATTATACATAAATTACACATTTAATACTCTAGTTGCAGCTAAATTAAACCACACAAATTCACATACATTTTTGTCCTACCCAATCAACTTCAGCAGCCTACATATCTCAGTCAATTTTTCACTTTAGACACTTCAAACTTTCCAGTTCGTCACACCAAAAGACCAGGAATTATTGTCACTAGTACGGTTGTCAGCGTAATCTTAATGAGACAACCGACGGGCTGATCGTAAATAACTGGACACGTTTTGCAAAGAAAAAACCCTTCGAAATTGTTAAAATAGTGTTAGAAATAAATGACAGCATATTTAAACTGACATTTAATTACTAGAGATACAAAAATGTATATCAAATACTTTCTAAAAATTGCGGTGCCAGCATGCATTTTTCTAGAAAAATTTTATAATGTAAAATACCTGTTTTATCACTGGAATTTTGACTTTGTGTCTATCTATGACATTATTCTGATGTCTTCCATGACGGAGGCAAGCTGATATTGATATTTGGTATCTGCTGAAAGTACTCTTGAAGTCTTTTGTATAGGTGTGCAAAACATTGTGCTACCTCACACAAGGGCGGATCCAGGGGGGGCCAATCCGGCCATGGCCCCCCCATTTAAAAATTGCATGGGACGTGGCCCCCCATTTGGTTTCAACAAGTACTTTTTTTTCACAAAAATTGGCCGATGACTAAAAAAAAAAGGTCATCAGTTTTTTCGGCGGTTGAAATGGTGTGTCTTCCCCGGAAAATTGTCCGACGACTTAAAAAAAAAAGGTCATCAGTTTTTTCAGCGGTGTAAAAAAATTTTTTTCGCCGGCAACACCAAAAATTTTGGCCCCCCCTTCGAAAATTTCTGTATCCGCCCTTGACCTCACATGACCATAATTATTGCAACCAGAAATTGTAAGGTTCATGAACAATGTAAAAAGACCACATATTCTGCATCTAAGTGCAATATGGAGTTGCATATCAGCTCTGAAAATGTGCAGTTTTAAGCATACTTTCATTGTATACTGGAGGTATATCAATTGTCCCGTGCATACATGTATGCATATGTGGAATGTTTGAAAAAGATTAGTAATATTTCATGTTCTCTAAAGACCACATGTTCTGCATCTAAGTGCAATATGGAGTTGCATATCGGCTCTGGAAATGTGCAGTTTTAGCATACTTTCCTAGTATACTGGAGCTGTATCAATTGTCCCACACATGTATGCATATAATGTGAAATGTTTGATTGAGATTAGTAACAGGGCTTAAAGTGTGCCTGGACGGTCATGGACGGCGTCCATGCACATGTTTTAAAATCTGAACGCCGTCCAGCCACTTATTGGCGAGCACAGACTGGAAAGGTAAGGGGCGTCCAGGTACTTCTTTTGGAGAGGCAAGAGGCGTCCATGCACTTATTTTTCCACATTTTATGCACTGATTAGTAATGTGTCACATTGTCAAAAGACAACATATTCTGCTTATAAGTGCATAAGGAGTTGCGTATCGGCTCTGAAATTTTGAATATTTAGCATACTTCCATAGCATACTGGCGCTATAACAATTGTACCACACATGTATGCATATGTGTAATGCTTTAAATCAGGTTAGTAATGTTTAATTTTGTCAAAACACCACATATTCTGCATCTAAGTGCATAAAGAGTTGTGTATCGGCTCTTAAATTTTGAATATTTAGCATACTTCCATAGCATACTGGTGCTATAACATTTGTACCACACATGTATGCATATGTGTAATGCTTTAATTCAGGTTAGTAATGTTTAATGTTGTCAAAACACCACATTTTCTGCATCTAAGTGCATACAGAGTTGCGTATTGGCTCTTAAGATGCGACTTTTTTGCATACTTTTATAGTATACTTGTGCTCTATCAATTGTCCCACACCTGTATGCATAGGTGTAATGTTTTAATTAGGTTAGTAATGTTGTTTCATGTTGTCAAAGACCACATATTCTGCATCTATGTGCATAAAGTGTTGCATATAGGCTCTAAAATGTGAATGTTTAGCATACTTTAGTAGTATACTTGTTCTGTATCAATTGTACAACACTGTGCAATGTTTAAATTAGATTAGTAATGTTTCTTGTTGTCAAAAGACCGCATATTCTGCATCTAGGTGCAGTTTATGGCTGCATATCAACTCTGGAGCTTGTGCATATTTAGCATACTTTCAACCTTCTGTTTAAGTATGTTCCCATTTGAATTTTTTGATGCCTCTCGCTGAAAAGTTTTATAATTTGTTTGTCTTGAAGCTGTAAAAATTTGTTGCTTTTATCCACAAGATGCACAATGCACTGCGTTTTTGGACCTTAGCCTCCTCACTATTCCAGGAAATCCTTTTACACACACGATCGTATTCGAACGGAGCGTTTTGCAAAAATTTTCAAAAGAATCGGTCATGAACTTTCCGAGATATTCGATTAGGAACAAACTTTTTACATTTTTATTTATATAGATACTAGCTGGGGTACCCGGCGTTGCCCGGGAAATTTAGGATACGACCCGCTCTCGGCCACAACCACACCACACTCCACCGCATCACATCCTCAACCCACAACACCCCACCACACTCCGGCCTCCACCGGTACGCCACCCGTGAAATTTGTGTTTTTGGAAAAATTCCCCCACTCCACTCCCAATCCCCCATACCCCACACCCCTCCCCACCTTCTCCCCAACACCACCACCCTCCACTCCATTTCCCACCCCTCCCCCTCCCCACACTCCCCACTCCACCTCACCCCACCCCGCCCACCACCCCACCCCACCCACATCCGTCACCCTCCCCACCTCACCCCACACCCGCCACCCAACCTCTCCCCAAACCCCACCCCATACCCCATACCCCACCCAACCCACCCCATTCTCAAACCCACCCAACCCACACCCACCCCCACCCACCCCACCCATCCCCACCCTCACCCCCACCCGCCACCCCCCGACCCCACCACACCACACTACACTTCGACCTCCACAGGTACGCCACCCGTGAAATTTGTGTATTCGGAAAATTCCCCCACCACCATCACCCCACCGCACCCACCACACCACACTCCGACCTCGACCGGTAAGCCACCCGTGACATTTCGGTTTTCGGGAAAATTTTCTCCCCCACCGCCCCCACGCTCCCCCCCACTCACACCCATGCCACACCCGCCCCTGCGGGCCGAGGTGTGGGCTGAGTAGAGGCGAGGTAGCCCGCGTAAAAATCTGTCTAACAGTGAAACTATGGCAAGGGAATGGAAATTTATAGCGAAAATTAGGGCTTTCGCAACTCCCCACTGTGGCCCCCATGGTGGTAGAGATTCGCCAACCACTCCACCGGTGGCTCTGATGGCCCTCTCTCTAGGTACAAAGTTTGAGAGGAATTGCTGAAAAAAGTGAATTTTTTGGGAGTTTCGCTCCCCACCCTGGCCCCCATGGTGGTAGAGAATCGCCAACCCCTCGTTGGGATGTCTCATGCCGAGACCTACACAGTAGTGAAGGCTTGGAGTGAAAAGCTCAAAAACTGTGGAATTGCATCCCGGTCAAACAGACAGACAGACACAGAATCTTCTCTTTATTTATATAGATATATTTACAACATTATACATAGGCTAATTATAGCACACATGCATGTAAACTTAAAATGGACAAGTTCCTATAGATACCTTTGTGGCTTTACGCAAACAAACCCCTCTCCGTAATCCCTTCCCGCCGTATACGGTCTGTTAATCGACTTAAACTCCTCTAGTTCCTCGGGCAAGGCCTACTATATGGCCCAACACCAAGATCAATCCACACAAAGAACCTTGGCTAAAACTGGTTGAACATGAATGAAACGCATGTGTAGAAGTCTAGGCGCATGACGTCAGAAATACCCCACCCCGAGTTAATGAGCCTGCTGCCTTAATCAGCGGGCAACCTGTGTGTTCAAAGAACCTTGACCAAACACCGAGCGTTGCCATTGTAGACCCTTCTATGTATAGAATGACATCTTCCCTCTATCCGTAGCAAGATCTCATCGTGGGTAACGCCTTCAGCACTTCGCTGCTTGAAGTCTTTCTTATTTCCACGGGGCTGAGAGTCCTCTGAATAGCTAGTAGGCCTAGGCCTACTGTAAGAGACGCTTTGTAACTTCTCATATAGGCCAGACAATGCAACACTTTATTCACGATTTATGCTTACATAACATGTATACATGTTATGGTAGAAAAATCGTGAATAACAAGTGTTGCATTGTAGGCCTATATGAGAAGTTATGCTTGCATAACATGTTTACATGTTATTTGCATAACATGTTTACATGTTATGTAAGCAAAAATCGTGAATAACAAGTGTTGCATTGTAGGCCTATATGAGAAGTTGTAACGCCCGTCCCTATCGGCCTCCCCGGAGTCGCCACTTCCGGATCCTCGCCTGATGGGACCGCGTGCTGCTGTGGACGAGCTCTAGAGATAGAGGGAGGACAGGATGAGGTGACTTCCGGGTTCGAATCCCAACGATGGAAAGGCGGCCAGTTATTTCGACTGCCGGACTCCCTGTATGAAATTGGCGGCCTACTAGCCAATCTATCACTTCTTCGCAATATACCAGGGTGTGCGAAATCTTTAGGCCTAGCACCCAAAGTTTCTTCCAGGCCGATGGTCGAGTGGTATGGCGCGTCCGCAGTGGTAATAGCGGTGAGGTAACCAGGGTTCAAATCCACAGCAGGCTTGGGTACCGGCGATGCCTCTAGCCTTTCCAATCGTGATACAACTTCCGTCAGCGCTTCCCTGACATTATCTCTTACCGCCGAGATCTCTTCTCTTATCTCCTCTCTTACATTTGATTGCACCGCCAAGACATTGAATTCTACCGTGGAAATCGCCTCTTGCATGTCTCTAGCATTAGTCTGAATGGCTTCATGAGTAGACCTAGCATTAGTCTGAATGGCTTCATGAGTAGACCTAGCATTAGTCTGAATGGCTTCATGAGTAGACCTAGCATTAGTTTGAATGGCCTCAAGCAATATCTCCATAGAAGAAGGGGGCCTAGAAGGCTGAGCAGGGGTGACTGGCCTAGACTCCTCCATAGCGCTATAGAAATGACTTCTATCGTTATAGCTCACAATCAATCAAGTATTCATTCAACGTCAGTTGCATTCAATGCCATCAATGATCAAAGCCAGTTGTCCAATTAATATTTCTTATTATTCACAATCAATTGAATCTTCTATTAGCATCAGTTATGTTCACAGCAATCAAACATAAAAGTCAGTAAGTTTAATTATCAGTTCCTATTCTTTGTAAAGACATTCAATGAAAATCAAATGCAACAATTCGATGCAAACACCTATCAACCGGAGTATGCCTAAATTAAATCCCGATTGACTCTCAAGTCCCACAGCCAATTTCGGTTCAGCCCAAAATATCTAAATAACCGATCATATTAATTCCCCAATAAAGCGTACCTTATGTCCGAAGACAAGGGACAAAGCCGATCGTGTGCGAAGAACATCGACGAAGTCGAATTCCAAGAGAGGCGACGAAGGCACAAGCAAGGCGTCGAGTTTGAAACGCCCGAAAAGATCAGCTAAATCCGTCGCTGATTTCACGCAATGAACAACAATTTCGGCTATGTATCCAAGCCGTTTGAGAAAGACGCCCTTAGGCAAATAATACGAACAAACGCTTCGCAACACAATTCCGAAGAACGAGAACAGAGCGCTGACGATTCGAAGCCCACGATAAATCACTCCGTGTGACAGGGCGAAGAGAGGCCTTGACCGATTAATCCAGGAGTAGATCCAATGCGAAAGCGAAGGCAAAACTCGCAACAACGCTGATATATTTCTCGCAACAAACTAACTCTTTTATTAAATCGACTCCATGTCGAGAGAGAATGAATCGACAACAACGACGCCGAAGACTAGTGTAAGCGGCGCTTTATCCTGGCCAAACTTCACTGACTCGATCGAGCCTAAGACTACCAAAAGCCGCAATACATCCACTTCTCTTGAAATTCTGGTCACGTCTGCGCTTTAGCTGCCCGCTCTCGCTTTTATAACTGCCTGGTCTGCAGAGCGTCCCCTTTACTACGCATGCGCAGCTAGAGAGCTGCGCGCGCCAACCCAGCAGCAACGCAGCTGTCGCAAGGCGGCAAAAATCAGCTGCCACGTGCGCCCTCTCCTGTCATTCTGAAGTGATCTGTCTTTCTCCTTCTATCTCTCCTTCTGAAGAGCGTCATCTGCCGTCAGTCACGTAGACCACAGATGCACCAGTTTAACCTTGCGAAAACACACATATTTTAACACGTACACAGGCCCACACACCTACAGTGTATCCTTCTCAATCCGTGTCTCTGTCTGTGCTTGTCTGGCTGGCTGTATTCCTCGCTCACTCTGTTCATCAGACCACCTCGGGCGAACCGTGTGATAATTGGCCGAGCGGGCGGCGACGTCTTTGAAGGCCGTCGACTAAAGCGTGCGAAAAATACACGAATATGAAACGGCAGCTGCAGGGCCTACATCAGCGGTCACTGTGACCCGTGTCAAGCGCAAATCAATATTAAAATCTAGGTCACACGAAGCACCGAAAGAAAACCCTATATATATATATCAGATCTCTGAAACCGATCAAAAATTGAATAAAATAATAATATAATAATATTATTATCGACCGAAAACCCGTAGCGTAGTTCTACGATCGCTACACTATTCTCGACCCTCCTTGATTTCAGGATCCTTTTAATTGGAAAAATGGATCCTGAAATGTTAGTAAGGCCATACTCCAATTTTTACATCAAGGATTCAAATGCAAGAATTAAAAAATATATGCGATGAACAGTCATCAACATCACCAAGTTCACATTTTAGCGTCGACTGTCAATTCAAGCGAAAGAAATACTTATTATTATAATATTTATATAGCTCCATCGCTAAGCGTTCAGTGAAGCTCAAAAGCATTTATATATATAGAAAGTATATAAAGGCTTCCTTCAGTTCAGTTATGTACCAAGAATCCTACGGCAAACATTGACTTAAGAACCCACGACACAGTTACAAAAACCATTAGGCCTACGTTACCTTTACAACAGGTCATCTGATTAATAGGCCACCCATGGCCTTTATCATCGAGACTCTTTTAGGCGTTTCACTGTAGGCATAAGTCTACATTTAAAGACACTCTGAGCAGTTAAACCTAAGTCTCTAATCCCATTAACCTCAACATCTAATAAGAACAGTGCTATAATAGCAAATTACCTGAGACTGCGCACACAGCTAAAGTCTCTACATAGCTTATGATTACTGTAACTGTCCGTAGGCTTCCATCATAGTTTACCGTAAGAGCCCAGTCTCAACTTCAGCTTAATAAGCCGCTCACTTCATAACATCTATCAGTATAGGCCTACGTAATTATTAAAAATGCCACCCATTATGCGCAGAAACTAGCTCATTAGCGATTAATTAGTTACACTTTGTAACACTAGGCCTACATTAATATATCAGCCTGCCTCGGCCCCAGCAAGCCAAATATTATTATATATGCACCCAATGCACAGAATAATAACAATACAAAAGCTTAACTAGGTCAACTTAATATACTGTAATTAACGCTAAAATACAATGTTACACTGTTTAATCCTTAATCATAGAAAATCATATGCCTATCATAAAGACCATCATGATTTCAATACTAAGATTACAGTCTACGAATGGATCTATAGTTAGGCTATTTTAGTCTGTCTTTAGTCCACCATTAATCCTATGCGTTTTCTTGGAATGAATCAACAGGCCATGTTACTGCGCAATTATGTCGTCTTATTTTCAATCCATCATTGATGCGACGTGTACTACGGGACCACCCATGCGCCTGGGAAACGACGATCGATAATTAATATCGCCGCTCTTTGATGCGTCGACTCGTTCTCCCCCCTCTCTACAATTGGCTTCTGTAGGAGTCGTGGGAACGGAGACGACTGGCAGCACGACTAAACCAGCCTATAATTAGTCCATGTACAGCGTACAACATGGCAAAATTATGCCTACAATAAGCGAACTCAAAATTAGGTCATTCATTAATCCAAATATAAATCTGCACAGGATTAATAATTAAATCCAATGCCACAAAATCATTTAGGCTAACCTCATTTCTCGCACAGACAGAACTTCTAATTATTTTATGCCTAGTCCTAATTAATATCTCTAGGCCTCGCAGTTTAACCATATAATTCCATTGCAGGCGGGAATCAGGCAAAACCGCAAAACTAATGCAAAAATTACACAGCATAACTAAATTATCGCTTATTCCTCCGCGTTGGGCTATCAAAACATGTAGGCCTACATTTTAATCGAGACCAACTATATATATAATCCCGTTGCGATCTGATATTATTCGTAAAGCAACAGCATAATTAAATATTATTGTCGCCCATGTCTTAACATTATTGAAACTCTTAGGCCTACAATTTTAATCGAGGCATATTATTTATATATATAAAATGCCGACAAATTTTGCGGAACCCCAGAATAATAAGCCTATAGGCCTATACTCAAGGTAAACCATATATATATAGGCCTAATCCCGACAGATTGCAGTTAAGCGCAATATGGGCCTCAAAGCATTCATTCAGCGCCTCACTGAAATTAATTAACATGCCTCTATACAATTACTATATATATATACGATGACAAGAGTTACGCATATAAAAATTCTACACACGGAAATTAGGAGCATTAAACTTTAACTGTGCAAATCTCTTAAAATTATTTTTCATAAATCAGATTATAGATAAAGCGGAATATAGGCCTAATGCAAATTTCAACTTTGAGCGTTATCTCACAATCACTTCTTAGAGACATAGGCCTACTATTTTAACGCAGGTCATAATATCACATAATCACATCATCATGGCTAATTCCACTGCAAGTCTAAGTTCAAGGTCACATAATCGTCATCAATGGCCTTAACTAAAATAGGCAATCTTATATATATCTACTGGAAAAATCAATATTTATATAGCGCAGTGCAGGCAATGACAGTCCAGTTTTCTGTCTACAGCAGAGGCAATACTGAAATTGTCCATCGCTGGAATACAATGCAAGGCAATACAAATATTAATACTATGCAATACACATATGAATGCACAATATACGATGCAAGAATACAGTTATTTACACAGTAACACACATGTAGAGCCTTCCACATGTAAAGTAAACGTATTCATCACAATCAAAATAAAACATGGTTACAGATGCTTCTGCATTCATAATGGCCGCCATTAAGCGGTCATTTAACAGAGTTACCCAGCTGACGTGAAGTTCTCAGGCGGACGACTTCCTGTCGTTTCACCCAGCGATCGCCAGTGGTGGTCGTCGGAAGACCCATTGCGGAGCGGACATTCCCGCAGGAGGTGGGAGGGGTCGTCACAGTAGAAACAGCGGCGCTCCTCATTTTGCAAGTTGCGGTCACCATCTCGCCTCCTCGTCGATGATGGCGACATCCGAGATCGACGATTCTGGTTGTCGTGATTATCGCTCTCCGGCCGTCCCAGGTTGTCGCTCGGTGCAACCTGCTGCTGTTGTCGAAGAGGGCAGAGGCGCGCTATGTGGTCCGTCGCAGAACATTCGAAACATCTCCGCGGCGATGGTCCTACCTCCGTTTCCACTTCTCTCTGTGGTCGACTTCTACAGGCCGAGCTCATATGACCGAGCCGATGACATAGGAAACACCGTGGATTTCCCCGCCCGTTACCTCCATTGGTGTTCGACCTATCGTTTCTTGTTGACTCGTTCTGACCTCTCCATGATCCACGATTATTGTATCTGGATTGTGGCGCCGACAATGGTTGTCGCTCCAGCTGTCGCATTATTTGCTCCACCTGCCGTTTCAAAACCCTCATTTCCGAATCTTCTTCCTGTTCTTTAATTGCGTTGACACGGCCGTGTCGTCGGTCTTGTTGTTCCTGGCCACCGTCTTCTGCTTTCTGATAGCCGTCCAATCGCATCGCTACCTTGTAGGCTTCGTCGAGGGATCTCGGTTCTCGCTCTCGGATTTTCAGAGCAAGCGTTCTATCTCTCAGGGCATCCAAGAATGCCCGAACAGCAATTGCTTCGCTGTGGACAGTCGAAGAGCCCGGATACGCCCGCGTGGTCAGACGGCGCACATCATCGACCAGCACTCCCATGTCTTCATCGGCTTTCTGCTTTCGAGTACTCAGCTGTGTCTGAAATAAAGCTTGCTGTTCAGCGTTACCATATCGTTCTCGAAGTCGCTGTACCAAAGCCGTCCAAGTGTCCAAGCTATCTGCGTTCGACTCGCTCAGCAAATGAGTCGCCGGTTCAACCAATGAGACTACTAATTGGTCTAATCTCTCCTCGTCCGTCCAGTTGTTATTCCTGGCGCACACGGAGAATTTTCGTAAGAATGTTTCAACGTCCGTCTTTCCGCTAAAAGACCCGAGTTTCAGGAATTGTGTTGGCTTAGGAGGAGAAGTCGATGGCTGTTTAACCTCGCCCTCTTTAGCTGTTGCAGACGCGGTCGGTTCAAGTTCCTTGACTGTTCCCTTTGAACTGATCGACGGTAGCTCCCAGTCGCCGGTCGTTTGCGTTGCGACGGTGGTCGTCGGGACAATTTTGATAGGACCGACCGAAACGTTGGTAGGCGCCAGTGCTTTCGTTTCACCAACCGCAGACGTCGCTTTATTATCGGCCGTCGTTTCATTTCTCTCCAGAGGTGTCGACTTCATTACCACTTGACATCGCGGTAGTTCGGCATCACGGCTGAATCCAAAGTTTTGCGCGCCGAGGCATGAACTCATCCTCGCCGATTCCACGACCGTTGGCCACCGAGGGAAGACGGCGTCGCTTGGTCGAACCGGTCGAGACAGCGAAGCGGGTCAACCCAAACCCGGTTGTCGCTGCTACCATAGAAAGCGCTCGGAGTGTAGGTCGGAGCATACCTCCACGGCATGTTTGAATGGTCGGGACGAGCGTATGGTTGCATCCAGTCGACCGTTGCCATCGCCGCTGGTCCAGGAGGAAGGTCGGGTCGAGCGTAGTCTCGACCAACCATGGTCGACGTTGCACGACCGTCGAGGACGCAGTCAGGCATTGACTGATAGGTCGGCATTACCGACGCTGGTTGTGTAAAGTCGACCCGACTCGGTGCCATTTCCACTCTTTGTTGATCGACATGTGCGAGCGACGCTTGCATTCTCCATTGTGGATCCGGTCGAGGATACTCGACGAGAGGAAGGGACGAAGAGGCCAAAGGGACTGGGTTGACCCTATCACCCCCCTCCCGTGACAATTTATTAGCGATCGGTTTATTCACTTCAAAATTTCTAAACTCCGGTTGCTGTGCTGCATGCATTCTGTTATCAATTATTTTAACAGTTTTAGGTCTAGATTCCATTATTTTGCTGATTTCAATGTCTACACTACCATCATCAGACATTATTTCCACATTATCAGCAAATTCCCTTTCCTTCCTTCTTTCAAAAGAAATTGCCATTTCGCCTGTTCTAGCATAATCAGTTTCCTCTTCTAACCTATCATCACCAAAATCTCTAGAACTAATTTGACCCCACTGGCTGGGACCAATTGTAACGCCCGTCCCTATCGGCCTCCCCGGAGTCGCCACTTCCGGATCCTCGCCTGATGGGACCGCGTGCTGCTGTGGACGAGCTCTAGAGATAGAGGGAGGACAGGATGAGGTGACTTCCGGGTTCGAATCCCAACGATGGAAAGGCGGCCAGTTATTTCGACTGCCGGACTCCCTGTATGAAATTGGCGGCCTACTAGCCAATCTATCACTTCTTCGCAATATACCAGGGTGTGCGAAATCTTTAGGCCTAGCACCCAAAGTTTCTTCCAGGCCGATGGTCGAGTGGTATGGCGCGTCCGCAGTGGTAATAGCGGTGAGGTAACCAGGGTTCAAATCCACAGCAGGCTTGGGTACCGGCGATGCCTCTAGCCTTTCCAATCGTGATACAACTTCCGTCAGCGCTTCCCTGACATTATCTCTTATCGCCGAGATCTCTTCTCTTATCTCCTCTCTTACATTTGATTGCACCGCCAAGACATTGAATTCTACCGTGGAAATCGCCTCTTGCATGTCTCTAGCATTAGTCTGAATGGCTTCATGAGTAGACCTAGCATTAGTCTGAATGGCTTCATGAGTAGACCTAGCATTAGTCTGAATGGCTTCATGAGTAGACCTAGCATTAGTTTGAATGGCCTCAAGCAATATCTCCATAGAAGAAGGGGGCCTAGAAGGCTGAGCAGGGGTGACTGGCCTAGACTCCTCCATAGCGCTATAGAAATGACTTCTATCGTTATAGCTCACAATCAATCAAGTATTCATTCAACGTCAGTTGCATTCAATGCCATCAATGATCAAAGCCAGTTGTCCAATTAATATTTCTTATTATTCACAATCAATTGAATCTTCTATTAGCATCAGTTATGTTCACAGCAATCAAACATAAAAGTCAGTAAGTTTAATTATCAGTTCCTATTCTTTGTAAAGACATTCAATGAAAATCAAATGCAACAATTCGATGCAAACACCTATCAACCGGAGTATGCCTAAATTAAATCCCGATTGACTCTCAAGTCCCACAGCCAATTTCGGTTCAGCCCAAAATATCTAAATAACCGATCATATTAATTCCCCAATAAAGCGTACCTTATGTCCGAAGACAAGGGACAAAGCCGATCGTGTGCGAAGAACATCGACGAAGTCGAATTCCAAGAGAGGCGACGAAGGCACAAGCAAGGCGTCGAGTTTGAAACGCCCGAAAAGATCAGCTAAATCCGTCGCTGATTTCACGCAATGAACAACAATTTCGGCTATGTATCCAAGCCGTTTGAGAAAGACGCCCTTAGGCAAATAATACGAACAAACGCTTCGCAACACAATTCCGAAGAACGAGAACAGAGCGCTGACGATTCGAAGCCCACGATAAATCACTCCGTGTGACAGGGCGAAGAGAGGCCTTGACCGATTAATCCAGGAGTAGATCCAATGCGAAAGCGAAGGCAAAACTCGCAACAACGCTGATATATTTCTCGCAACAAACTAACTCTTTTATTAAATCGACTCCATGTCGAGAGAGAATGAATCGACAACAACGACGCCGAAGACTAGTGTAAGCGGCGCTTTATCCTGGCCAAACTTCACTAACTCGATCGAGCCTAAGACTACCAAAAGCCGCAATACATCCACTTCTCTTGAAATTCTGGTCACGTCTGCGCTTTAGCTGCCCGCTCTCGCTTTTATAACTGCCTGGTCTGCAGAGCGTCCCCTTTACTACGCATGCGCAGCTAGAGAGCTGCGCGCGCCAACCCAGCAGCAACGCAGCTGTCGCAAGGCGGCAAAAATCAGCTGCCACGTGCGCCCTCTCCTGTCATTCTGAAGTGATCTGTCTTTCTCCTTCTATCTCTCCTTCTGAAGAGCGTCATCTGCCGTCAGTCACGTAGACCACAGATGCACCAGTTTAACCTTGCGAAAACACACATATTTTAACACGTACACAGGCCCACACACCTACAGTGTATCCTTCTCAATCCGTGTCTCTGTCTGTGCTTGTCTGGCTGGCTGTATTCCTCGCTCACTCTGTTCATCAGACCACCTCGGGCGAACCGTGTGATAATTGGCCGAGCGGGCGGCGACGTCTTTGAAGGCCGTCGACTAAAGCGTGCGAAAAATACACGAATATGAAACGGCAGCTGCAGGGCCTACATCAGCGGTCACTGTGACCCGTGTCAAGCGCAAATCAATATTAAAATCTAGGTCACACGAAGCACCGAAAGAAAACCCTATATATATATATCAGATCTCTGAAACCGATCAAAAATTGAATAAAATAATAATATAATAATATTATTATCGACCGAAAACCCGTAGCGTAGTTCTACGATCGCTACAAAGTTATGCTTACATAACATGTATACATGTTATGTAAGCCGAAGGTGCGAATCCGCGAGTGCCGAAGGCACGAAGCTCATAGCGACTAAGGGTCTGAGGGAGCGTTGTAAGCTCCCCAGCGGAGTCTGGGCGGAGCCCCAGAAACCAACGCATTTCTAGTTGTTGTTATCGACAAGGGCGCATGTTTTAGGCTCTTGTCTGCTATGTACCTTTTTAAGCTGTCATCTTCAAAAAATTGCTCGTGAATTCAATGCTCAGAAACGTGGTTTAGCCTTTAGGATATCATAAAAGGTCGACTTTCCGTTATTTTATTTTTTTTAAATTTGCACTAAAATTTCTCATACACTGTAGTAGTCCTGTGAAGTTTGGAAAGGTACAGAATTCAGTAAAATAGCAACTTCTTTTGGTATACGCTATATCAAATTGAGTAGTCTACTGTCAGTTGAACAATACTCAGCAACATCCATTTTGGGATCCAGACAAATCCCATTGACATTTCCCCGGACCACTCCCCGTAATTTCCTCTCTGGATTCCACTAGCTAGAGCGTTTCAATAGGACAGTTCCCTCGAACATTTCCCTCAAATGTAGGCTACAAAAGTGTAAGCAATTTGAATTTGCACAGACTTCAATTATTATAGTGCTTTAATGCTTGAGGTTGGAATTTATAAGCCATTTGCTTTACTTGATTCTGAACTTCAATTGTTGTGCAACCAAGCTTTTATTGCTTGATTAATGTTTACTTAAGCAGACTAAAAACCTTAAGACCTACTATAGACAAAAGTAGGCCTACTAATTTACTGTTGCTTCTTTGCCTCATATCACTCAAATTCATTCTTAAAATATCGTTCATTTTTATTTGAAACCTATTATAAAACATATGCAGTGTCAGTAGATATAAAATATACTTTAAATTTTTTAAACAATTAATGTACCATATTAATTAGGAGCTGTGAGAACGAGCGCCATATAGGCCCTAGCCTACGTGCAGGGACAAATGTAAGTGACTGTAAAGAAAAGGTCATACTAAATGAATATCTACCCTCGAGATGGCGGGATGAACGAATTTAGCGTGGGTGTGCGGGGAGGAATATAGCAAGATGCCGGGGGATATGTCCAGAAGTAAATCTTTTATGCCCATCTATCATTGGGGGGGGGGCGGATTTCCCTCTGGCACAAGTTGGATCAGGCTACTTACTCTCCCTCACGTGGCAAGCAATGATGGGCGCGAATGTGATGGAAGTGCAAGGACAAATTTATGTTAGTGTTAAGCAATAGTCAAATTAAATGAAGATTTACCCTGTGCTATGACGGGGAGGGGATTGTTCGGGTGATTTACCAGAAGGAAGTCCATGGCAGATACTGGGGAATACCGGGGGGTGTTCAGGAGGAATTCTTCTATACTCAACTTTATCATTAAGGGGGAACGTGTTCCCCTTGGCCCAAATTGGAAGCAGTCTGCTTCCATTGCCCCCATGGCGTAGAAGGCCCTCGCAGCAGGTACTGTATCATGTATATATCAAGTATAATAGGCTAATAGAACAAGAATGCAATTAACAATGAAATCAATAGACCTGTTATACTTTTGACGAACAGGGCAGCACACGGCCAACAAGATTTAATACAAAAGCATTTGCTTGTTGCTGTTCAAGGACTCTGTGTCACATATAGGATGATTACCGTGTCGCCCTCTTCCATTCTGCAGACTTGGGACTGGCACTAAAAAAGTCTGAATAGTTGGCCTATCGGAGTTGCATAAAAGCTTCAACCAGTCTCTCTTTTAAACATGCATCATCAACGACTCAAATACTCGCGCAATTACAATGCGCGACGGCCAAATTATCCAGATCTACACATGGTACAATTGCACGTCATATGCAACAGTATGCAACTATGCATATACATACATGCACATTGTACAATGTACTTCTTTTCCTTCAGGCTTGAATTAATCCCTCCCTACGGAAGGGTCAGCCACTCGGACCTCCTCTTCCACTTTCCTCTGTCTTCAGTGTCTTCATTTTTCAGTTTGACGTGTTTAATGTCCTCCTGTATTTCGATACATAGAGAAAGATTGGAGCAAAGTTTTCACAACCGGATGCGCTTCCTGATGTCAAGCCTTTTTCGGTTTGGAACCTAGCCTTTGGTGCTTGCAACTTGCAAGGCAGCGAGGGTTTCAGGCTTATTTAAAGGCGACCTGTAGTCCTGTACTCGCCTTGTCGCAGGACCGTCTTAGGGCAAGTGCAACTTTTCTCACAGGATGCGGTGCCACCCACAATCCCATACTGCGCCCTGGTAGCCTTGCCGCTGTTGGTCCGAGAGATCATGAAAAACAGTTTGGCTTGCTTTTTATTGAACCATAGTGTACATTCACGCATACACTAATAATGGGCCTCATTGTACAATGTGAAGCCAGGGATGGCAAGTTGTGAGCTCACTGTATAATACTGTGTGTCAGAAAGAAGTTGTAGTCTAAATCCGGACTCTTGAGTAGCGTTGAACACTAAATTGCATCCTTAACACTGACTAATGACTAGACTATTGGAATTCGCTGAGAGGTGGGAGCGAGGAACGGTTGAACATGAAACAATGTCACTTTCTATCAGTGGGTAGCCAGGAATTTATGATGGGAGTTTGGGGGATTTTATGGCCTGGCCGGATGCCCTTCCTGATACCAACCCAACAGTATTACAGTAAATAAAAAGGGAATGAAGTAACAAAGGGAATAAAATAAGAAAAGCAATTGTTACTACAAACAATTGTTTTGTTTTTCTTAATTAAGTGGATTAATAACCTTTAAAAAAACTTTTTCTTAAGCTAATGGGGGTTTAACCCCGAACTCTTGTCTATGCCACTGCACTTTCTATGACTGACCGATGAGATTCCGGGAATTTCCGAAAAAATTCTAAACGCGGATAAACACTATATCCAACAATCAAACTGTCTGGCAACTCATTTCCTGTTCAACAGTACTGTAGGTTCTATGTCCCGCAATTGAAGCTAGTTGGCATAGCCTTATAGGCCTGTAAAAATAATTATATTAATGAATGGCTATTGCATAAGACCTGAAAAGTGTCCAAAACTGAAGCAAGTGCATTAAACGCGTTAATAAATCGAACTTTTTTTTAATACATTGTCTTTCAAGAAACTCGATAATATAAGTGATCGTGGCACATCACCCAAAAATATTCTGCTCATCCGGTCTCTGGTTTCAACCGCTTCATATCAACCCACTTAAGTGCTTCTTCTCCAACGGTCAGAGTTATTGGACGATACCTACTTAGTACTTAGTCCCTCCCGTGCAGAACTGCACATCGGGCAACGCAGCCTCTAAAGTAAATCAACAAACAAGAATTTCAACAGTTCACTAACTATAACACCTGAACATTGCCGCAGCAACCAGTTGCCCCTTGGATGCAAGTCGCAGCCACTCCTCGCAGTATAAACTACCTGCAGAAACTAGCTAGCCTATAGGCCTAATGGCAAGTAGATGAGGATTGAAGAAGAATACTTCATGGCAACATTTTTCGGGAATTCCTGGGGGCATGAGACTGGAGAATCTAGCGCAGCACCAGTTATGCTGCCGGTTTTTGTACAATTGGAATTCATGCACATCGCGCAGTCGCCTCACGTAGTCGTTGATTTCGGCAAAGTCTGTTGCCGTCATGTTTTTATCTGAATTGAACTTCGGAGTATGGAGTTCGATGTAGAGCTGTCTGACGTTCGACAGGCTGGTTTGGTCAGCATAGGTGACGTCACGCAGGAATGGCCACTCCGCACCTTCAGCGTCGATCTTCAGAGCATCTATGATTCGCTACCACATAGAATTAAAGCATCGACTTCGTTTACTAACAGTTCCATCAACGTTACAGCCATTTTATTCATAACTGGATGTGTTACCCGGCGTTGCCCGGGAAATTTAAGGGTTTCAACACTGCTCCTCTGGAGTACCCAGCGTTGACCGCTAAATTTCGGGTTCTCGGTAACCCTCCACCCACCCCGCTTCCCCAAAAAAGCCAAACATGACCCGTCCCTGAGGCGCGGGTGTGTGTGCTGACTGTAGCCTAATGCAATTATTGCATGCGGTCTGTTCTGTTAGTATAGTTAATATTTCTGCCTAAAATGTCGATGTATCATTGTTTCAACTGCATAATTGTACACTGTAACCGGTTTCGGTTTGTCAACCGGAATAAACGGAATGACGTCATACGGTCTGTCGAGTCTTTACCAATGCTGCACGTGGCTGGTTAAATCTGTCTTAAAACGTTAATAACTCTGGTTTTAAAGTGAATTAAAAGCTGAAAATAGTCGCGTTGACCTTATCATTTGGGTAAGAATCAATTGCAAAAATTTTGGTAAACCGACGCTCTGTCATTTCCGAGCCCTGTCTGGGACGAAGAGTCAAAATACATCCATACAAACAGAAGGAAAAACTTTCAGACTTATAATATAAGATATATATAATAGTCAAAATGTGTTGACAAAGTATATTAGGCGTATACTTCGTCAACACAATTTGCCTAAAATGTCGATGTAATTTTTGTTGTCATTTGTAGTTTACAGCGGATTCGCAAGCAGAACCTTTTCCTGAGGTGGTGCTCATAAATTATTGTTAGCAGCGGTGGCACGAAGCCCATACCGACAAGGGGTCTGGAGGAGCGTCGTAAGCTCCCTCAGCAGCGTCTTCGGCGAAGTCTCCCAAAAAACGCATTTTAAACTCTTTACATCGACTAGAGAACGTCTCAGGCTATTGTTTGCCAACTCTTACTAGCTGCACAGATGTCTTTTACAGTTCTGCATAATCCAGTTAAAATTGCACATTTTGTTAACAACAGTACTGTACGTTAATCAACTCTTAGATGTGCCCTCCTCAGCACCACCTTTTATATTTCCACACTGCAATGGTAGCATTCTAAGCCGTCATTTAACGATAGCCTAATTATGTTTCATAATTTCATTGCTGAAAGACATGGTCTTATAAGATTTAAGTAAATTGTCCCCTTCCCATTGTTTAAATTTGTCTAAATTTCCATCCTGCAATGATAGACTTTAAGCTCATTTCTAAATGCTGCAGGGTAGTCATATTATTGTAGTTTCAGAGCCTCCCAATTACTTACAATTGAGGGAT
Source organism: Lumbricus terrestris (assembly GCA_949752735.1). Taxonomy (NCBI): domain Eukaryota; kingdom Metazoa; phylum Annelida; class Clitellata; order Crassiclitellata; family Lumbricidae; genus Lumbricus; species Lumbricus terrestris. Next base: position 90,065,237 of record OX457036.1, read on the forward strand.
CTGCACAATGTAACCGTAGCTTTTTAAGCTGTCGTTTTAACAAAATTGCTCATTGTTTCAGAGCTCAAAGGCATAGTCTAAGCTTAATCATTATTTTGTTGTCATGCTGTAATAGTAGCATTTTAAGCTGCCATCACAGTAAAATTTCTCGAGATTTCATTGCTGAAAGACATAGTTTAAGACTTCAAAAATGTCCCTAACATTTCCTTAGATTTTTCATTTTCACGCAGTAATTATAGCTTAGCTTTTTAAGTTGTCACCTTAGCAGTGAATAACATTGAAGAAATTCATACCGATATCTATGAATATTTCTGAGATATTGTGGTAGACTTCTATAAGCATCTCCGCCACCCCCTCAGTGCTCCACCACAAAGTTTCCGCCCAGGGATTTCAATAAATATAATAATAATTACAATAATAATTGTTTGTTTTGTTTGTTTGTATGCGTACTTGTTATAGCGCCCCTTCAAGCTCCCTACTCAGAGGCGCTCCCGACTGCAGAGTGGACACTGCATCGAAGTTTCACGCTTTATGTATCAAGGTCAGCAATTCAATTCTTCTGCAGCGAAACTTTTATAATGAATAACTATATATACTTCGTTTATTATAGAAAAACTAAGTTGACATACCGCAACTTATTACATGAAACAAAAAACAAAACAAAAAGTATTTTAAAGAAGCAAATGGACTAAAGTATCGAGTGTCCGCAGAATTCAGGCTGGAAGCATGCGAAAGATAGATTTCTGGTTCCTAGAGTTAACACTGCGAACAGTCTTAAAAAAACACGAGAGATGAAATCAAAGTCATCTTTTCAAGGCAGTTCAAAGTCGTGTGGTCGCGAACGCAGAGCATAAGGCCTTTTAACAATAGGTGGAAATAGGCTTCGGAGTACATGATTGAAATTCCAGATGACACACTATAAGAGTCTAACGTCTGCATCGTCAATAAAGCGGTCAAGATCAGGGTAATGAGAAGGGAGGTATCCCAATCGCTTGACCTTTTGTAGGAAGCGTTGAAGTTTGAGGCGATCAATTGCAGTGGTGTATCCCACCAAGCAGGTGAGGCATAGAGAAGACGAGAGATGGTCGTTGCACGGGCTACCTCGTAGAGGGCAGAATGGGAGACCATGGGCTCGTAGGACTCTAAGCGCGAAGAGCGACCAAGAGCAGGTACTTAGAACGGCATTGACATGTGATGTTGCTCCAAGATCATCATTGATGGTCACGCCTAGTATGAGCATTGAAGTTACTCTCTCGATTCCCAATTCGGGAGGAGCAATTTTTACTTTGGAACTGCGACGGAAGATAATCATTTCCTTGGATTTTCCTGCATTAAGTCGAAGATTGTTTCGCTCAGCCCAATCGGAAACATCATCAAGTTCCTCTTGAGTTGTATTTCGCATTGAGGCGCCAATGAGTAAATAAGTGTCATCTGCTTATTTCTTCATTTTGTTTTGTGCATGTATCGGATGCAGGTCTGAGGCACCGACAATGTATGATGAAGGACCGATCCCAGATCCTTGAACAACGCTGGCGTTTATTGAAGCCAAAGTTGATATCAGCTTAGCGTAACGAGTGACGTGCATCCTATCTCGCAGAATTTCCACCAGCCAGTGGTAGATGTGGTCAGGAATTTCCAGATGAGATAGTTTTTGTGCTAAGGTCAAATGGCGCACAGAGTCAAACGCTTTTGAAAAATCAAGTGATATCAAGGTGACATAGTCGTTTGTTGTCATTGTCAGAAGGTCAGTGGCTTGTTGGAGAATGGCAATCAATGCAGCAGTAGTGGAGCCGGTGGGGCGGAAGGCAAATTGGTCCTCAAGTTTGACTGAAATGGAAGGGGAGTAGAAGGAAGGATAAACGTATTTTTGCACTAGTTCTTTTTCTGTCATTCTGGAGAGAACCGGAACTATTGAGATAGGGCGGAAATCAGCTGGCGTCTTCGGTTGAGGCAACTTTGGAATTGGTTTAATGACAGCAACCTTCCACTGTGTTGGCACATGAGAATGAGAGAGTGATAGGTTAATGAGGTAGGAAAGCACTGCAGCATCTCCTGGATCTGCAAGCTTCAAAAACCAGGATGGAATCCCATCCGCTCCATCTGCTGTACGACGTAAACGATCAAGGAGAGAGAACGTTCGTATCTCAGAAATAAAAGGACGATTGTCGTAGGCTGTCAAACGACTTAATGGTGGAACATAATTTGCGTGGGTGGAAATTCTGGCGTAATGATCATTGAGCTCAACAGCACAGATTCCTATATCCAGATCCGGGGCATTCTTTCGGCTTTTCGTGAGATCCCCGACGCGCTTCCAAAGGTCCTCAAGGCCTGTCCTCGGATCAACATCTTTTAAGTGCTTTTTGGTTGCAAGTTCGATGCTGCGGCCGATTCTACGGGCATAAACGGTTCTTCTTACGTAGTTGATGTTTCACGGATGGAGTAAGGAAATAAAGGACCACTGTTGTCATCGTGATCGAACGAAGAGGGTAAAATTGGTTCAGATGCCCCAGAGCAACCTGATAGAAGGAATTCCAGGACTGCTGTGGATCAGATATATCGAGAATGGAAGCAAAATCAGTTGTAGATAGATGACGAAGAAAGGCTGCATGTTGTTCTGGGGACTTTCTCGTTTATTCCGGCTGGTCAGCTGCTTTTGAGACGTTGCGACGATTGCCTTGTGGTCGGTTTTTAAAGTAGAAGACAGAACTTTGACGACCGCATAGCACGTTTCCGAAACAAAGAGGCGATCGAGCGTGTTTTCGCCACTGTTGGGTTCTTTGACTAGGGGATCAGACCTGTTCTCTGAACGACGTCGCTCTCATCAAATCGGTTAAAATCACCACCCAAAACAACTATGGCGTCATGATCTTCACCCATTATTTTCTCAACTGCTTGCTCAAGTCTGTCAAGTAGAATGTTGCAGCACTTGGTAAATCGGCTTTGGAGGATGGTATAAAACTCCAACATACATCCAGAGTGATTTTGATCCATAACAATTCAAGTTCCCTTGTATCACAGTCTGTGATAAATTCTGACGCAGGGTATATTGTTTTAACCATCACTGCAACGCCTCCTGACCGTCGTCCCAAGCGGTCACGACGAAAAAAGTTGTATCCATCGACTTAGTAGACGCCGACAAGATGATGAGATTTAAAGTTGGTTTCAATTATTATTGCAAGGTGCAAATCATAACCCAGTAGCTCTGCATGCAATTGTTCAAGCGCTGTTGGCTTAGCCAGAGAGCAGGCATTGATGACGTAGATGCCAGGTACTTCTTCAGGTTGAGAGCTGTGCACTAGATGTGATGTTTCTAGGTTATGCAGCGGAATGTTCACAAGGCATCTGTTATTGTTTTGTGAAATTCTTCTTTGGTTGTTAACAGTCAAATCTTTTTGTCTCTTCAGAACGTTACCTACGAAAGATTGCACAGGGATCCTCTGACCACATGACAACTGTGACGAAGCATATCTCTTTGTTGAACAGACCTCCTTCCTCTTCGCCCCCGAGATCGACGTTGCATTTTAAGTTGTTTGGCGTTATGCCAGGCAGTCGCCGGGACTACTTTCGAATATGGCGCTGAATGAAACTGTTGAAGAAACACGCTGTCGTATTTAAGCACGATATGAGAAAGCGAGTGAGAGTGAGAATGGGTGAGTTAACAAGTGTGAGAATGCAAGCGAGAGTGAGAATGGTGAGTTAACAAGTGTGAGAATGCAAGCGAGAGTGAGAATGGGTGAGTTAACAAGTGTGACAATGCGAGCGAGATTGAGAATGGGTGAGTTAACAAGTGTGAGAATGAGAATGAGAATGGGTGAGTTAACAAGTGTGAGAATGAGAATGAGAATGGTGAGTTAACAAGTGTGAGAATGAGAATGAGAATGGGTGAGTTAACAAGTGTGAGAATGAGAATGGTTGAGTTAACAAGTGTGAGAATGCGAGTGAGAGTATGAGTGAATCAGCGAAAGAATGAATGAGTTTCAGTCACCGAGTCACCGATTCACTGAACAAAGGAACGTAAACGAGTCAGTTAGTCACTGAATTATTTAATAGGAAGACCATTGTACCTTTTCATGTTCCAATCTCTTTATGATGGTCGACAGTCTTTCCAGCCTCCATCCATCCTTGTTTGTGTAGTCACTTCCCCAAAGACCCAGATTGTGGAAGCTGACATTTGGTGCGTGCATGTGATCTTGTTTTCCAATGCTAGAAATAGAACATTTCGAACTCTGAGTTTAGGTCCTTCACAAAAAAACTGACAACTTCAGGAGCGTATAACAGCAGTTACTGTTGGCCTGTGTATCTTTATTCTATTAAACTGCAGAGGCTTCAGCGTTATAACCGGAATCGTCCACGCCAACAGGTAGTTCCTTTGAGACGCAGCTTAACTCGTCTGTCTGTGTAAGTGAGAAACTGGTTAAAAGCAAAAGACTGACCTAAAAATTAATGTTGAAAAGACAGAAACACTGACTTTTGGAAAACAACTTGAAGATATGGAGACAAGACTAGAGAACTGGAGCTGGAACATGTGACAGAATTCGTGTACCTTGCGGGGTATGATAACGGATGACGGGGAATGTACAAAGGACGTCAAACGTATAATTGGCCTTGCAGGAGCGATGTTCGGACGGCTGAGTAAGATGTGGAACAAAAATTAATAGCATCAGATAAGAACGAAGATGAAGCTGTATGGAACGCGTGTACCACCAGTGCTATTGTATGGAGCAGAGTGCTGGTGTCTGCGCATAAAAGGTGAGAGCAGATTACTGGTGGCGGAGATGAGCTGCCTGCGAAGTCGGAGAGACGGGATTCGAAACGAAGTGCTTGGGAGGAGCTGGATCAAAAGGAAACAGTGGTCGACAAGGTCAGAAAGAGAAGACTCACCTGGTTCGGGCACGCGACGCGAATGGAGGACAAGAGGCTACCAGCCGCAGCTCTGCACGGGCATGTTGAGGGAAAGAGAAGCCGAGGGAAACAAACAAAGACTTGGATGGACAATACAAAAGAAGATCTAATAGCGCAGAAGATGGATATGAGAGATGCAGTGGACAAAATCAGGGACAGAGCAAGCTGGAGACGGCATGTTGAGGCCTCATCGTTGGCATACGCCTGACGGAGGAGAGACCAAGAAGAAGTAGAAAAAGAAGTAGAACAGTTATTCAAGCAGCTCGAAATTGTATAAGTGTTACACATCAAACAACTACAGGTGTGAATTCATGCATCGATAATTAATCGATAGGCTTACAACATATCTCCCATCTCCCGTGTCAACCTCTTTAGCCCAGCCACTCCTACAGCACGAGAAACGTAGCCGTATATATAGAAATGAGCGTGCCCGCATAAACTCTAGAAAATTCTCGATTCGATGTGCAGGCCGTTGGCGTGGAATAGAATGCATCAAATCCTTAGCAGAATCCCAAATCTTAGGTTATTTAAACATTTTACGTTTATGGTTGATTGTAGGGCTCTTACATCCTACTCTTCCCCTTGGTCTACCTAACGCTTCTTTTAGTTTTCTTACTTAGTTAATGTTTGACGCTTTGTTGTCAAGGTTTTCTTACTTAGTTTAGGTTTGATGTTTCATAATTATAGTTAAGGTTTGATGCTCTAAATTAAAATGTTTAGATTTTCAAATTACGTATTATGATGCTTTGAACGAACAAACGTTTTCTTAGCTAAGATTTGATGCGCTATAATAAAATGTTAGTATCTGCAAAGTCACAACATAGGCCTACTTATGTTTATCATATAGTTAAATAACCCCTGTCAACCATCTTGCACCAGGCGTTGTATATTATAGGTGTCCCTATCCAGCAGGACTCAGTCTGTGTCCCTTCAGGGTTCTTAGCTTTTGTGATCAAGAGATTACTTTTTCAGTTAGACGGGGTGTTATTTCATATATTTCTTGGCTCAATAAATTGATGGTTATGGCCATCAATTCATTAATTCATCTGATTCAGTTGTTTGCCACTTTACATTTGTATCGTATGACTTTTGTGTGCAATAAACAAATTCATTCATATCTTCCTTTTTATGCCAATAAACGATTGGGAAAGATCCAAAAACTTCCTCAGCCGCATGATCCTTGTAATCGATATCTATTCCGCAGAGGTTTAATAAAGATTTACTTACATACACTTCCCCAATATAAATCTTAAAAGTTTCTCCTTTAAACATGATATCGACTGTTTACTTTCTTCTAAACGCATCAAGAAGCAAGTCTTGTTTTGACTTGTTGGAGCTTGGCGATTTTTATGCAAAGACATTCAAGGTGCAGATAATTGTATTACTGGCCTTCATGGCATTGATCTGACATAATTTTGACCTGATCATCATGGGCGGAGTTTTTTCCGTTCTGGAGTGGGCTAAAAAAAAGAACTTGCCCTTTGTGCGGCCGACGACAATATTTTCTCGGCCAAAAAAGTTGATGACCTTTTTAGTCATTGGGTTGAATCTCATGAAAAATACAATTTTTCCCAACAAAAAAGTTGATGACCTTTTTTAGTCATTCGATCGAAGCTTTTCGCTCGCAGTTCGTGAAAAGAGTCTGTGCCTTCTTGTGGGGGGTGGCTGCTCGGGAAAGATGCCATTTTCACCGTTAAAAAAACATGAATCTGGACCTTCTGGGGGGCTTAGCACCCCTAGCCCCTGATAAACTCCGCCCATGCTGGCCATGGCACTCGATGATTCATTCCATATGCATTTGACATTCATGGCACCACAGAAGTGGCAAATCAAGACTAATTATAATTTAAAAAAATAACTGCTATAATGTTAAATATTGGAATACCTGGGGTCAAAGCTGTGAACCTCGCAACCGTATTTCGCCAGGGCTTCGTCAAATGCCCAATTATTAGAAATGCTGCAAGGAACATAACAATAAGCTCAATATGGAAAAGCACAATAGTCGAATGGGAAAAATAGTTAGAATACATTGCTACAATCCATTATATTATAATCACTATATTTAGACCTAAAAGGGTGGGAGTGAGGGAGAGAGAGAGGGAAAGATGGAGGGAGGAAGGGAGAGAGGGCGGGTGGGAGGTAGGCTGGTGGATGGGATGGATGTAGTGAGGTAGGCTGTGGGTGGGAGAGATGGATGGAGGTATGGATGGATGGATGGATGGGTGGAGGTATTGATGGAGGGAGGGATGGAGGGATGGAGGGAGGGATGGAGGGAGAGAAGGAGAGAAAGAGATAGAGAGAGAAGGAGAGAAAGAGAGAGGGAGAGAGGGAGGATAGGAGGGTATTAGGGAGGAAGGAAGGAAGAGAGAAAGGGATGGAGGGAGGGAGGATAGGAGGGAAGGAGGGAGGGAGCTAGGGAGGGAGGGACGGAGGGTGGGAGGGAGGGAGGGATTGGCGGGGAGCGGCCCGACTCCTAAAATTCCCGGGCAACGCCGGGAACTCCAGCTAGTTATACATAAACGACAAAACCTATTTGAATATCGTTGATAGTTCATCGCAGCAAGGAAAAATTAGAATTAATTTTACGCGTAATATCGTCATCTAAAGTGCCGTTGGCGCTAAATTGTAGTGGGATGTTGGAATAAAAATTGTATTGTTGATATTAAAATGATATACACAGTGGCGTAGCTAGGATATTTGGCGCCCGGGGACGAACTACAAAATTGGCGCCCCCCTCTATTAAATTTTTTCACATTGCTTTAGGGCCTACTGTCTTTATTCTTTAGAAAGTTTAGAACGAACTCCCAAATGACCTCCGCCAGTTTGCTCATTTAATTCTATCTTGCCTTTTAATTTCATCTCATTCACTTACATTCACTTACTTAATAGCCAGTTGCCACTTATTGGAACTCTCGACTGAAAACCGAACATAATTATCATGCCAGCATACTCCAGTAACCCCACTCACCTTCTATTCGGCCATTGGGCGAACTGGGCAATGGATGCAGCAGACTCAGATAATTATTCATTCTGACCCAAGATTCCTTTACAACCAGTTGACCGCGCGAATTTGTAGTGCGTGGATCATTAACTGGGGTGGGATATTTCTGAGTGGAAATATCTTGGGTGCAGCCAGAGTGTGTGTGGCCTAACAACCCCAGCTGCGTTGTGGCTTGGTCATTTACAATGAGTATGGGGCGCCTGTTGGTGCGCAATGGGGCGCCAAAATCATGCCTGGCAAGCGGTTTGTAAGCAATATGATTCTTACTGGATGTTTTGGGGCGCCGAAATTGAATCTTACAAATTTATATGGTACAAATTAGCCAAAATACAAGTGCAAAATTGCTACTTTCAACCCTCATTTTGGCGCCCCCTTCCCTCGGCGCCCGGGGACACGCGTACCCCCCTGACCCCCCCTAGCTACGCTACTGGATATACAGACCCGAAGGAGTAGACGAGACAAGAGTTGTTGTTGGGGCGTATGACTTTTGTCATGCAGGCCTCGTATGCTCCATCCCCCGCGCCACCAAATCCATACGATGTGGGACACTGAAAGTCGATGGTTGTCATCAGTCTGACAATGCAATATTGACAACAATAGTCACTGAAATACTATGGCAAGTGATTTAAACAATCAAGACTAGTCTACCAGTGTGAGAGAAAAATCGATCGGAAGGTCATTTAATATATCGAAATACGTCGTATATACGGATGCATGCATGCACTAAAAATTGGAAAAATATCGAATCCTAAAATAAACTTGCAAACCTATATTAGGCGTAATAGACTAGTTAAGCACGCAGAATTTAGAAGCTGAGATAATAATCAAATATAATATTAATAGTAATTTTGATATAAATAATCAAATAATTAATATTAATTAATTATGATTAATAATTTATTAATTAATATTAATATTATACAATTTATACTAATATGACATCAACTGGGAAATTCTACTTTTGACGGGTTTCCTGATCGGGCTCACACCTAATCTAATCTAATTTGACAGAATCTAAAGCATATCAATTTCCAACAAGACAAAGACATGAACAGATTGCATAAAACTCCGTTCCGCGGCATTTTCTTCATGCCACGCAAACAATTTTACTGGTGCCACGAAGTAAAGTCTCCCCAATAAAAAGTCTCCTCCGAAACAGACACTCAACTGGCTGAAACTCTGTAATAAAAGAAATTTTCTGATATAAAACTATCAAAATATTCTTGTTAAAAAATTCAGCAACGTAAACTAACGGTTTACCGGCTCATCTATAAATTTTATGCGAATGTAGCCCATTTCACGCTTCATTTCGCAGGCGTAGGAAATATTATCTCCCCGGAGACTTTATTTCAGAATATAGTCTCCGGGGGGCGAATTTGTTCTGGAACAGATCCGCCGGGGAAGAATCTGTTTTGAAATAATGTCTCCGGGGAGACTTTTAGGGGGAGACTCTGTCACGCAACACCGGCACTCGCATTCATCTCGCGTGATTTTGGCGACGTGATCACTGCCAGGGACGCCACTCATAGCTTTTTTTCACATAGGTCTAGGTTGTTCGACCTTATCTAGGTTTTGAGTTTTTTTTGTCGAGATCTAGGGTTTTTTGCGACGGCAGATTTTCTGACATTTTTCCGATATAGACTTTTCGAGGAAAATGTACGAAACAGTAGTAAAAAATTGGAACATTTTGAGGAAAATTTCTGATTTTGGAGCGAATGACTTTAAAAAGGTCATCACGAAATTTGAAAGAAGAAAATAGGAAAATCTTGAAATTTTCGGACCTGAAAGACTAAAAAAGGTCAGAAATTTCAAGCCCAAAAAATCAATGTATCTTTTCAAAAATTTCCCGATCTAGCCTTTTCTAGGTTTTTTTCCGGCCGGATCTTATATTTTTAAAATCAGAGTGGCATCCCTGATCACTGTCCATTAGACAAATTAAGTTCAGCTCGAGGCGGTCGCATTTATCAACGGAATTCGATTTCTAATTCCATTCTATGAACGCATGAATTTAGCAATGATTTAGCTTTAAAAAGCGCGGAAATGCCAAAAGAACGAAGCCACGCAAACGCAAAAACATGTCTGCTGCTTAGTCTCACAGCTCTATCGATGCCAACTTTACACGATTGATAAAAAAAACACAAATACAATAGCATATTTGGTACTAAGATAGTTTATCTCTATCAAAAAAGTAGGCCTACGTCAATCCGAACAAGGCTAAAGTCCAGCTCGGACTTCAAGATAGTCGCATTCTGATTGAAGAACCAGTAGGTCTGCCACTGCAGTTTTTAATCTGATCTGATAACTTCTATAGCGCCGGAATCATGATAACTAGGAAAAACAATCGATGAAGGTTTTAGACGATCATTAAACTTAAATAAGTTAAAATTAAACCTTTGTCAAAAATCGCAATCGCCTGAAAAATTTGAGGCGAAAATATGCTAGGCTATATTATCTGTTATTAGGCCTAAGCTTATACCAAAGAAACCGCACTCGTCATAGTGTAAGATCAGGGTGAGAATTGCCAGGAGGCTGTGGGGTTTTAGCCCTCCAGTCTTTCATACAGCTGATTAGCAAAGTCTGTTTTCACATCCCAATTCCAAGTGGATCATAGTCCAACCACCAAATTATTTTTCTACAATTCTCACACTGCATAAGATTTGCCTACAGTGGGCAAGGACGGTGAAAACCCAGTCTTAAGTTGGCCTATACTTATACCTGACTGACTCTTAAATCGATAATACAAGGCGTACACGCATTATTCTGAGTGAAAGCCATAAGCCCCACTGGTTACACCTGAAAGATCGAAAAAAAATTCGGTATAATGTTGGGAGCAAACTTAAATCAGAGTCCATTGATCGAGCGCAGTCATTATTACGCGAAGTGGTCGAGGAATCTCTCCAGTGAGACGAGCAAGGCTTCTTTTAAGAAATTTTTAGAACTGCACAAATCCCTTTGCTCTCTCTTACCATCCTCTATGGTTTTGTATGTGCACTTGTTATAGCGCCTCTTCAATCACCCTACTCAGAGGCTCTCCCGACTGCAGAGCGGACACTGCATCGGAGTTTCATCCCGAAGCGCTGAGCAATTGCGAGTGAAGGACTTGTCCAAGGTCTCTACGCGGTGATTTGAGGTGGATTCAAACCTTGAACTTTCCGACTTCAAGGCAACGACGCCACCACTACACCACCGCACCTCACAACTAGGTAGGCCTGATTAGGTTTATTCCCAATCGGATGACAATAAACATTTTAAACCATTTTTAATTGCTCGAAAATGTTTCTGCAGCTGCACAAAATTATTTAGAACAGCCACTTTCTGTCGAGCTGTACGCTAAAATATGCCATAGAGCACTGATTTTTTTATACTCATGCATCGTTTGTCCCATGAGTCTCCGAACAGTTTCATTGAACGTGCAGTAATCGCGCACACGGTACACGCAATTTTTCATATCACACTGAAACAATAGAATCGGAGTTTCGTAAACACCGCGTTTCTGTACAAAGACAGGTCAGGTAACTGTCTAACGACTACACGTCATACATCGATAATAATTAGATCATCAAATTTTTTCCAACAAATTTATTTAAATGAACCCCTACAGTTGCCTAAAATGTCAAAATTTTATTCCTTACAAAACAAGTATGTGATAAAAAAAAAACTTAGTTTGGGCGGGAGTAACCACTCATTGGTAGCCAAATGGTTAATCGTACCATTCCTTACATTAAAACACGTGAACTTGCTCTTCAAGACTATTCGATATCTTACCTTAAACCAAAAAGTGGCTTACAATTCTGTTGATTAAATGCCATATTCTAGGTTGCAAGAAATGCTTGTAGCTGCCGTGTAAATAAGTTACCCATGAAATTCAGATCTCAATGTGTTGAGGTCGGATCTTTTCGCGTCTTCTCCAAAGTACTCTTCCCCGCACAGTATGGCGTCTATAGGACACTGAAACAATAGAATCGGAGAATCGTAAACAACAAATTTCTAAAGCGTATACTCTGTAGCTACGCGCAGGGCACGAGCTTATTCAAGAGCGTTGGCATTTGGAATTTACGAAAAAGTTTAGCATAGCGTAATGTCTAGAAAGCACAGTTCCTCTGTAACTGATACTATCAAAGTATAAAATAGTTTGAATATATTATTTATACAATATAGAATAGCTATTTTGCTTTGGTTCTAACTTCTAACTTCACTATTCCTTTTATACTATATCCTAGTACGTGTGCAGGTATACACTGTAGGCCTACTCAGCATGGGCGCCCGCACATAGAGGCAAGGGGGGGCACTTGCCCCCCCTGGAAAATTGAAACCTATGTTTTTTTAACTACTACTTTAGGGTTTTTAAATAATTTCTTTGCATTAATGCACCAATGATACGAATGATACAGACAATGAAAGTCAGAAATCCACATTTAGAGATCTCTATAGAAATAAACATGCTTTTATAACTTTCTGCCTTGCATTTTCAAGCTCTTTCTAAAAACTTTTGCAATGACCATTGGCTTTCAACCTTCCTGTGGGCACCTATGCAAACAGCAGGCCTATCGATTATGGCCAACTTAAGTGGAATCCAGCTGTAATGCAATTAATCACAGCTGCAAAAATTTAAATACTAACGCAAAAATTTGAAAATTTCTCAAAGTACACTGAAATTTCATCAGGGAGATCTGCTTATTCACCAACATTGTAGGCTAATTATATAAACCAAGTCCGCTGCCAGGCTCCATTTTGTCCATTGAGCAAGCTCCCAGTACAGAATCCAGGGAGGTCAAACTGTAGATAAACTTGGCTCTGGTTATCACGCCTCAGGATTTACACCCAAAACTAACAAAGAGATCTGTTAAAAAGAATTGATGCATGCCCACACCCATCTGATCCTCAGATCCTCCACCTTCCTAAACGACACCCGCATTAACAGTTACTCTGGCCCTCTGGCTACCAGACTCGAACCTCTTTCTGACTACTCTTGGGAACAGGCTTCTGACTCGATGCAAAACATGCGAATCTGCTGGTGCCCTGCGATTGGCTTTCGAGTGGCGCTTAGGAAGCAGCTAAAGGAGCAATTACCCCTTGCAAACGGACACCTTTTTTGTTCATTTAGTCATTCGTTCAATCTATGGAAATATATATCCTACCTTTAGGAAACTACTTTTTAGCATAGATCTGCTATTTGATTTGTAACAAATTTCTAAGGAAACTATTTATATTAAAAATTATGCACAAAATGAAACTGAGAAATTTGCATAAGAAACCTCTTTGAAAAATACCCATATTCCTAATTTCCATGCAGCATTGCATTTTCAAGCTCTTGCTACTACAAAATTTAATCGTGACTATCGTAAAAATTTTGCCCCCCCTGCGAAAATTTCTGCGGGCGCCCATGCTACTCAGCCTCATCATATAAGACATAAACCATGGGCTCATCGTCTGTAGATGTCCGACGCCACTTTCAGTACATACATGTATACTGTTGACCAGTATCTATTGTGCTATGGCTCGCAGAGCCCTTTGCTCTGCCTCTACCGTGGAGCTTTTGGTCCTTAGTTGTAGCACCTCAAACTGTCGGCGTCGCGCTTTCTCAGTTGTAGGTCCTTCTTTCTGGATAGTCTCCTTTGGAGATACACTTCTTACATAACAACGACTAACCAGCGTTTAACCTAAACCCGCCCGCTCACCCACCCCACCACCTCCAACCACACTCCAACCTCCACCGGGTGCCAACTTCTCTGGGGTTTGTGACCGATACGCCACCCGTGAATTATCGCTTTACTGGGACTTTTTTCTTCCCCACAAAATAATACCCCCACGCGGCCCTGCGGGGCGCGGTGGGTGTTGGGTGGGGCGAGGTGAGGTGACCCCGGTAGCACTCTGTCTAGCTGCAACGTTCCAGGTGAATAGCTGTGAAACTATGGCGACGGAATGGAAAACGCGAAAGTTGTTGCAAAGTTTCAGATCAATTGCTGCGTGTTACCAGAATTTCTTTCTCCCCCTCCCCCTAATAAAACCCTGTCCCCACCAGGCCCCTGGCAAGGTGTGTGTTGGGTGGGGGCGATTAGTACTCTGTCTAGCTGCAACGTTTCAGGTAAATAGCTATGAAACTATGGTAACGGAATAGAAAAAGGGAAAGTTAAGATTTTGGCCTCCCACCCTGGCCCGCATGGTGGGAGAGATTCGCCCACCCCTCCATTGGGTGGTCTTGATGGTCCTCTATATAGGTGCAAAGTCTCAGATCAATAGCTGCTAAACTGTGGGCGTGCATTCTGGACATACATAGATACATCTATACATACATACACACACATACATACATTGTACATACATACATACATACATACATACATACATACATACATACATACATACGTACATACATACATACATACATACATACATACATACATACATACATACATACATACATACATACATACATGCATACATGCATACATCCCTTCCTATAGATATAGATAGGCCTACATATTTTCTGCCCATTGTAAGTTCCTATATCCACTAAGTGTAAAAAGTCTTCTTATTCATATTTTCCTAAATATTGATACTTTAAAGTTCAAGCATTAAAAACCGTGGGTATGGTGATGGCTATATATAGGCCTACAACCAAAAGGGGAAAAAATGGATGTTGTGTTTTAGTCAGTGGCGGCGCTAGGGGGGCCTGGAGGGCTAAGCCCCCCCTACAAGAGGTTCAGCCCCCCCTAAAAAAGGGCCATCCGAGTTTTTTTTACATTGAAATATCCAAGATTTTCGTTCGATGACTAAAAAAAAAGGTCGTCACAAATTTTGGCGGCGAAAATGGAAAATTTTCATGAGGTTTCGGTCGATGACTAAAAAATGGAACATTTTCATGAGGTTTCGGTCGATAACTAAAAAAAAGGTCGTCACAAATTTTGGCGGCGAAAATGGAAAATTTTCATGAGGTTTCGGTGATGACTTCTAAAAATAAAAAAAGGTCGTCACAAATTTTGGCGGTGAAAACGGAAAATTTTCATCGGGGCTCAGCCCCCCCGAAACTGAAGTCCTGGCGCCGCCACTGGTTTTAGTAGGCTCGTTCTTACAAATATCAGTTGCTTGCTTCAATCATTCAGATGCTTACATCTAGTTTCCGTGTCTCAAACAGCTTTTGCTTCATGATAATTTTCCCTGCTGCATCGGCCAAGTGGCTGTAGATGGGAAAATGGATCCAGGCAAGGGCAACTAATCCACAGACGCAGATCAAAGCCGTCACTTGAATGAATCTCGATCTTCTGGAAATCATCTCAGTGGCATCGGATTGTCATTCAACAAGGTGTTAATTATGTAATCTTCAGACAATCAGCGGCTACCACTGGTTCAATGAAAAAATCAACAAAAGTCATATTTTGATATTCAATCATATAATATCATATATTGCCGTACACTACCAATTGTGGCTATAACATAGGCATACTTGGTAATGTATCATAAACATCTTGGATGAAAGCGTCCCTGTGTGATATTACGGCGCTATACGGATAGCCTATTGTCTGTTTCATGAATAAACAGTCTCGTCAATCTAACTTGATGTATACATATATCTAAAGTGTAGGTGTTCAGTCCAGAATACTTAACCGTCTAGAAATGCACGCGTTGGCCTATACACACTAATTGCCTTGTTAGGTCAAAATATTGTAATATAATATAGTCCTAGACCCAGACACTGACAGCATGGTTAACATATTGTACAGTTTCTACCATTTCCATATAATCAGACAAGTGGCAAAAAGCAAATCCCAGACTAAACGAGATTTTTTCTAAGACAATAGCACGTCTTCGATTGCTATAGTCAGTGTGCACCGTAATAAAATAATGTTAGCAGACGCTATAATAGTTACACTCAGGATAGGCCTTGTTAACGCAATTTAATAGCATCTAAGTTAGCGCTTGAGCCATATTCACACGTACAAAATGGTCAGGTATACCTAGTATAAATACTTGGCAAATTAATCGACAGAAAAAGTTTGAATATTAAAGTATAGGCCAATGCTTTCACAGAACTTATTGCAAGCGCTGATCAAGCAGGCTATCCCAGTGGTGGTCATGGATTCCGTATCCCCGGCGTTCAATTGCACAATCGACTTTCATTGGAGTAACATAATAAAAATGGCATAGATTCTACGTTTTTTAGTAGCTCAAGGAAGTGTGATGGTCCTGTTGACCATTTTGACCCAGGTCGGATTAGATTCTAATTGATTACACAAACAGCTAGGCCTACTTTCAATTCCAATTGAATAGCTAGTAGTAGGCCATACGCTTAGAGGCGATTTATAAATATACTCATAAATTAGCCTACCCGATACGACTGTTTAAGGTATCCTTTAATTTTTTAATTGCAGCCTGATTGCAATCAAGACAATTTCTATAGCATCGTCAGTGGCAATTAGCTAGGCCTACTTCTAGGATGTTTTACACGCAGTTTGTCAACTTAGTACTTACTTAGTTACTTAGTCCTTCCCGTGCAGGTCTGCACATCGGGCAACGTATTTGTTGCGTTGTTTCTGTTGCGCGTGTTATTTTTTACCCAGGTGGGTTGCAGGCCCACCGCGGAACCCTCCTAGTTTATCCTGGCTTAAGACAGACTCAGGATATATTAAGATACCCGAGGCGGAGTTGTTTGTCAACTGTCGGAGTAAATTGAGAGAGCTCAAAAGCAGGTGCGGATTTCACTGTTTTTAAAAGAAGATTGAATTGTGATTTACTGGATAGTTGTGAAGACAACTCAGGAGCGTGGGCACGCAAGCGAAACGAAAGGCACGATCACTAGCTGAAGTTTTGTCACAAGAACAATTACGTCGGCGGTCTTGGACAACTACAAATTCTGGCAGGGCAAAATTTCTGGCAGGGCAACGACCAGAGCAAATGCTTTTTTACCAGGGCATTTGCCCTGCCATGCCCTGGCGTAGCGCAGTCACTGCCAGAATGCTGTATAGATAACTAATTTATATAGATATTCGTTTTATTGACAAAATAACCGATCGACATAACGCGACAGTTAACAAGCACAAAGGAGCAGCGGATAAATGTATGTATGTATGTATGTAAATGTTTTTATACAGCATCCGTGTTATGAAGTTTTTATTGCTTTTATTGGTTAGTTCGAATGGATGTAGCCTAGGGCGTAGATTGTATTTTCCAGGGAGTCTATCGGAGAAAAATTTGCGAAGAACATGATTGTCGTCTATAATAATAGCTGCAAAGAGTGCAGCATCAGCAGACTCAGCCATAATGGCTGCTTTGGGGGAGTCGGATGGAAGGAATCCAGCTCGTCTGACACGTCCTAAGAACCTTTCGATGCGGTCGACTTCACCAGCGCTCAGAAGTCCCCACCAGGCGGGAGAGGCGTACAGCAGACGTGCAACTGTGGTCGCTCGAGTAATGACGTGCAAGGCCGGTCCTGGCATGCCGTGAGCTCGCAGCACGCGCAAAGCGTAAATTGAAGAGGCACACGAGCTTAGAGTATTATCAACATGCTCCGAGACAGTTAGATGTTCACCAATTGTAACACCTAGTATTTTTATAGAAGTTGCTCTATTAACTCCTGTGATGGACGACATGGAGGCCAATGAAGCATGCGATCTCCTCACTACAGCCATTTCCCTGGTCTTTTTTGGGTTGATGTGCAGGTTTTTGCTGGTGGCCCAAGTTTGTATGTGTTGGAGTTCGCTTTGGGCAGATCTGATGTTGTTCGAGCCGATTAGTAGGTAGGTGTCATCAGCATATTTCAATAGTCGGTTTTGATCATTTACTGGATGAAGGTCAGAAGTGCCAGTGATAAACTTTGCCGGGCCAACACCAGAACCCTGAACGACACTAGCATTTATTTTCTTAATCGTTGATGTTTTCCCTTCGAAGCAGGTTGCATGTTTTCTGTCATCAAGGTAGGTTGCGAACCAGTTGAATATACAGTCAGGTATATCAAGCTTAGAGAGTGTGTCAACAATTGCGCAGTGTCTGAAGGAATCAAACGCTTTTGTATAGTCCATTGAGATTACAACGACATGTTGATTGGTGGCTAAGAGTTCAGAGATGTTTTGAAGTATGGCTATCAGTGCCGCTGTAGTAGATCCTGTCGGACGGAAGGCATATTGATCATTGAGTGACAATGGCGGCGGCATGTTGTTGAAGCACGGGTAGAGGTAGGTAATTTGACGCTAATATTTTAGTAATTTCATTAAACTTGTGATTTGATTTATACCTTTTATTACAATTATTACTTCGATGTATCATAATAATGTTTTATGTCCTAATGTGCGTTTGCAACTGGAGTAGGGCTGCCAACCGTCCCGGATTCGCCGGGACAGTCCCGGAATCGACCTTATGCGTCCCGTGTCCCGGATTAATCCCAAATTGTCCCGGAATTTGGTGTAGGCCTAGACATGCATTTCACCAAATGTCGTTCTTATTTTCGACTAATAAGCTCGACAAGATGCATTTTTCGTTCTGCGTTCTGTTAGGCCTATTCTGCGTTCGGTTACGTTGCAGGATCACCATCGGGTGTTAGATAGCGCTTGGTCCAAGTCTTCAGGTCTTTATAACCCACTGAGACTTTAGACTTAGTTAGGCTACATTGTGTAATACGTACTGTCACTTCTCGTTTCCAGCGCATTTTTGCGAAGGAGTTGCCTATTCAGTAGGCTATTATGAACGGTCGACTTGCGCTCTGATAATCGCGTAAGCATCGACCTCGTTAAAGTGGAACTCCTGACTTCGGACGAAGTGATATGGAACAGCTTAAGACGGCATACACTTAGCAGAAGTAGGGGTACAAGTTTGAGCGAAATTCCGATGTCCTGTCGCATACCCAATAAACGAAATCTGCACCCTGCTGCCTATGCTTGCGGGTCTAGAATTATTGTAGCCTGCATATCCTTTACTTATATACCGTATACCATATACTTATATATGGTATCTATAGACCTGTGGCATTCGCTGATACTGCACCCATAAGCATAGTTAGGCCTACTCTAGCAGCCTCCTGGGATTTAAATTGACTCAAATTTTAAATACAGGCGATTGTTTTTGATGATTTGACTGCAATTATTAGCGGTTTTTTTTCAATATAGCCTACTGCAGAGCCTATAATAATTCGTGCATGTAGGCCGGATGTAGCCTACAGTGACGTAGACAGGGCGAATTGATAATGGCATGGCGACTGACGACTGCAAACTTAGGCTTAAACGTCCCGGAATGACAAAATCAAAAGTTGGCAGCCCTAAACTGGAGTAATAAAGAAAATACTTATTTACTTGTAATTATAAGTTTATAACTCCCCGAGACTCAACTTGTGGAAGGGGATATTTTATAGAGACAACTCAGACAAGTAGTTATCCAGAGATAAAATTTAGGACGTACAGTCCAAAGTCCAAACACAGCTCAGGAAGTACTTAAAGTTGACAAATTTGGAAGAAGCTAAAATTAATGGCCAATATGAGATTCAGTTAATGCGTAAAATAATATTTACAAATCAACAACTAACTTTGGAGACGTCTTTCAACGAGTTCTTCCTTTACGTGGAAGTGATTATATATCGCGTTGAAAGAGGTGTTTTATTCTTCACGGCTTCAGCTTGTTTGTATGCGCACATGATATAGCGCCCTTCAAGCTATGTATACTTCGCTTATTTAAGAAAATTAAGTTAACATACCGCAACTTATTACATGAAAATAAAATAAAATAAGAAATGGATTAAAATAACAGTGTCAGCAGAAATTCAGGTTGGAAGCATGCCAAAAATGATTAGGTCCCTAGAGTACTGTTAACACTGCAAACAGACTTAAAAAGTACTCGAGATATGAAATTGAAGTCATCTTTTCTTGGCAGTTCAAAGTCATGTGGTCGCGAACGCAGAGCGTACGGCCTTTGAACAAGTCAGAGTCGCCCCCGAAGCAGAGCGGACACTGCATCGGAGTTTCACGCCGAAGCGCTGAGCAATTGCGAGTGAAGGACTTGCCCAAGGTTCCTACGCGGCGACTTGAGGTGGATTCGAACCTCGAACCTTCCGGCTTCAAGGCAAAGACGCCGCCAACTACACCATCGCGCCCCACACCACTTTTCTTCTATTACCTCTTCAATATATATTACCTCGTTAGTTTCAGACGATGGACGTTGCATCACAGTCACAGTGTTAATTATATTATTTTATTATCATTATTATTTATAAGCTTACTGCGGTCGCATGCTGCTGTGCAACATTATTGGGCAAACTAAATTCATGTGAGTCCGGCGAAAGCCAAGAGTCCGAGACATAATTTTTTCATCTTCCGTGTAGCCTAGGACCGTACGCTAACTGCATACCGGTAGTTTAACAGTTAGACTCTAACTGTAGGCATAGGCGTAGGAGACGGGTGTCCAGAGGAGGCAAATGCCCTCCCCCCCAATTTCGGGCAAATCTGTCTTTTCGGGCAAGTAGACCAGGAAAAATATTAAACAACCTTCTTGAAGTTCAATGTTCATTAGTACTCCACATTAACTCCCAGTTCCAACTTGCCCGAATCGAGTTAAATATTAGCTCACAAAAACCACGGATAGCAGAAATTCCCGAAAAGTTCAGAATTCACGGTAGCATGTTGTAAATAATGGCAAGAATCGAGGCAAATTCAAGAGCCGAAATTTGCCCGCAAATTGCGACTATTCGTGGCATTTTGGGAAATTCACAGCCAGGTGCCACAGATAACGGAATTCACTGCCTGAATGACATCGTAAATTTCTACTAGGCTATCCCTGGCTATGGGGCAAAATAGACACGATAATCTTGCGATCATCAACATTGAACGTGCAGATCTTGTTCTAGTCTCTGAAAATTTCCGATCTTTTCCTTCTTGTCAAATGTGCGGGATCAGGGTGTTGCACTTGATAGCTCACTTAAATTAGGGGTAGGTCTATATCATATCTGAGCACATTTCCAAAAGCACACGTTCCTCTTACTTTCATTTAAGGTGTCTCAGGATCTTTCGCCGTTCTGTCTCCCCCCATTGGCTTCCTCTTCGTGTCCACATGCAACCTAATATCCTCACTATAACCCTCGGGCTACCAAGGGGGTGGTTGACACCCCCCTTCGGTTTTTCCCAAATCAAACTTGTTCCGTTTGGAATAAAATTTTGACGTGTTAGGTAGCTGTACAGGGTTCATTTGGACACATTTTGAGCTAAGAATTTTGACGATGCCCCCTGCCGTTCAAAAGTTATACCCGATATACCCAAGGTACCAGGGGGGATACCCCCTAGATTATCGGCTATAACTTTTGCGCCCTTTAATATGAAGAGACACAAATTATATCATTCTGTAGAGCAGCGGTTCTCAACCTTTTTTGTGCGGCGACCCCTTTGTAACATTTCGAAAGTTGTGTTGACCCCCGACAACAAAATTGATTGATTTTTGCTTCACTGCATCTTTAAAGACCATTTTTCATTGTTATGCATTATCACTTCATAATTCGGAAGCTGCTTTTGGCAATTATTGTCTGAAATTTCCTTGCTCTTAAGTAAGTAAGTAAGTAAGTAAGAATATTCTTTATTATACCACCAGCAAACGCACAGCAGTTTACAGAGGAAATATTAAAATAATAGAAAACATTTATGCAAAGTTATATAACATTCGCATAATAAAACTGTTTCTGGCAAAAGAATCAACTCTAGGAAGGGTTAGATTATGTTGCCTTGGTCGAGTATTGTATGGAGTGACCTTAAGGGGAGGGAGGAGGTCGTGAAGAATGTGACAAGGATTTAAGAGGATAGAGCGGAAAAGAGCAGAGTCAGCTCTAGAACAGAGAGTGTCAAAACTATGGAAATCGGTAGGAAGAAAGCTTGAACGGGTCAATTTTCTTAAAAGACCGTTAAGACGTTTACGCTCCATTGCGTTGGCAAATCCCCACCAAACAGGGAGTCGTAAAGAGTGCCTCATGTAGGCTTCCGTGGTTTTAAGTTTAAGTTTCATAAGTCTGGTGAAATGGCTAATGAAATTTCAACAGCTGCCACAATGCCACATCTTGCTGTTTGGAACTCTCTTAATCTTCCGTCTCAAGTGTGAATTCTTGGCGTCATCAGCATCGTTCTTAAAAGTAGGCCTACTGGTCATTTTTGCATGCATAATAGGCCTAATTGGGATGTTTAGTATCTGAGTAGCATTTCAGTTAATTTTTTGGATTTCATCAATTTGAGCTGCAAACATTTCATTAGGGCATACAAATAAAACGCTGCAGTTTCTCAATTCAAAGTGCAACTATAGGCTTCTCTGAAAATTCGTCAAAAATTTGTTCTTCTTGTGACGGTATCCGGACGTTTCATCCCCGGACGATTCATCCCCGGACGGTTCATCCCGGACGATTCATCCAGCGGACGTTTCATCCCAGGACGATTCATCCCCGGACGGTTCATCCAGCGGACGGTTCACCCAGTGGACGGTTCATCCCCGGACGATTCATCCAGTGGACGGTTCATCCCCGGACGGTTCATCCAGTGGACGGTTCATCCCCGGACGGTTCATCCAATGGACGATTTAATAATTTTAAGTCAAAAATACCTGGATTAAATTAGATATAATATAAGAACACCTAAATACTTGGAATGAAATAGATATGATTTAAGAACACATAATCCTATAAAACATGCAATTAAATATCATAAGAGAACACATAAGCCTATAAAACATGCAATGAAATAGATATAAAAAAATCTAGCAATAACAATAGAATAGGTGACTCTTCATCTGGACGTTGTACTACCCTGCCGACATGTGCGGAGTTTGGTTTCCGTTCTTGGGGGGGTTAAACCCGGGAAAATATACCATTTTCATGGTAAAAATGCTGAATCTGGGCCTTCTTTGGGGGAGGGCTTAGCCCCCTTACCCCTGATAAACTCCGCCCATGCCTGCCCGACTACACTTTATATTAATCTCTATTAACCACCAGTGGATGAACCGTCCGCTGGATGAATCGTCCGGGGATGAACCGTCCACTGGATGAATCGTCCAGGGATGAACCGTCCACTGGATGAACCGTCCGGGGATGAAACGTCCACTGGATGAACCGTCCGCTGGATGAACCGTCCGGGGATGAACCGTCCTGGGATGAAACGTCCACTGGATGAATCGTCCGGGATGAATCGTCCGGGGATGAAACGTCCTGGGATGAAACGTCCTAGAATCCTTGTGACACTTATTTCACATATAGCTGATTCGTTTTGGGGTTTAGGCCTATCAATATTATAAAGTTTACTTGTGTTCTTTGTGAATGCGCCGCGTAGGGAAAGGACTTGGGGAGAGGATTTGCCCCTGCCCATTGTCGACAATTTTTGAATTTCCACACTGCAGTGGTAGCATTTTAGGCTGTCATTTTAACGAAATTTCTCAGCATTTCATCGCTGATGGTCGTGGTTTGAGTATTTGAGACTTCAAAAGTGTCTCCTCCCATAGTGAAAAAGAATTATTTCTACACTTTAATGGTCGCATTTTAAGCTGTCATCTCACCAAAATATCTCATAATTTCAGAATAACTTTCCACCAATGTACTCGTATAGACAACATAATAATATTATTATTCCTTGAGAAAACTGAATATTGTATTTTTTAGAAGAATGGCAAAACTTTAAAAGTGGAATTTACATTCGAGATAACGTCGAAATTGTTATTATATCTTTTACAAATTTCTGAAGGGTTCAGGCGACCCCTGGTAAATCGTCAGGCGACCCCCGCGGGGATCGCGACCCACAGGTTGAGAACCGCTGCTGTAGAGGGAATGTGTGGCTACATTTCCATGCTCATTGGGTTGTCTTTTGACAACCGGAAGTGCTCAAAATAAATTAAAATATATATATAAAGGTGTTTTATTTTCATAAAATTGTCATGTTTTATCTATTATAACTTATCCATAATTTATTTTTTAATCTTCTCCTTCTTTAGGTCTGCTGCCTCTCGGCAGGTCCAGATGCCCAACGACGCCACTCTTCTCGGTGTTGTGCCTTTTCTTTAAGTTTCCCATATCCATCCTTCATCATCCAGTCCAAGAACTTTTCCCTCGGTCTTCCTCTTCCCCTCTTCCACTCCATTTTGCCCTCCACTATGTCTCTTTGCAAGGAGTTGCCTCTCAGTATAATTATGTCCCATCCAGTTAATTTAATCCAGTTAATTTTTAATAGAAATAAATTATGCTGTTCTGTAGAGGGCATTTAGGGCTATTTTCTAATACTAAATAATTTGTCTTTTGCTGACCGGAAGTGCTCAAAATAAATTAAAATGTGTGAAAATGTTGGGTTTTTTACAACGCAAGCCTGCGTAAACGTTTTTCAGCGGCTACAACATGTTTTGTTTTGTTTTGATTGAACATAAAACATACTTAGGCCTATTACTAGTTTTATAGTTGAATATTGGACTTTATTATATGTAAACAACTTTTTATAATATTATATAAATCATGTATAAAACACACAGAATCTAATTATATTCCCTATGCGTAAGTATACTTTTTGTGGAATCGACGGGTACCCATGGTAAAAAATTCATAATTTCGAGGTGCAATAATATTGTTGCGGACCAGGGCTGGGCAAATGACACCAGGAACCGAACACCAAACCCTAGTCGCCAAGGTGTTGTCCGTCCGTGTAGTCCGGCGTCAACTGAAGATTGACGACTAGCCAGTCAGGCTTAAAACACATTTATTCACGACTTCAAAGAAGAAACTCGCAATGCAATCCTCAGTCAACTTCTATAGCGCCAGTGTTCGGAGCTAGTTCGGAGCAATGTTCGGAGCTATTCATGTAGCGCCACTGTCCAACCACTGCACCACTGTTCACAGCAATTGTCAATGCAGAACGCCGACTCTTCGTCGTGTAGATCGCCGCTGCTTCGCCAGCGTCCGCAGAAAGTCTGTGTAGCGGGTCAGGTTTCGAACCCTGATCGTCGTCGCGTAGATCGCCGCTGCCTCGCCAGCGTACGCAGAAAGTCTGTGTAGCGGGTCAGGTTTCGAACCCTGATCGTCGTAGTGTAGATCGCCGCTGCCTCGCCAGCGTCCGCAGAAAGTCTGTGTAGCGGTCGGGCTTTGAACCCCGATCGTCGTCGTCGTGTAGGCAGAAACTGAGCCTCGGTGCTTACCCAGTCGATCGCGGTTGCAGCACCGGCGTCGGACTCCAGTCGTAGTTGCGTAGTGAAGATCACCAGACCTTCCGTCGCGGGTCAGGCTTCGAACCCAGGCGTCGTAGTTGCACAGCGAAGGTCACCAAACCTTCCGTCGTCGACAGGCGCTGAGTTTCGGTAGCGTCGTCGAACTCCAATCGTCGGCGTTGCACAGCGAAGATCACCTGACCTTCCGTCGCGGGTCAGGCTTCGAACCCGGGCGTCGTAGTTGCACAGCGAAGGTCACCAAACATTCCGTCGACAGGCGCTGAATTTCGGTAGCGTCGTCGAATCGTCGTTGCGCTCTCCAAAGCGTTTTCCTCCGGACGATTACCCGCTGACTGTACTGCGACTCGAACCCGCAACAGCCGACCGACGCGTCTTCCCACTGTTCCACGGCGACTCCTTCGATGACTGTATAACGACCGCTCTGTTGACTGTACTGTTCGATGACTGCTTCTCGCTGACTGTACTGTTCGATGACCGGCGGCTGACTCGAAGACTGCTCGATTCCCGAAGACTGGCGGCTGACTCGAAGACTGCTCGATTCTCGAAGACTGTACTGCTCTGTTGACTGCCATGCCTGCGTGCGCACTCGTATATGTGTATCACGAGGTCACACCCTCGTAGGCCAGCGGTAGACACAGGCCAGCGGTAGACACAGGTCAGCGGTAGACATTAGGCCACGCCCCGGTAGGCCAGCGGAAGACGCAGGCCAGCGGTAGGCACAGGCCAGCGGTAGACATTAGGCCACGCCCCTGTAGGCCAGCGGTAGACGCAGGCCAGCGGTAGACACAGGCCAGCGGTAGACACAGATACCCAAGCAGACACGGGGACGGTCACTCAAATAAAAAATTAAACCCCATGAACCCGATTTCCAACACGCTCCCCCCACGAGCAATCCAAGGCCCCACTTGGAGTAACCAATTAAACATCCCCCAAAACGTAATCAATGGCCAAATGTCTACGAAAATTACCGCGCTACTCCCGTCTACACAATAGGCCTAAACACGAAATTAAAATAATACAGTTTCTCATTGCCCGATTAATTCAGTACATTTATTCCGGCAAAATTCTTCGCACCGGTTCGTTACAAAAACATTCAATCGGCAACTTAATTATAAACATCGCAAAATCTTGCCGAATCTTGATCGGGTGCGGAGTGCAGTCGTGCACAACCCCCTTTCTCTTTTTCTTTCTCTTCCCGGGTGCGGAGTGCTTCTTTCTTTTTTTACGCACAACCCCCGTTTCTGTTTTTCTCTTTTCTCGGGTGCGATGTGCCGTCTTGGTCACAACCCCCTCCTTCTTTTTCTCTGGTTTTTTCTTCTCCTGTTTTTTAAATTTTTTTTATGTCTCTCTTTTTTTCATCTTTTCGGGTACGGTGTGCCTTTTGGTCACACCCCCTTCTTTCTTCTCTTTTTTTTCAAAAGCGACATTATACAATTAATTACGAGCAAGTTAACAGACAATTACAGAAAAATAAAAGCCACGCACGGCTTCACATTCAAATTTTTAAAAAACATGGGCCAAGCACGACCCAATAATAATTAAACTAACTTTCTTTCGGCGTTCACTGGAATCGAACAGGACGGCCAGCGTTGCGTCGTGGTCGGCCTGAAGGTGCCGCCACACCGTTCAAATCTCCGTCGTGCATATCTGTTTCATGCGTCCTCTCCCCACGGCGGCGTGGCCGATGACTGGTAGAAGCCGTGGCGCTCCCGGTCACTTTTGGACGCGACTCTCCAGTCACTTTTTCGGTCGACCCTCCGGTCACTTTTTCGGTCGGCTTAGTCCATTCCCCTTTCGTCCTTCCATAGCAGTGGCGAAGCTTATCCACATGCGCCACGAAGGGCTTAGCCTTTGGCGACTTTGGAGGAGATAGTTGACCGGACCACACGCCCGCACAATCATCCAAGGACCAGTAAAGTTACGCTGGAACTTCGGACTGCGTCCCACAAACTTCCGTGGACTGAAGTAGTAGACCCAGTCTCCCGCTTCAAATTTCGTTGGTCGTACACGCAAGTCGTAGCTGTGCTTGCGTCGCTCAGCGCTTTTCTTGAGACCTTGGCGGGCAGCGTGATAAGCTTTTCCGAATTTTTCCAGCAATTCCGCCGCGTAGATCGAATACGTCTGTCCGTTCCCGTCTGGTTCCTCAGGCGGACCGTAGACGATGTCCAGCGGCGCTCTATTCTCCCTTCCGAAGACGAGGTAATTCGGCGAGAAACCGGTCACGTCATGAATGGATGCGCGGTATGCAGCCATCACATACGGGAGATAATCATCCCAGTCCCGCTGGTTCTCGCTCACCACTTTTCCCAGCATCGAGTTGAGCGTGCGGTGAAATCGTTCGATCATTCCGTTGCACTGTGGACGATAGCTGGACGTGCTCACTTTGTCCACTTCTAAAAGTCGACACATTTCTTGGAACACCCGTCCTTCGAAGTTTCTTCCACGATCTGTCAAAATCTGGAGCGGCGCCCCATAACGAACGACAATCGTTTCCACCAGTGCCTTCGCCACTGTAGTCGCCTCCTGATTTGCCATCGGGACGGCTTCAACAAACTTCGTAAAGTTGTCCATCATGGTCAGGATGTATACGTTGCCTCTCTTGCTCCTGGGGTTAGGGCCGGTAACGTCCACGCTCACCCTTTCCCATGGCTCTCCACAGTGCATGGCTTGAAGAGGACCCTGTCTTTGCAGAGCGCCCCGATGGTACTGGCAACATCTTTCGCAGTGCCGGCAGAACCTCTTCACGTCCCCGGACCATCCTATCCAGTAGGCCCGTCGGCGAACCTGCCATCTTGTTCGTCGGACACCCAGATGTCCCCCGGTCACGCCAGTATGCGCTAACCTCATGTAGTCTTCCTTCAGGTCCTTTGGCACCAGTACCTGCTCCAACTCGTCCGGCGTTCGGCGGTAGATCACATCTTCCTTCAAATACAACGAGTCTCGTTGGTGCCAGTAGACTTTAACGGCTTCTTCTTCCAGTAGGATTTCTTGTAGACTCGGCATCCCTTCGTTTAACCAGACTCGGATTAAACTCAGTACCGAATCCTCCTTCTGTGCTTTCACGATGTCGTTGGTGCTGTCACTTTCATTTGAAACTTCCGTCACTTCTCGGACGAAGTGGTCCATCGCATCGAACTCCTCCCAGTGGCACTGGCGACACGGCTTTCGCGACAGCGCATCAGCGTTTCCATGTCTGCGTCCCGGTCGATGTAAGATTTCGAAGTCGAATTCCGACAGCTTTTCCAACCAGCGTCCTTGTTGACCAATAGGCTCAGGCGTGCGCTGTAACCATCTCAACGCTGCATGATCCGTCCGGATTGTGAAATGACTCCCCAACAAATATTGACGATAAACTTGAGTGAAATGCACCACTGCCAGTAATTCTTTTCCGGTTACGCAGTAGTTGCGCTCGGCTGCAGAAACAACCGGCTGCCCTAAGCAATCACTCGTTCCTCTCCGTTAATGCTTTGAGACAACACTCCGCCGATCCCCAAATCCGAAGCGTCACAGTCCAGAGTGTAAGCGGCATCATCCACCGGTAGACTTAGTACAGGAGCTACAGTCAACGCCACCTTCAAGCGGTCGAAAGCATCCTGGCATTCGTCGACCCATATAAACGGCTAGTCCTTTTTGGTCAACGCAAACAGCGGGGCTGCGACCACGGAGAATCTTCGAACAAATTTACAGTAATACGAGCAAAGACCGAG
Organism: Lumbricus terrestris; assembly: GCA_949752735.1. Lineage (NCBI taxonomy): Eukaryota > Metazoa > Annelida > Clitellata > Crassiclitellata > Lumbricidae > Lumbricus > Lumbricus terrestris. The sequence goes on from OX457036.1 coordinate 90,093,992, forward strand.
GAATGCTCGTACCTCTTTTAAGCACTTAGGTGTAGGCCACTCGGTCACCGCTTGCACCTTAGATGGGTCAACAGATATCCCGTCCGCAGTCACTATGTGTCCAAGAAAAAATACCGTGCGTCTGAACAAATGGCATTTACTTGGCTTCAATTTCAGATTTGCTTCTTTAAGTCTCTGAAAAACTTGACCCAATCGGCCTAAATGCTGGTCCGCAGTACTACTGAAAATTATCACGTCGTCCAAGTACACCAAGCACAATTCAAAGTTCAAACCGGACAAAACTATATCCATTAGACGCTGAAGGGTGGCCGGAGCATTACATAGACCGAACGGCATGACCCTCCAACGAAAGGTTCCTCGCCGAGTGATGAAAGCCGTTTTGTCAGCATCACCCGGGTCCATCGCGACCTGATGATACCCGCTACGCAGGTCAAGGGTACTGAACCACCCGGCCCCCGATAAAGCATCTAAACACGCATCAATTCTAGGAAGAGGATAAGAGTCTTTACGTGTCAAATCATTCAGTCGGCGATAATCAATACAAAATCTCAAGAACCCGTCTTTCTTCTTTGCGAGGACCACATTCGCTGCCCATTCACTCGTGGCCGGTTCCACAACTCCAGTTACCAACATTTGTTCCAGTTGCGCATCAATGGTAGCCTGATATGGAAGCGGTTGCCTCCTTAACGGTTGTCTCACCGGATGAGAGTCCCCGGTATCAATTCTATGCTGAGTAATCACGGTCCATCCCAAATCATGGTCAGTGGTCGAGAAAATGCATTCATACTCGACCAACAAATTCCTCAGCCGTTCCCTTCATCTCCGCCGGAACATCCTCAGAAACATCCTCCATCAATTTCTCCACTAAATGTGCTTCAGGACCCATCTGTCTATCATTGCCTTCCCTTACTTCGACATTTACGGGGTGCAAATCACCCAGCATCAAATCAGCAGTTAACATAGCAGGCTGTTCATTCAAATTCACCACACGAATGCACATTTTATCAGCATCATCATTTAACACAACTCTGGCTACATACAATCCAGGTTGAATTTCTTTAGATTCTGTCATCCATGCTTCTGCTGTGGTCGTCAAATCACGATATTGCGTTTTACAAGGAATATCGCACTGCGAACGAGGAAGAACAGTTGTCTCCTCTGCAACAATAACCCTGCGACACCAAAGCGAACCATTGCCCTTAACCAAAGGAATGCGGCGTCGACCCACGAAGAGTGCACCCTGACCAAAACCAAGTCGACAGCGGTGTTGTCTCAACCAATCCATTTCAAGCATTGGTTCACCAATCTGGTCAGAGACGAGAAAATTAGTCTCAATGGAAAAACCTCTAGAAATCTTAATCGGGACATCAACTTGACCCAAAACCCTTATCTGCGTTCCATTAGCAGCTAAGAGAATGCGATTAGTAGGCTGGAGCAGCAAACCATCAACATCAGACGAGGGAACCAGGCTTACCTCCGACCCAGTGTCTACTAGGCACGTTCTTTGCCGTCCGTTGATCACTCCATGGATGTAGATCGCGTTGTTCGTCACAACCGTTGCTCTGTCTCTCGTTTTATGGTTGGTGACGGTCTCTTCGTTCCGCTCGGTCGTCGGCTGACCCAAGTCGCGTGCGTCGTCGTTCCGACGGTCGGGGAACTGTCGGCGTTGTCGGCATTGGCGCGCGTAATGCCCTGGGGACCCGCATTTAAAGCAGGTCGACCCACGTCCAAGACTTCCTGAAGCGTTACCTTGAGGCGGAATGGTCGGCGGAACCATCGGTGGAACTATCGGCGCGGAGTTGAAGTTCGTCCTGTTCGAGCTTCGGAGTTCCTCCAGCTGTCGGCAGATTCTTCCTTCCATGCCCTGCTGCCACTTGCGCTGTGCAGCGAAGAAGCTGTCCAGCTGAGACTGAAGCTGTCCTCCGGCGTCGCCCTCCTGAGTTCCTCTTACTCGATTCGCAGGTCTGCGACGATCCTCCAGGTCTGCAGTCTGCTGGTACGCCGCCAAGCGTAGAGCTGTTCGGAACGCCTCGTCGATCGTCTTCGGTTCGCGCTCTCTCACCTTTAGAGACAACTCCCGGTCACGGATTGCTTCACCTTCCGCGCCGTATCGTTGACGTAGTCTCTCGACCAGCTGTTCATACGTGACCTCCGTTCGCGCTCCAAAATCCCACAACCGTTGCGTTGCTGCCTTTTCCAAGGAAACACGGAGGAAGTCGACTTTGTCGATTGCCGTCCATCTATTGTAGCGTGCGCAGACGTCGAATTGTGCCAAGAACGATTCGAGTGACCCAGTCCCATCGAATTTTCCTGGTTTCATGGTCATCTTCCGTTCACCGACCAAGCGACTGACGTTGTCCAAGACTTTTGTCTCCAAGGCGCTCGCGTCTTCTCTCTCAGGGATCAGCAGACTCTTGCGGTCTTTCTTCGGCACGTCATCGAAGTCTATCCTCTCCATGAAGCGGCTGGACTCGACCTCGTAGTCGACCAAGAGGTCCGTCCTTCGTCCGGCTGCTGGCGTCGAAGTCATCGGGCGGTCAACAGCGTTCCCGTCCATCTCTGCAGCGTTCCACATTTTTGCTGAATGCGTCGAAGTTCCGCTTCGTAGAAGTCCGACGAAATTCTTTCTTCGCTCCACTGGCTGAGTCCAAATTTCCGAGAAGTCCAGCGAGTTCTTCTTTCACCCCGCTTGCTGGAACCAGTTAGTAGCTGGGACCAGCTTTGTAGAAGTCCGACGAAATTCAATCCTCCACTTCTCGGTACCAGTTTGTTGCGGACCAGGGCTGGGCAAATGACACCAGGAACCGAACACCAAACCCTAGTCGCCAAGGTGTTGTCCGTCCGTGTAGTCCGGCGTCAACTGAAGATCGACGACTAGCCAGTCAGGCTTAAAACACATTTATTCACGACTTCAAAGAAGAAACTCGCAATGCAATCCTCAGTCAACTTCTATAGCGCCAGTGTTCAGAGCTAGTTCGGAGCAATGTTCGGAGCTATTCATGTAGCGCCACTGTCCAACCACTGCACCACTGTTCACAGCAATTGTCAATGCAGAACGCCGACTCTTCGTCGTGTAGATCGCCGCTGCTTCGCCAGCGTCCGCAGAAAGTCTGTGTAGCGGGTCAGGTTTCGAACCCTGATCGTCGTAGTGTAGATCGCCGTTGCCTCGCCAGCGTCCGCAGAAAGTCTGTGTAGCGGTCGGGCTTTGAACCCCGATCGTCGTCGTCGTGTAGACAGAAACTGAGCCTCGGTGCTTACCCAGTCGATCGCGGTTGCAGCACCGGCGTCGGACTCCAGTCGTAGTTGCGTAGTGAAGATCACCAGACCTTCCGTCGCGGGTCAGTCTTCGAACCCAGGCGTCTTAGTTGCACAGCGAAGGTCACCAAACCTTCCGTCGTCGACAGGCGCTGAGTTTCGGTAGCGTCGTCGAATCGTCGTTGCGCTCTCCAAAGCGTTTTCCTCCGGACGATTACCCGCTGACTGTACTGCGACTCGAACCCGCAACAGCCGACCGACGCGTCTTCCCACTGTTCCACGGCGACTCCTTCGATGACTGTATAACGAACGCTCTGTTGACTGTACTGTTCGATGACTGCTTCTCGCTGACTGTACTGTTCGATGACCGGCGGCTGACTCGAAGACTGCTCGATTCTCGAAGACTGGCGGCTGACTCGAAGACTGCTCGATTCTCGAAGACTGTACTGCTCTGTTGACTGCGGTGCCTGCGTGCGCACTCGTATATGTGTATCACGAGGCCACACCCTTGTAGGCCAGCGGTAGACACAGGCCAGCGGTAGACACAGGCCAGCGGTAGACATTAGGCCACGCCCCGATAGGCCAGCGGAAGACGCAGGCCAGCGGTAGGCACAGGCCAGCGGTAGACATTAGGCCACGCCCCTGTAGGCCAGCGGTATACGCAGGCCAGCGGTAGACGCAGGCCAGCGGTAGACGCAGGTCAGCGGTAGACACAGATACCCAAGCAGACACGGGGACGGTCACTCAAATAAAAAATTAAACCCCAAGAACCCGATTTCCAACAATATTTTCTAAACCCAATAAGCTTATACCATTTTGTGCAGAAATGAATGCTGAATCCATGGGTATATTACAAGTTATGATATCTCAAACCAAACCCAAAATCCAGGAGGGGTGCATGGTAACCATCCCCCCTTGGTAGTCAGTGTTACAAAAAAAGCTTGGTAGCCTGAGGGTTAATCTTCAAGGTTCAGCGGGGTTTTGCACCAAATATCTGACCGACGTTATACTAAGGCCTCTCTCAGCTTCCTCCAACCGTTCACTTCGTTCATCCAACAGACTCGAATCTTGCTTCCTCCTTCTAGAACTGCTATGGCTCAGTCTCATTTGCCTCAATTGGTCTTTCTCTTTCAAAATATGAGCTTTCTCCTTGCGTTCGCTCTGCACTTTCTCTGTCAGTCTCTCTTCTTCCTTCTCTCCTCTTAAAACCTGCCTCTTCTCGAGTGGTCTTGCGCACTAGGAGCGCCTCTGAACTGTTCACCCTACTAGAGTAGCTGTGTACATGTAGATGATCAAATACGATACAATATACAACTATGAATTTAATCAGTTGCTCGCGTGAAGTTTGAACTGGTGTCAGGAATATTATACACAGGCTACATCATAAATTTGCATATAGGCCTAAAATTACCCAGCCTGGTCCCTATATATGGCCGGGCTCAGAGTATTTGCCATCCTGCTTTTTGTCCCCGGGTGTGGGTGCAAGGACAGAGGTGACTATTTTACAGAGGTATATACCTACATATATGTGTGCACGACGTCAATTATTCGCGGTTGATTTTTTCAGGCAAAAGTAAAAATTTTGCCCCCCACTGCTGAAATGTGTCCTACGCCTATGACTGTAGGCTACGATTATTGCAACTGGTTGCAGTCTGCCAATCGGATTATTGAATAAACTAGAATTAATTAATTACTTAAAATTACTGAGAGAAAGAGCTTGCGCAAGAAATTAATCGAGAAAGCGAAAATTCCAGGATAAGACGAAAAGATGCAAGTGTACCAGCTTACAAGAATAGCTGCCAAGGGCCGACACAGAATTTGTCCAACGGGGGGGCCAAATTTTGGGGTCTTTGTCCAGGAAACAGAGGAAAAATTTCGTCTTTGTCGCCGAAAAAAATGATGACCTTTATTTTAATCATCAGCCTTGAATTTCCGCCCAAAAATACCTTTTCCATCCGCCAAAAAAAGTTATGACTTTTTTTAGTCATCAACCTTGAATTTCCCAAAAAGATACTCTTTTCCATTCGCCCTCCGCCCAAAAACTGCGGGACGGACATACGGACCTGCTCAGGGGGGCCACGTCAACTTTTCGGGCCTGAATAGATGGTAAGAAATAAAGAAATTTCTAAATGGGGGTGCCATGGCCATTTTGGCCCTCTGGATCCGCCCTTTTTCACAAGTAACCTATCCTCTAATAGAATCCTTGTTACCACCCCTTTCAAAGTGGTAGTGACTATCACAGTCCATTTCAAAGTGGTAGTGACTATCACCACCCCTTTCAAAGTGGTAGTGACTATCACCACCCCTTTCAAAGTGGTGGCCAATGGACACGACTGGACTCGTCGGAATAGAACGTTACGCCGATGACTAAAGTGTCCTAAAATGAAGGCTGCCACAACGAACGCGTGTAGGCCTACAATATGTAGGCCTAACTTTATACTACTGTCTTTAGAGAAAATCGATTATGATATCAGTGCGTGTGTCAAGTCCGCATTATATAGGCCTACTGCGCTCTGGTTCATATATTGTGCGTGCTTCTTCCCCAACGGTCATAGTTAGTGGATTATATAGCATCTAGTTGCAAGCTATCATGATACAATTGCATTTGCTAACATCATGTAGTTAATATTCTTAGCAAATATACGAGAATTTTTTTTACAGAAAGTAAATCAGGAAACAAGCATGTCAACGGCTTCCATGTAATATAATATATTTTCTTTTTAATAACTCAATCTGACACACCGCAGAACGATCACAAGTACATGTTATACGAAATACGGCCCACTGTAGCACGACACGTAGATCGACTTTACAGCAGTGGGTTCGGTAACTTAACTAATGGCCTAAGTACTGGATCACTTCTAGTCGGCCAAGCCAGAAGTGGGAGGGACTATCTTTATTTTTTTCAGAACCCGAGTCAAGCAACACATCAGCAAAGCGCCAGCGGCAGCTAACAGAAAATTCAAATAAATTTTTGCCCTGAGCGAGGCCTGAACCCGGGTCCACGCGGCTGACTCTCAGTTTAACGACCAGCGCTCTCACCACTGAGCTACGGGACCCCCCATAACACCTGAACATTTTCGCAAAACCCTATAACATTTGCCCCTTCGATGCAATTCGCGGTCTCTTCTGGCAGCATATAAAACTACCCGCAGAAACAAGTTATATGGCATGTAGATGAGGATTGAAGAAGAATACGTCATGGCAAAAATTTTCGGGAACTCCTGGGGGCATGAGACTGAAGAATGCACCACAGCAGTTGTTGTTCTGTACGTTCTTGTACAACTAGAAGCCATGCACAATTTGCACATCGCGCAGTCGCTTCACGTATAGTCGTTGATTTCGGCATAGTCTGTTGCCGTTGTCACGAAATAGAGTATCCCCCGTATTAATCGTATCCCCTTTTCGAAATAGAGTATCCGGCCGGATGAATCTGAACGGGAGGGACTATCCCCCCAAGAGTCGTACAAAAGCATCCCCCTTCAGAAAGTATCCCCTGCAACTTGAATACATTATGGTGTAGTTTTATTATATTTCTAACTCTGTCAGTCGTGGTAAGAAGTCAACCTATGCCCGTCTGTTTGTCTGCCTATCTCTCTGTGTCTCTGTTTTCCCGCTTCTATATGTTTGTTTTTTGTTTGTAAGCGCACTTGTTATAGCGCCTCTTCCAGCCCTCAACCGCTACTCAGAGGCGCTCCCGACTACAGCGCGGGCACTGCAGCGGAGTTTCACGCCGAAGCACTGAGTAACTGCGAGTGAAGGACTTGCCCAAGGTCCCTACGCGGCCAGGTGGATTCGAACTGTAAAGGCCCAGCCTTTCAGCCTTACGTATCACGTATTAGCGACCCAAACGGCATAGCGCCAACCGCTGTGATCTAGCGGGCGCGAATGGATTGCCCAGAGCGAACGACTGGTAATTAACGCTTGAAGATTTAAGTGCTTCCCTTCTTGCGTTCTGGTTATGGCCGACATGTTCGTCACATGTCAATTTTAGTTAATTATGGTGAAATCTGACTGTTTGTTTGCGAGTTTGAATTAATTACAATACGCCGCGAGTGGTGATCTAAGTTGCGAATCTTTGTGTGTCATTTGTGTGTGAACTGATCAAGCCAAAATGGCAACAAAGCAAAACATTCCTCCCATGACACAATGCTTAATAACACGGTTAACACCCCCGCGTATCTGAACATTAATGACTCTGCCTACGACAGCGTAGAACGTGCATCCAATCACGTCGGGATAGAGCCCATAATTACATCTGGGCCCGATGACGAGACACGATTGAAGGCACAATTAAGAAACATGCAATTGGTGCACGATGCTCTCGTGTCGGGCCAAATAGAACCAGACGAGGGCAGGGAGCTGTCGGACCCAGCTCGACCCTTGGCGGCGGGCGTTCTCAGACCGAGAACCGTTGACTACATGTCCCTTGCACCACTCGAGTGGCATCCTGGTAAGATACCTGCAAACCCTCCAATATCTGACCTCTGCTCAACGAATCGTTCCGTTCTACACGCTGTACTGCCTACTGATTCTCCAGCTTATCATGCTTCGGCTCCTGCTCACATTCATCAGGGTTTTGCTCCCTCGTTCTCCCCGTTCGGTGACGTAGGACCGACGACGTAGAGAATTCAACGGTAGATTCGAAACTCGAACCTTCCGGTTTCAAGGCAACAACGCCACCACTATACTACTGCGCCCCACAAATATGTGATAATCGTGTGATGTTAAGCTTCGATTACAGTTAGACCTCTGCCGCTCCTCTTCAAAATTATCAGTCTATAGGGGCCTACACGTTTTCAAACTTTCTTCATAGCGCAAAACCTTACAAGCCTATACTATAGCCCCAATTGATTTTCATTGCTCTGCTTTTACATTAACAAGTCTTTTTTGTAGTCCTAAATAAAATCAACAATCACTAACTTTATATCGGAATGACTCAATGACACTAACAAGGTTTAAAGCTATACTTTAATGGCAGTGACAGGTCTAAATTCTAAACGTGATAGGCCTACAGCTTAAATGTCCAGTTTTCGTTACTGTGTCAACTAGTTAATGCCGTAGCCTACGTGTAAAAAGGGCCTGTGGCTTGGCAAATAAATGCGGAAATGGGCTAATTGTCCGGGGAGATAACGTTCGGGTGATTGTGTCCCAGAACTATAGAGTTCTAATTGTGTGATTTCGTAGTTCGATATGGTCTATTGTTTCATGTAGGCCGAAGGCCTATTTTGGTCGTGGCCTATCAGGTTTAAGTCTACTTGTTTGATGTGTTCTTGCCATAACAAAGTTCAGTGGGATTTCGCAGTCTACTCTTACATATAATTTTATAATTCTAGTTTATTTCTATTTTAATTTTATTCTAGTTGTAAGCTAATTTTGTGTAGTATTATAATGGTCAGCTAATTGTTATGCAAGAGCGTACAGCTGAGGAAGGCCAGGTGCCTGAGTGGCGGGAAAGTTGCAGCGGCGCGACGTCGCCGGAGAGCGAGAGAGACAGAGACAGAGAGAAAGACAGAGAGGGACAGAGAGACGGACAGAGTGACTGAAGGAAGAGTGTACGCTAAGAGTGAGATAGGCGTATGTAGGTGTGCTAGTCATGTGTAGAAGGTGTAGTTAGAGTGAAGAGATAATAAGATGGCGTTTCATTGAATTGTTTGCTGTTGTTGGTGAATTTTGTGTTGATTGCAACTTTTGGAGATTTTAAGAAACAGAATACAAGAAACCGATCGTTGTTTTAGGTAAACAAGTTAAAGAACTTTAGACACTTATAAACTAGCCATTAGCTACCTCAGTACAGTCATTAGGTTAGGCCTATAGGCTGCGCTGCTGAACTTTTGAAGAGACTGGAAAGGCGTGAGGGATAAGCTCACATTTTGGTGGCAGCGGTGGGATAGTCAATCCAAGTTTACGGTCGGAGGAATATTTGCGAACGGTGGGATATTTCAAATCCAAGCTTACGGTCGGAGGTATATTTGAATCGAAGTTACGCACAGTGGATTTTGAATCGAAGTTTACGCTCGGAGACATATCGAAGTCAGTTTACCAGTTTACGGACGACGGAATATCGAAACAATACGAGGAGCCGACCACACGGGAGAAGGAAACTGAGCATCTAATCGACCGGAGAAACATTTCGAGCATCCGAGCAGCTGGTGAGAAGATACAACGGGCATACGAACGACATTACGACAACGCAACGCCAGAGAGAGGTATACAAAACTTGCTTGTTTATTCGAGGAACAATAAGAATTGAAGTCAACCAATCACAAAAATCATAGCCACTCCCTCGATTTCTTCACGTAAATCACTGAAGTAAAGAAGTAAGATGGAGAAACTTACAGAACAAAAGAAAGCAAATTTAAAAAAGATGGCTTCTGATCGAATAATAAAATATCTAATTGAAGCCGGACTAGACGTGGAAGAAGTCGATGTGATGTCTAGGGAAAATTTCATGGACGCTTTAGCTGAGGTTTGGCTTAAAAAGGAAGCTGAAGAGAAAGGTGCGGTTGGTGGGGCTGAGGAGAAGCCAGTTGAAAAACCACAGGCACCGATGTCTATGGAGGCGTTGATACAATTTATGCTGATGAAGGAGGAGCAACGTAGGCAAGAAGAGAAAGAAAAAGAGGAGCAACGTAGGCAAGAAGAGAAAGAAAAAGAGGAGCAACGTAGGCAAAAAGAGAAAGAACGGAAACAAGAAGAGAAAGAAAAAGAGGAGCAACGTAGGCAAGAGGAGAAAGAACGAGCAGAGCGATCAGAAAAATCAGACAGGAAAAAGAGGAGCAACGGAGACAGGAAGAGAAAGAACGGAAACAAGAGGAAAAAGAAAAAGAGGAACGACGGAGACAAGAGGAGAAAGAACGAAGACAAGAAGAGATAGAACGATTAGAAAAAATTCGACTTGAGGAAAAAGTAAGAACAGAAAAAGCAGAAAGGATGAGACAAGAAGAGATAGAAATGCAGAAGCAGCAGTTCCAACTTCAGTTAGAACAACTGAAAAAAGATCGTGACGAAGCAGAACGAAGAAGGATGGAATTAATGATAGAATACGAGAGAGCAAGGAAAAGTGATGAAGAACTACGGAAACAACAGATTGAAGAGCAAAAGGCTCGTGAAGAAGACAAGGAAACTATGCGTTTGGCAGAATTAGAAAAAGCGGAAGAAATTCGACAGGAAGAATTGAAAATGGAGAAAGAAAGTTTGGAAAGAGCGGAAAGAGAAAGGGAAGAACAAGTACAATTAGAACAAAAGAAACTCGCTCTTAAAGAAGCACAGCTCAGAGAAATGGCTATTGAAAAGGAGGAACGTAGAAAGCAGCTAGAATTGTTGCAGCAGAAGATAGAACAAGAAGAAATGCGTAGGGAAGAAGATCAAAATAGACTGAAGAAAAGAGACGAAGACGATAGAAGGAGCCGAGAGGAGTCAGAACAAAATAGGATCCGAGAAAGTGAGACAATGGTGTCTAAGATTAAGAAGATAGGTGATGCAATGAAACACGTGTTACATAAGATGCCATATGATATGATGGAAGTACCATTATATTTTGAGACAGTTGAGAATGCATTCAACAGTTTTACGGTGGAAAAGCAGTTTTGGGTCAAATTGCTGTTACCACTAATGACACCAAGAGCGAGAACAGTGCTAAACCGATTGTCTTTTGATGATCTAGACAATTACGATGTCGTGAAAGAGCATTTACTGAAAGAATTTAAATTGACAGCGAGAGAATATCGATCACGATTTGCAGATGCGAAGAAAACGGCAGAAGAGACATACACTATGTTTACAGCCAGATTGAAGAATTTGTTGAACTATTATGTCAGAAGTAGGCGAGTAGGCAAAAACTAAGAGAAGTTGTTTGATCTGTTGGTGGCGGATAAGTTGAAAGAATGTCTACCACCGGGTCCACTACAGTTTGTACTTGCAAAAGAGGGTACTGAATGCTTGGAAGCTAGTAACGTTGCAGATCTCGCAGACATACAAGTAAATAATCGAATTGGTGTAATGTTTCACGATAAACCGAAATATGAAGCATGGGGTAATAGTTCAAAGCAAACCAGGTGGAACAGTAATAGCAAAGGAACAGGAAACCAAGCCAGAAGTAATGAAATAAGGAAGATAGTTATCATGGAAGACAGTTTGGGCAAGATAGGAAGGAGGCAACGGGGGACAGACAAATCTACAGTCGAACTCCAGTAATGGGACGCCAAAGAGAAGGCAATGCAGCATACACTCCGTACAACAATTACAGGCGGGAAAGCACCGAACAGTCAAATATTGTTAGGAAACGATGCCATAATTGCCAGTCAGACACACATTTGGTGAAGGATTGCCAAGTACCACCCAGAATGACAAATCTGAGAAATAGATTTAGTCGAAGTGCAGAAAACCTCAGAGTAAATCAGATTCAAGTAATGAATGCACCTAATCAGCTGGAAGAACAAGACAACCGCGAAACGGAAGTGAAGTCAGTCATGAAGTGCACGCCTCAGTTTACTATACAGAGAGAAGTGGTAAAGTCTGCTCCCATCACAGAAATTGGTCGAGAAACTGAAAGTAAAGATGATCGTCAACGTATGAAGAAGACTCTATTACAGCACGTGAATGTAGAGATACGGGGAAAGGATGACAGTTGTCATCCCGTGCAAGTCCAGGCATTGATTAACTCTGGTACTGAGATTCCAGTAATCAATGAAGAATTGTTGAAAGGAGCAATCGTAGATGAAATTGGCAGGGTACATTTGCAATGTGTCGCTGGAGAGCCCATTCCAGCTAAATTAGTGAAAATAGAAGTGCGGATGAGTTGTCATAACGAAGGAGGTGATTTGGAGGACAAGGAAGTAAATATTGCGCCATATTTAACTTTGGTATGTGCCAGCATTCCGGCAGTTTTGTGTAAGGATAACAAAGAAAAGTTCTTGCTACATCCAGAGATAATCGCAGAACTGAAAGAGACTCCACCAGTGAATGTTCTGCAAGGAGAATTACAAGCGAATGTGACTACGAGAGCACAGAGTCGGAGAAGAGAAGTCGAAGAAGGAGAAGAGGAAAAGCTAAATGAAAGTTTGCCAGATGATGACACAGAAAGCGAGGATGAACAAAGTGTTCAAGAAGAAGAAGAAGGAGTAACATCCGGGAACAATGAAATAGAAGAAGAGATGGTTGCATGTGAACGTGATGATTATGATGAGTCTGGAAGCGATAGTGAAGTGGATACGAGTCTGAGAGATTTGTTTGCTGAGAATACGAATGATGAAAGACAATTGGCAGATGCAAAGAAATTTGAAGAACAGCAGAGAAATGACGAGTCACTGAAGTCGTGGTGGAAGATAGCTGAAGACCAAGGATCAGAGTTTAGTGTGGTAAATGGGTTGATGTATAAGAGGCATCAAATGTTGGACCAGTTGGTGTACCAGTTGGTGTTGCCGAAGGAAAGAAGACTTCAGGTGATGGAATTGGCACACGAGTCAGTATTCGGCGGACACTTGGGAGAAGAGAAGACAAGAGAACGTATCAAGTTGTCCTTTGTGTGGCCAAGGATGCGTAAAGATGTGATGAAGTTCTGCAAGTCCTGTGAGAAGTGTCAGTTGAAAGCACGAAGTTTGGTGATGGATCGAGTACCGATCACACCAATACCAAGGGAAGATGTTCCGTTCCGCAGAATGACAATGGACGTCGTAGGACCAATCGAACCGACGTCCGCAGCAGGGCATAAATATTGCTTGTGCATCGTAGATTCGTGTACAAGATGGCCGACAATCTTCTTGATGAAATCATTGACTGCTAAGGCTGTATGCGAAGCTCTGATGAAGCTGTTCATGGATGTAGGAGTTCCGTCAGTGATAACGAGTGATAGAGGAACAAATTTTACAGCCAGCCTAACGAGAGAATTTCTGAAATTGATGGGATGTTGTCCTCGATTTGATTCGCCAGGACATCCAGAGGCGGCCGGAATAGTGGAGAGATGGAATCAAACGTTCAAGAAGATGGTTCATCATGTCATTGTGGAAAATCCGAGACAGTGGCATAAAATCATTCCATTTACCGTCTGAACATTGCGATAAGTGCCTAATGCAACTACAGGAGTGGCACCATATCTGCTGGTCTACGGAAAGTCGCCGAGAGGGCCACTAACCATTCTTAAAGAAAGCTGGACCAAAGAGATAAATTTACCACCGAACATTGGAGTGCAACCGGCAAAGTACTTGAAGAATTTAAGAGCAGACATGGAAAAAGCATTGACATTCGCTGAGAGTTGCGCTGATGAAAAACAAAAACAATACGCCAGTCAATATAACAAAAGAGCAAAAGATAAAGAATTCGAACCAGAAGAGAACGTCATCGTGTTGTATCGAACGTCAACCAATAAACTGATCTCACGATGGCATGGTCCATGCACTGTCTTGCAAAGAAGATCCAAATATTCGTATCTCGTGGACATGAATGAAAGTGGGCGACGGATTGTTCATGCCAACAAGATGAGAAAGTTCATCACAAGATCATTGTCGTGTGGTCTGATCGTGGAAGAGGATGACGAATTCGGATCAGTTGTAGAAATACCACTGAAACAAGATCACTCAGAGACAAAACAGAAATCTCTCCAATTGGATTATGAACAAATTGGACACCTTACGAGCGATCAACAGAAACAATTGCTTGAAATACTAAATCGTTATGCAGACAGATTTTCTGACAAACCTGGACTATGCACATTAGTAGAACATGAAGTGGTGTTGAAGCCAGACTTTCGAGAAAAGGAGTTCATGGCATATCGCATACCATTAATATACCGTGCAGAAGTGGAAAGACAAATACAAGAAATGCTGAAAGAAAACATAATTCAACCATCGTCAAGCAGAATGGCAAGTCCACTTGTCATTGTCAAAAAGAAAGATGGATCCTTGAGACTGGCATGCGACTACAGATACATTAACTCTTTTACTGAGAACTGTAGATATCCTATGCCAATCGTCAATGATGTCCTGAGCAAAGTCGGGAAATCCAAGTTTATTTCCGTTATGGACTGTCGCAGTGCCTATTGGACTTGTCCTGTAAAGAAGAGTGATCAATGGAAGACTGCGTTTGTTACACATAATGGACTGTACGAATTTACGCGTGTTCCTTTTGGAATGATAAACTCTGGACGGACTTTTGTAAAAGCGATAAATATGATTTTGCAACCGATTCATGAATTCACTGAACCGTATGTTGATGACATCGCTGTGCATTCTAATGATTGGGACATTCATTTAAAACATTTGGAATTGTTTTTGAAACAAATAAGACTGCATAATGTAACGTTGAACTTGAAGAAATGTGTGTTTGGTAAGAGTGAAGTGAAATTCATCGGTCACCTTATAGGATCAGGGAAGAAGATGATGAATCCGGATAGGATTGACAGTTTGATTAATTTGAAGAAACCTGAAACGAAGAAGCAAGTGAAACAGGTCTTAGGATTTTTTGGGTTTTACAGACAATTTATTTGTAATTTTGCTGAAATTGCTAAACCATTGACAGACTTAACCAGTAAGAAAGTACCTGAAAACATTGTTTGGACTGAGACACATCAGAAATCCTTTGATTCACTGAAACAGATTGTATTGTCAAATGTGGTTCTATATATGTTTGAGGTTGGTAAACCATTTAATTTGTACTGTGATAGCAGTGATTTTGCTGTGGGAGCTGTTCTGTCACAGGTGGACCATGAAGGGATAGAACGTCCTGTTTCATTTATCAGTCAGAAGCTGACAGATACCCAGAGGAGATGGGCAACGATTGAGAAGGAAGCCTATGCAATCATTTGGGCTTTAAACAAGTTGAAAGAAATTATTATTGGTTCTAAAATCAATGTGTTTACAGACCATAATCCTTTAGTTTACTTGACTGAATCAATGTCGAAATCTGCTAAGTTAGTCAGATGGTCATTATCGTTGCAAAATTTTGACATTCTGTTGAACTACAAGAAAGGTAAACTGAATGTAGTAGCTGATTGTTTGTCTAGACTGTAGCGTAAGATGTTTTCTGATGTTAGGCTATATTAAGAATTGTTTGCATTGTTTTAATAATTAAGGTACGTTCGCTAATTTTTAAAGATAATTAGCTCTCTTTAAAAGAAAGGAAAGAGGTAATGTAAGCTAATTTTGTATAGTATTATAATGGTCAGCTAATTGTTATGCAAGAGCGTACAGCTGAGGAAGGCCAGGTGCCTGAGTGGCGGGAAAGTTGCAGCGGCGCGACGTCGCCGGAGAGCGAGAGAGACAGAGACAGAGAGAAAGACAGAGAGGGACAGAGAGACGGACAGAGTGACTGAAGGAAGAGTGTACGCTAAGAGTGAGATAGGCGTATGTAGGTGTGCTAGTCATGTGTAGAAGGTGTAGTTAGAGTGAAGAGATAATAAGATGGCGTTTCATTGAATTGTTTGCTGTTGTTGGTGAATTTTGTGTTGATTGCAACTTTTGGAGATTTTAAGAAACAGAATACAAGAAACCGATCGTTGTTTTAGGTAAACAAGTTAAAGAACTTTAGACACTTATAAACTAGCCATTAGCTACCTCAGTACAGTCATTAGGTTAGGCCTATAGGCTGCGCTGCTGAACTTTTGAAGAGACTGGAAAGGCGCGAGGGATAAGCTCACACTAGTATTTGTGTTTTCCTGTGCCAACAGTTTGGCTGACATACAGTAAGGTATATTTTTATGAACTTTACGAACTTGCACGACAATTTCTAGTCTGAATAATTAATATATTCTGGTAGGTTATGTTTTTGGTGCTTTCCTGCAGTGTCCACAGCTTTATAATTCTCGTTTAGTTCTGGTTTAAATAAATGTTGCTACAATTGTCTCATTTATCCAGCGTGATTTGTGACTGCGCGCATTTGTCCTGGCATTGGGTTTGAATTTTGAATAAAGCATAATTATTAATTTATTTGCGATCTGTATATGCTTTTTAAAAACGATGCCTTATGACATGTGATTTTTTATCCCCCGGGAATGATTTCACACGATGGGGGATACAAACGGTTTATCCCCCCGGATAGTCTCTACCGGTGTATTCCATCCGGGGGATAGATTGATCCATCCCCCCGGATGGCTTTAGGGGATACTCGGTTTCGTGACACCGTCATGCTTTTATCTGCATTGAACTTTGGAGTATGGAGTTCAATGTAGAGTTGTCTGACGTTCGACAGGCTGGTTGGGTCAGTGTAAATGACGTCACGCAGGAATGGCCACTCCGCACCTTTAACGTCGATCTTCAGAGCGTCTATGTTGCGCTACCACACAGAATTAAAACATGGACTTCATTTACTCACAGCTCCGTCAACGTTACAGCCATTTTATCTGTATACTTCGTCAACACATTTGGGCTAAAATGTCGATATTTTTTTTATATTGTAATACGTAGGTTACAGGATTAGCATAGCGTGAATGTTTGGGTAGCAGTAGGCTAATAGAAAGATGTAACTGATAGGGTAGATTGCACACCAAAATTACCTTTACAGTAAAAACACTGATTCGTCACAAATCTCAGCAACACTTGCACAAATGTATAATTAAATGCATTATTTAGGCTAGTTGCTGTTGTTTGGAGTCATTGCTTGGAGAATTGTTTAAAATGATTTAGGCCTGGATCTATATTTGCAACATTTAAGAATGATGTACATTTGCAAGGTTTAAGGATGATTTACATATGTAATGTTTAAGAATGATTTACATTTGCAATGTTTAAGAATGATTTACATTTGCAACATTTAAGAATGATTTACATTTGCAACGTTTAAGAATGATTTACATTTGCAACATTTAAGAATGATGTACATTTGCAATGTTTAAGAATGATTTACATTTGCAATGTTTAGGAATGATTTACATTTGCAATGTTTAAGAATGACTTACATTTGCAACGTTTAAGAATGATTTACATTTTCAATGTTTAGGATTAGGAATGATGTACATTTGCAATGTTTAAGAATGATTTACATTTGCAATGTTTAAGAATGATTTACATTTGCGATGTTTAAGAATGACTTACATTCGCAATGTTTAAGAATGATGTACATTTGCAATGTTTAAAGAAACGACGCTCTCAAGAAGTCACAGAAGCCGACAAAGAAGAAAGATTCCAACGTTTCCCGTTAACTGCATGAGGTTAAATACACTGTAACCGGTTGCGGTCTACAGAAGGCTAAAAAACAGGTAGGCTGAAACGGTTATTCTAATTAACATGAATCTTAACTACTAACAGAACAGACAGCCTGCAAACAACATACAACGGCGCTAATAGCAGCCTACAATGTATGATGTTGTTCAGGCCAACACATTGGCTCGCCTTATGTATGCCTCCCCTGCTTGGTTTGGCTTTGCTAATTCTGTTCAGCGCGCGCGTATTAACGCAATAATACGGAAAATGGTGCGGCTCAACTTTCTTCCTGCCGTCCAGAAGTCGTTCGATGACCTCTGTGGTCACGCTGATTCCTCCCTCTTCTCTTTTGTACTCTACAACCCAAGCCACGTCCTTGCTCCTCTATTACCTCCCATTAAAAATGCTACCTACTCACTCCGTCCTCGTTCTCATAACCGTGAGATTCCTCATGCAAACGCACAAACCAGATGTGGCTTTATAACACGGATGCTATTCAAGTGACAATACTCTTTTCCTGTCTAGCCTAAGTTCTCTCCTGTATAGTCCACAACATGTCTATTATGTAGTTGTATAATATGTTTATTGAATTGCATATTTCTATTTGTCTTGATTGTACTTGCATTAATTATTCTGTTCTTGTCCGTTGTTCCTGCAGTGCGTTTGCAGGCGGTTCAATAAAGTATATACTTACTTACTTACTTACAAAGTAAGTGTATCTTGCGGGGCTTCGGGAATTGCTGATCTCCATGCCAGTGTGTTGTCCAATGCACCACCGGTGCCCCCTCCCCAAAGGTAAAACTATATTTTTCCTGAATATTCACAAAAGCATGGAATAGCAGCAATTCTTCAATCCATCACCGTCTTCATGATGGGAAGGTCAATTGAGGATAATATAGTTCAAGTCTTGAAAGGTTAAACCATTTTTGTATCCGATAAGCTATATTTACAAAAGCATGAGATAGCTTCAATTATTCCATACATCACCATCTTCAAGATGGGCTTTTAGTCATCAACCTAACTAACACCCTCGTAAAACTGTTCTTCTGGCTGACACTCCTCAATGAGATAAACAATCAAAAGTATCGGCGATGTTTTCAAATAGTGCGGCTCGTTGCTACAACTGATTAATTAAAATTTATTAATGGTAGGCCTATTGTCCCTTGGTGTTAGTAGGTGTTACTACCGTCAAGAAAAATGCTTTCATCTGTGACACCTCCGACTTTGACCTTGAGTCTCGCATACCCTGCTCTTTCTTTTCGCTCTAAAGTTCTCTTTCATCAAACATTGTAGCCTACTAGTTTCTGTGACTATCTGGGTTCAAAGCTTAGCTCACATCTCAAATGTTGTTTCGGTATTGTTTATGTTTTTGTTTTCTGTTTGAAACAAGCTTGACAAACCGATATAAGGTTTAAGCATCAACATAGATCATATTATTCCCGTTGCGCCTATATGCTGGTCTTCTGATAGACAACTGTATAAAGACGTCAGTTGGTAACGATTGCCGGACTGGTTCAGTGGCGGCGCCAGGATTTCAGGTTTGGGGAGCTGAAGCTCTAAGCCCTTCCTCCCTCGTAGAGGCGCATAAAAATGTTTTCTTTAAGGGTGCTTATTGCAAGCGCCGAAGTCGTGAAGCTGCCAGTGCCGAAGGTACGAAGCCCATGCTGACTAGAGGGTCTGGGGGGAGCGTCGTATAGGATAACAATAAAAGTCGAGGTTTTATTTTCAAAGATATGGGTTTTGTCTTTACCGTGATCACACCATTTAGAGGTTTAGACCAAGGCCGTAGCTAGGGGGTGTTTTGGGTGTCTGAACACCCCCGAAATGGATAATGCGAAAAAAAATTAATGCATTTACGAGCACATGATGTAAAATGCATGAAATAAAACAATGAAAACACCCACCAAAATTAAAAATGGTAAAAAATAATTGACTAATTGGTCATATTTTCCTAAAATTTTGGACGATGACCAAAGAAAGTCATCAGTTTTTGGGAAGGAAAATTGAACACCTTTTTTGAAGATTTCGGACGGATGACTAAAAAGTCATCAGTTTCTTGAGAATGGAAACTGAACATCCTTTTTTGAAGTCCTAGTTCTGAGGTACATGTAGCCTTTAGATTATTGACATGTATATCTCTTGTTGTGTGTAGCTAAGTAGGTGAACAGATTAGGGCTAATCCATAATCTGTATGTATATTTGCTTCAAAACTGTAGCCGTGCATAGCTAACAAACAAACACACAGACTTACTGAAATATACAGTATATAAGACAAATGTGATTTCCCTTCAAGATATATATATAGGATATTCATGATCCGATGGCGGGTGAGAGGGAGGATGGGGTTAGTGAGGCGGAGGGTTAAGCTACCATGGCTGTTGGTGCCCGTGGCCGCAACCATGATCCGCAGTAAGAATTGTACCAGTAATTTGTTTACTTTATTGGAGTCATCGGTCGAAAATTACAAGCGACGCTTCAGTTCAGCCATCTTGAATTTCAGTGTTTAAACAGTAAATCTATAAAATAAATGGAGGAAAATCGTGGGAAATTTTCGGCTTTTATTATCTTTGAATGCAAATTCACTACTGAATTTTAGAATAATGAGTTTGTTAGTCTGACGTTTTTCGCTACTATCCTACTTAATGGTTTATCATACATATATCATAGCACATAGACCTACATGGTGTCAATGAAATAAAGAACATTCTAAACCACGAGAGCCTGTGTTGCCGACTGCTGTAGGATAATAGCGTCATTTTTTAATTTATCTAAATATTGGGAAATTTTCAGTATGATTAATCATCAAGCATTAGAGATTTTTTGGCTTACTTTTTATTGAACCATAGTGTACATTCACGCATACACTATGGACCTCATTGTACAATGTAAAGCCAGGGATGGCAAGCTATGAGCTCACCGTATAATACTGTGTGTCAGAAAGAAAGAAGTTGTAGTCTAAATCCTGACTCTTGAGTAGCGTTGAACACTAAATTGCGTCCTTAACACAGACTTATGACTAGACCATTGGAATTCGATGAGAGGTGGGAGCGAGGATCGGTTGAACACGAATCAATGTCGCTTTCTATCAGTGGCATAGCCAGGAATTTATGATGGGAGTTTGTGGGATTTTATGGCCTGACCGGATGACCTTCCTGACACCAACCCAACAGCATTACAGTAAATAAAAAGGAAATAAAGCAAAAAACAGAATAAAGCATGAAAAACAATTGTAACTACAAACAATTTTGTTTTTTCTTATTTAACTGGATAAAATTAATAACCTTTTTAAAAACTTTTTCTTAAGCTAATGGGGGTTTAACCCCGAACTCTTGTCTACTCCACTGCACTTTCTATGACTGACCAATGAGATTCTGGGAATTTCCGAAGAAATTCTAAACGCGGATAAACACCATATCCAACAATCAAACTGTATGGCAACTCATTTCCTATTCAACAGTTAATTCTATGTCCCGCAATTGAAGCTAGTTGTCGTAGCCGTATAGGCCTGTAAAATCATTATGAATGAATGGCTATTGCATAAGACCTGAAAAGTGTCCAAAACTGAAGTAAGTGCATTAAACGCGTTAATAAATCGAACTTTTTAAATACATTGTCTTTAGAGAAACTCGATAACATAAGTGATCGTGGCACATCCCAAAAAATATTCTGCTCATCCGGTCTCTGGTTTCAACCGCTTCATATCAACCCACTTAAGTGCTTCTTCTCCAACGGTCAGAGTTATTGGACGATACTTACTTAGTACCTCCCGTGCAGAACTGCACATCGGGCAACGCAGCCTCTAAAGTAAATCAACAAACAAGAATTTCAACAGTTCACTAACTATAACACCTGAACATTGCCACAGCAACCTTCTTACAGTTGCCCCTTGGATGCAAGTCGCAGTCACTCCTCGCAGTATAAACTACCTGCAGAAACAAGCTAGCCTATAGGCCTGATGGCAAGTAGATGAGGATTGAAGAAGAATACTTCATGGCAACACATTTCGGGAATTCCTGGGGGCATGATATTGGAGAATCTAGCGCAGCACCAGCTCTGCTGTCGGTTTTTGTACAATTGGAATTCATGCACATATCGCAGTCGCCTCACGTAGTCGTTGATTTCAGCGAAGTCTGTTGCCGTCATGTTTTTATCTGAATTTAACTTCGGAGCATGGAGTTCAAAGTAGAGCTGTCTGACGTTCGACAGGCTGGTTGGGTCAGCATAGGTGACGTCACGCAGGAATGGCCACTCCGCACCTTCAGCGTCGATCTTCAGAGCATCTATGATTCGCTACCACACAGAATTAAAGCATCGACTTCGTTTACTAACAGTTCCATCAACGTTACAGCCATTTTATTTATAACTGGATGTGTTACCCGGTGTTGCACGGGAAATTTAAGGGTTTCAACACTGCTCCTCTGGAGTGCCCAGCGTTGAACGCTAAATTTCGGGTTTTTGGTAACCCTCCACCCACCTCACTTCCCCAAGGCTAAACATGACCTGACCCTGAGACGCGGGTGTGTGTGCGCTGACTGTGGCCTAATACAATTATTGCATGCGGTCTGTTCTGTTCGTATAGTTAATAATTATTTCTGTTATCTGCGTATCATTGTTTCAACTGCATAATTGTAGGCCTACACTGTTACCGGTTTCGGTTTGTAAACCGGAATAAACGGAATGAAGTCATACGGACTGTCGAGTCTTTACTAATGCTGCACGTGGCTGGTTAAATCTGTCTTTAAACGCTAATAACGCTGGTTTTAAAGTGAATCAAAAGCTGAAAATAGTCGCGTTGACCTTATAATTTGGGTAAGAATCAATTGCAAACATTTTGGTAAACCGACGCTCTGTCATTTCCGAGCCCTGTCTGGGACGAAGAGTCAAAATACCGCAACTCATATAGTTAACTATTATTAGTGATTAATTATCTATTATTAGTTATTAGTTAGCTATTATTAGTAATTAGTGATCCCTAATTAGTGTAACAAAGACCCCGCGACCCCTAATTAGCATTACAAAGCTCCGGTAACTCATATAGTCAGCTATTATTAGTAATTAGTTAGCTATTATTAGTAATTAGTTAGCTATTATTAGTAATTACTGACCCCTATTTAGCAATACATAGCCAGCTCCACACCATCCCCTCCTCCTTCTCCCTCTCCTCTACCTCCTTCTCCCTCTCCTCTACCTCCTTCTCCCTCTCCTCTACCTCCTCCTCCCTCTCCTCCTTCTCCCTCTCCTCCTTCTTCCCCTTTCATCCTCCCTCTCCTCCTCCTTCTCCCTCTCTCTACGACACACCGCAACACCAGCCTAAGCTGAAGCAAGCGACGGTCGGCTACACGCCAGAGGCGAACATCTGCTGCTACTATCCACACGCTTGTCCGATCGTGTCCGATGATTCACCCGGACCTGCCCAACTTTGTCCCTTTCTGTCCGAACGCACACACACAAACACGGCTCGATGACTCACACCTTTCTGCCCGAATTTGTCCGTTTCTGTCCGAACGCGCACATCCGAGCACACCCCCACCACCACCCATCTCGAAAGCGTGAAAATTAGAGGACCCAGGGAAATAGAAACCATAGGTATGCCCTATTTCGCCCTACACAACCTTTCACCTCACCCGCCAACCCACCATTCCACACACACACACACACACACACACACACACACACACACACACACACACACACAAACAAACAAACAGGAAACTCCACGGTCTCTCCATCCACGGCATTCAGTCTCACCCTCCAACCATCCATTCCACCCCTCCCCACTCACAAATATTCATTTTACACACAAGAGCCGGCCAAGCAGAAAGCGAGAAACTTAGAGAGGCAGCAAACAGGAGGCTATATTCCATAGGCATGGCATCTCTCACCCGCCACAGCATTCAACCTCACCCTCCAACCATCCATTCCACCCCTCCCCACTCACAAATATTCATTTTACACACAAGAGCTGGCCAATCAGAAAGCGAGAAACTTAGAGAGGGCGCAAACAGGAGGCTAGATTCCATAGGCATGGCATCTCTCATCCTCCACAGCATTCAACCTCACCCTCCAACCCTCCATTCCACCCCTCCCTACTACTCACAAATATTCATTTTACACACAAGAGCTGGCCAATCAGAAAGCGAGAAACCTAGTGAGCGACCAATCAGAAGGCGAGAAATCCTATCCACATTCCACCACAACCTCCAAACCTCCATGCCTTCCCGCCAAATACACAAATTTGACTTACATGTATAAAATTTAAGCCTCCAGCAACAGCTAAAACCTACACATGAACCCTTCAGAAGAAGATGGTTCCTACATATGTACCAAAAATATCATCAATTCTCGCCATTTTATTCGAAAATATATATATAACAGCAATATTTACAATTAAATTATACTAAATTATGACAATTATTCTGCATTTGTTACAATACTAAGCAAACTATAGCAGACAAGCGCCATTTTCTTATATATTTCTTCTATATTTCTTACATTTCAAGCAAGTACAAACCCAAAAACCGAAGAAACGCTTAGCCTTCCTTTCGGAAGATGGTAACATTTCTTACTTCCTTGCATCCACGAACTCAAAAACTTAAGAACCTTGCACCTTCCACTCCCAAGATGGCGACATTTCTTACTTCCTTGCACACAATCTCAAAAAGCCTAGGAACCTTACAACCTTCAACTCCCAAGATGCTGCCATTTCTAACTTTCTTGCACACACAAACTCAAAAACTGACGAATCCTGCAACCTTCCTTTCGGAAGATGGCAACATTTCTTACTTCCTTGCACACTCGAACTGAAAAACCGACGAATCGCTCAACCTTCCTTTCGCAAGATGGTGCCATTTCTAACTTTCTTGCACACACGAACACAAAAATCGTTCAGTACTTCAACATTCCACTCCCATTTCTAACTTTCATGCACACAGAAACTCAAAAAATCGACGAATCTAGCAGCAGCACTATCAGTCGGTTGCAACATGACCCCCACGCGGTGGTGTAGTTGTGGCGTCATTGCCTTGAAGCCGGAAGGTTCGAGGTTCGAATCCACCTCGCCGCGTAAGGACCTTGGACAAGTCCTTGACTCACAATTGCTCAGCGCTTCGGCATGAAACTCCGATGCAGTGTCCGCTCTGCATTCGGGAGCGCCTCTGAGTAGTGAGAGCTTGAAGGGGCGCTATAACAAGTGCACATACAAACAAACAAACACATTTTGCCTAAAATGTCGATGTAATTTTTGTTGTCATTTGTAGGTTACAGCGGATTCGCAAGCAGAACCTTTTCCTGGGTTGGTGCTCATAAATTATTGTTAGCAGCGGTGGCACGAAGCACATACCGACAAGGGGTCTGGAGGAGCGTCGTAAGCTCCCTCAGTGGCGTCTTCGGCGAAGTCTCCCCAAAAAACCCGCATTTTTAACTCTTTACATCGACTAGAGAACGTCTCAGGCTATTGTTTGCCAGCTCTTACTAGCTGCACAGATAATAATAATAATATCTTTTCTTTAATGAAACGCCTGCAAGACGCACTGCGCTTTACATTTACAAGTTATGCAGTAATCTTAATTAAACTTAACTACTAACTGAACAGACAGCTTTTTAATTACACAGCGCTAATAGCAGCCTACAAAGCAAATCCGCCCAACGGGGGCTCGAACTCACTACCTCTCGCACTCTTGGCCAGCGTGTTAACCACTACTCTACCGCCCCCACCCCCCCCAATGTCTTTTACAGTTCTGCATAATCCAGTTAAAATTGCACATTTTGTTAACAACAGTACTGTACGTTAATCAACTCTGAGATGTGCCCTCCCCAACACCACTTTTTATATTTCCACACTGCAATTGTAGCATTCTAAGCCGTCATTTAACGATAGCCTAATTATGTTTCATAATTTCATTGCTGAAAGACATGGTCTATAAGATTTAAGTAAATTGTCCCCTTCCCATTGTTTAAATTTGTCTAAATTTCCATCCTGCAATGATAGACTTTAAGCTCATTTCTAAATGCTGCAGGGTAGTCATATTATTGTAGTTTCAGAGTCTCCCAATTACTTACAATTGAGTGATCTGCACAATGTAACCGTAGCTTTTCAAGCTGTCATTTTAACAAAATTGCTCATTGTTTCAGAGCTCAAAGGCGTGGTCTAAGCTTAATCATTATTTTATTTTCATGCTGTAATAGTAGCATTTTATGCTGCCATCACAGTAAAATTTCTCGAGATTTCATTGCTGAAAGACATAGTTTAAGACTTCAAAAATGTCCCTAACATTTCTTTAGATTTTTTCATTTTCACGCAGTAATTATAGCTTAGCTTTTTAAGTTGTCACCTTAGCAGTGGATAACATTGAAGAAATTCATACCGATATCTATGAATATTTCTGAGATATTGTGGTAGACTTCTATAAGCATATCCGCCACCCCCTCAGTGCTCCACCACAAAGTTTCCGCCCAGGGATTTCAATAAATATAATAATAATTACAATAATAATTGTTTGTTTTGTTTGTTTGTATGCGTACTTGTTATAGCGCCCCTTCAAGCTCCCTACTCAGAGGCGCTCCCGACTGCAGAGTGGACACTGCATCGAAGTTTCACGCTTTATGTATCAAGGTCAGCAATTCAATTCTTCTGCAGCGAAACTTTTATAATGAATAACTATATATACTTCGTTTATTATAGAAAAACTAAGTTGACATACCGCAACTTATTACATGAAACAAAAACAAAAAAGTATTTTAAAGAAGCAAATGGACTAAAGTATCGAGTGTCCGCAGAATTCAGGCTGGAAGCATGCGAAAGATAGATTTCTGGTTCCTAGAGTTAACACTGCGAACAGTCTTAAAAAAACACGAGAGATGAAATCAAAGTCATCTTTTCAAGGCAGTTCAAAGTCGAGTGGTCGCAAACGCAGAGCATAAGGCCTTTTAACAATAGGTGGAAATAGGCTTCGGAGTACATGATTGAAATTCCAGATGACACACTATAAGAGTCTAACGTCTGCATCGTCAATCAAGCGGTCAAGATCAGGGTAATGAGAAGGGAGGTATCCCAATCGCTTGACCTTTTGTAGGAAGCGTTGAAGTTTGAGGCGATCAATTGCAGTGGTGTATCCCCACCAAGCAGGTGAGGCATAGAGAAGACGAGAGATGGTCGTTGCACGGGCTACCTCGTGGAGGGCAGAAAGGGGAGACCATGGGCTCGTAGGACTCTAAGCGTGAAGAGCGACCAAGAGCAGGTACTTAGAACGGCATTGACATGTGATGTTGCTCCAAGATCATCATTGATGGTCACGCCTAGTATGAGCATTGAAGTTACTCTCTCGATTCCCAATTCGGGAGGAGCAATTTTTGCTTTGGAACTGCGACGGAAGATAATCATTTCCTTGGATTTTCCTGCATTAAGTCGAAGATTGTTTCGCTCAGCCCAATCGGAAACATTATCAAGTTCCTCTTGAGTTGTATTTCGCATTGAGGCGCCAATGAGTAAATAGGTGTCATCTGCTTATTTCTTCATTTTGTTTTGTGCATGTATCGGATGCAGCCTGCATGCAATGTATGATGAAGGACCGATCCCAGATCCTTGAATAACGCTGGCGTTTATTGAAGCCAAAGTTGATATCAGCTTAGCGTAACGAGTGACGTGCATCCTATCTCGCAGAAATTCAACCAGCCAGTTGTAGATGTGGTCAGGAATTTTCAGCTGAGATAGTTTTTGTGCTAAGGTCGAATGGCGCACAGAGTCAAACGCTTTTGAAAAATCAAGTGATATCAAGGTGACATAGTCGTTTGTTGTCAGAAGGTCAGTGGCTTGTTGGAGAATGGCAATCAATGCAGCAGTAGTGGAGCCGGGGGGCGGAAGGCAAATTGGTCCTCAAGTTTGACTGAAATGGAAAGGGAGTAGAAGGAAGGATAAACGTACTTTTGCACCAGTCCTTTTTCTGTCATTCTGGAGAGAACCGGAACTATTGAGATAGGGCGGAAATCAGCTGGCGTCTTCGGTTGAGGCAACTTTGGAATTGGTTTAATGACAGCAACCTTCCACTGTGTCGGCACATGAGAATGAGAGAGTGATAGGTCAATGAGGTAGTGAAGGACTGCAGCATATCCTGGGGCTGCAAGCTTCAAAAACCAGGATGGAATCCCATCCGCTCCATCTGCTGTACGACGTAAACGATCAAGGAGAGAGAACGTTCGTATCTCGGAAATAAAGGACGATTGTCGTAGGCTGTCAAACGACTTAATGGTGGAACATAATTTGTGTCGGTGGAAATTCTAAAGTAGTGATCATTGAGCTCAACAGCACTGATTCCTATGTCCAGATCCGGGGCATTCTTTCGGCTTTTCGTGAGATCCCCGACGCGCTTCCAAAGGTCCTCGAGGCCTGTCCTCGGATCAACATCTTTTAAGTTCTTTTTGGTTGCAAGCTCGATGTAGCGGCCGATTCTACGGGCATATGCTGAGGCCTCATCAGTGCGACCGGTTCTCATTAAACGGTTCTTCTTACATAGGTGATGTTTCACGGATGGAGTAAGGAAATAAGGGTCCGCTGTTGTCATCGTGATCGAACGAAGAGGGTAAAATTGGTTCAGATGCCCCAGAGCAACCTGATAGAAGGAATCCCAGGACTGCTGTGGATCAGATATATCGAGAATGGCAGCAAAATCAGTTGTTGATAGATGACGAAGAAAGGCTGCATGTTGCTCTGGGACTTTCTTCGGAAATCCCCCTTCTCTGGTCGTTTATTCCGGCTGGTCAGCTGCTTTTGAGACGTTGCGACGATTGTCTTTTGGTCGGTTTTTAAAGTAGAAGACAGAACTTTAACGACCGCATAGCACGTTTCCGAAACAAAGAGGCGATCGAGCGTGTTTTCGCCCCTGGTGGGTTCTATCACTAGGGGATCAGACCTGTTCTCTGAACGACGTCGCTCTCATCAAGTCGGTTAAAATCACCACCCAAAACAACTATGGCGTCATGATCTTCATCCATTACTTTCTCAACTGCTTGCTCAAGTCTGTCAAGTAGAATGTTGCAGTGGTAAATCGGCTTTGGAGGATGGTATAAAGCTCCAACATACATCCAGAGTGATTTTGATCAATAACAATTCAAGTTCCCTTGTATCACAGTCTGTGATAAATTCTGACGCAGGGTATTTTGTTTTAACCATCACTGAAACGCCTCCTGACCGTCGTCCCAAGCGGTCACGACGAAAAAAGTTGTATCCATCGACTTAGTAGACGCCGACAAGATGATGAGATTTAAAGTTGGTTTCAATTATTATTGCAAGGTGCAAATCATAACCCAGTAGCTCTGCATGCAATTGTTCAAGCGCTGTTGGCTTAGCCAGAGAGCAGGCATTGATGACGTAGATGCCAGGTACTTCTTCAGGTTGAGAGCTGTGCACTGAACGTGATGTTTCTAGGTTATGCAGCGGAATGTTCACAAGGCATCTGTTATTGTTTTGTGGAATTCTCCTATGGTTGCTAACAATCAAATCTTTTTGTCTCTTCAGAACGTTACCTACGAAAGATTGCACAGGGATCCTCTGACCACATGACAACTGTGACGAAGCATATCTCTTTGCTTGAACAGACCTCCCTCCTCTTCGCCCCCCGAGACCGACGTTGCATTTTAAGTTGTTTGGCGTTATGCCAGGCAGTCGCCGGGACTACTTTCGAATATGGCGCTGATTGAAACTGTTGAAGAAACACGCTGTCGTATTTAAGACGCGAGCGTTTGATGCATAAAGGAGTCCGATTAATTTCCATGTTTTCACACCGACTGCTGGCGTAGGTATAATTAGGTCTATAATAAGCTTACTTGTAGCACTAGAATCAGCTTATCTCTACTGCCCAAGACGGTCTTGAATTGCTGACCAGGACACATTAGTAGAAATTGTTGCAAATAGTAGGCTATACAATCAAGCACGATATGAGAAAGCGAGTGAGAGTGAGAATGGGTGAGTTAACAAGTGTGAGAATGCGAGCGAGAGTGAGAATGGGTGAGTTAACAAGTGTGAGAATAAAATGGGTGAGTTAACAAGTGTGAGAATGAGAATGGGTGAGTTAACAAGTGTGAGAATGCGAGAGAGAGTGAGAATGGGTGAGTTAACAACTGTGAGAATGCGAGTGAGTGAAAGTATGGGTGAGTTAATAAGTGTGATAATGCGAGTGAGAGTAAGAATGGGTGAGTTAACAAGTGTGATAATGCGAGTGAGAGTGAGAATGGGTGAGTTAACAAGTGTGATAATGCGAGTGAGAGTGAGAATGGGTGAGTTAACAAGTGTGATAATGCGAGTGAGAGTGAGAATGGGTGAGTTAACAAGTGTGATAATGCGAGCGAGAGTGAGAATGGGTGAGTTAACAAGGGTGAGAATGCGTGAGAGTATGTGTGAATCAGCGAACGAATGAATGAATTTCAGTCACCGATTCACTGAACAAAGGAACAAAAACGAGTCAGTTAGTCACTGAATTATTTAATAGGAAGACCATTGTACCTTTTCATGTCCCAATCTCTTCCTGATGGTCGATAGTCTTTCCAGCCTCCATCCATCCTTGTTTGTGTAGTCACTTCCCCACAGACCCAGATTGTGGAAGCTGACATTTGGTGCGTGCATGTGATCTTGTTTTCCAATGCTAGAAACAGAACCATTCGAACTCTGAATTTAGGTCTTTCACGAAAAAACTGACAACTTCAGGAGCATATAACAGCAGTTACTGTTGGCCTATGTATCTTTATTCTATTAAACTGCAGAAGCTTCAGCGTTATAACCGGCATCTTCCACGCCAACAGGATGTTCCTTTGAGACGCAGCTTAACTCGTCCGTCTGTGTAAGTGAGAAACTGGTTAAAAGCACAAGACTGGCCTAAAAATTAATGTAGAAAAGACAAAAACACTGACTTTTGGAAAACAACATGAAGACCTGGAGATAAGAATGGAGAACAGGTGCTGGAACATGTGACAGAATTCGTGTACCTTGCGGTGTATGATAACCGAGCTCGGAAGGAGCTGGATCAAAAGGAAACAGTGGTGGACAAGATCAAAAAAGAAGACTCACCTGGTTCGGGCACGTGACGCGAATGGAGGACAAGAAGCTACCAGCCACATCTCTGCACGGGCATGTTGAGGGAAAGAGAAGCCGAGGGAAACAAAGACTTGGATGGACAATACAAAAGAAGATCTAATAGCGCAGAAGAAGGATATGAGAGATGCAGTGGACAAAATCAGGGACAGAGCAAGCTACTTATGTTCATCATATAGTTAAATAACCCCTGTCAACCATCTTGCAAGTCTTGTTTTGACTTGTTGGAGCTTGGCGATTTTTATGCAAAGACATTCAAAGTGCAGATAATTGTATTACTGACCTTCATGGCATTGACCTGACATAATTTTGACCTGATCATCATGGGCGGAGTTTGGTTTTCCGTTCTGGGGTGGGCTAAAGAAGAACTTGTCCTTTGTGCGGCCGACGTCAATATTTTCTCGGCCAAAAAAGTTGATGACCTTTTTAGTCATCGAGTTGAATCTCATGAAACATACCATTTTTCCCGACAAAAAAGTTGATGACCGTTTTTAGTCATTCGATCGAAGCTTTTCGCTCGTAGTTCGTGAAAAGAGTCTGTGCCTTCTTGTGAAGGGGGGGTGGCTGCCCGAGAAAGATGCCATTTTCACCGTTAAAAAACATAAATCTGGGTCTTCTTGGGGGGGGCTTAGCACATCGATCGTAGCCCACGACTCGAGCGACTGCGGGTATATCTAGTAGTCCCTGATAAACTCCGCCCATGCTGACCATGGCACTCGATGATTCATTCCATATGCATTTGACATTCATGGCACCACAGAAGTGGCAAATCAAGACTAATTATAATTTTTTTTAAACTGTTATAATGTTAAATATTGGAATACCTGGGGTCAAAGCTGTGAACCTCGCAACCGTATTTCGCCAGGGCATCGTCAAATGCCCAATTATTAGAAATGCTGCAAGGAACATAACAATAAGCTCAATATGGAAAAGCACAATAGTCGAATGGGAAAAAATAGTTAGAATACATTCCTACAATGCTTTATATTATAATCACTATATTTAGACCTAAAAGGGAGGGAGTGAGGGAGAGAGAGAGGGAAAGATGGAGGGAGGAAGGGAGAGAGGGCGGGTGAGAGGGAGGTAGGCTGTTGGATGGGATGGATGGAGGGAGGTAGGCTGGTGGGTGGGAGGGATGGATGGTGGCAAGGATGGATGGATGGATGGGTGGAGGTATGGAGGGATGAAGGGAGGGATGGAGGGAGAGAGGGAGAGAAGGAGAGAAAGAGAGAGAGGGAGGATAGGAGGGTATGAAGGAGGAAGGAAGGAAGAGAGAGAGGGATGGATGGATGGAGGGATGGAGGGAGGGAGGGAGGGAGGGAGGATAGGAGGGAGGGAGCTAGGGAGGGAGGGACGGAGGGTGGGAGGGACGGAGGGAGGGAGGGAGTGGCGGGGAGCGGCCCGACTCCTAAAATTCCCGGGCAACGCCGGAAACTCCAGCTAGTTATACATAAACGACAAAGCCTATTTGAATATCGTTGATAGTTTATCGCAGCAAGGAAAAAATTAGAATTAATTTTACGCGTAATATCGTCATCTAAAGTGCCGTTGGCCCTAAATTGTAGTGGGATGTTGGAATAATAATTGTATTGTTGATATTAAAATGATATACAGACCCGAAGGAGTAGACGAGACAAGAGTTGTTGTTGGGGCGTATGACTTTTGTCATGCAGGCCTCGTATGCTCCATCCCCCGCGCCACCAAATCGATGCGATGTGGGACACTGAAAGTCGATGGTTGTCATCAGTCTGACAATGCAATATTGACAACAATAGTCACTGAAATACTATGGCAACTGATTTAAACAATCAAGACTAGTCTACCAGTGTGAGAAAAAAATCGATCGGAAGGTCATTTATTATATCGAAATACGTCGTATATACGGATGCATGCATGCACTAAAAATTGGAAAAATATCGAATCCTAAAATAAACTTGCAAACCAATATAAGGCGCAATAGACTAGTTAAGCACGCAGAATTTAGAAGCTGAGATAATAATCAAATATAATATTAATAGTAATTTTGATACAAATAATCAAATAATTAATATTAATTAATTATGATTAATAATTTATTAATTAATATTAATATTATACAATTTATACTAATATGATATCAACTGGGAAATTCTACTTTTGACGGGTTTCCTGATCGGGCTCACACCTAATCTAATCTAATTTGACAGAATCTAAAGCATATCAATTTCCAACAAGACAAAGACATGAACAGATTGCATAAAACTCCGATCCGCGGCATTTTCTTCATGCCACGCAAACAATTTTACTGGTGCCACGAAGTAAAGTCTCCCCAATAAAAAGTCTCCTCCGAAACAGATACTCAACTGGCTGAAACTCTGTAATGGAAGAAATTTTCTGATATAAAACTATCAAAATATTCTTGTTAAATAATTTAGCAACGTAAACTAACGGCTAACCGGCTCATCTATAAATTTCATGCGAATGTAGCCCATTTCACGCTTCATTTCGCAGGCTTAGGAAATATTATCATTACATTCATCTCGCGTGATTTTGATGACGTGATCACTGTTAGGGACGCCACTCATAGCTTTTTTCACCTAGGTCTAGGTTTTTCGACCTTATCTAGGTTTTAAGTTTTTTTTTGTCGAGATCTAAAGTTTTTTGCGACGGCAGATTTTCTGACATTTTTCCGATATAGACTTTTCGAGGAAAATGTACGAAACAGTAGTAAAAAGGAGGAACATTTTGAGGAAAATTTCTGATTTTGGAGCGAATGACTTTAAAAAGGTCATCACGAAATTTGAAAGAAGAAAATAGGAAAATCTTGAAATTTTCGGACCTGAAAGACTAAAAAAGGTCAGAAATTTCAAGCCCAAAAAATCAATGTATCTTTTCAAAAATTTCCCGATCTAGCCTTTTCTAGGTTTTTTTCCGGCCGGATCTTATATTTTTAAAATAAGAGTGGCATCCCTGATCACTGTCCATTAGACAAATTAAGTTCAGCTCGAGGCGGTCGCATTTATCAACGGAATTCGATTTCTAATTCCATTCTATGAACGCATGAATTTAGCAATGATTTAGCTTTAAAAAGCGCGGAAATGCCAAAAGAACGAAGCCACGCAAACGCAAAAACATGTCTGCTGCTTAGTCTCACAGCTCTATCGATGCCAACTTTACACGATTGCTAAAAAACAAATACAATAGCATATTTGGTACTAAGATAGTTTATCTCTATCGATAAAGTAGGCCTACGTCAATCCGAACAAGGGTAAAGTCCAGCTCGGACTTCAAGATAGTCGCATTCTCCTTGAAGAACCAGTAGGTCTGCCACTGCAGTTTTTAATCGGATCTAATAACTTCTATAGCGCCGGAATCATGATAACTAGGGAAAACAATCGATGAAGGATTTAGACGATCATTAAACTTAAATAAGTTAAAATTAAACCTTTGTCAAAAATCGCAATCGGCTGAAAAATCTGAGTCGAAAATATGCTAGGCTATATCAGAGGTTATTTTAACGTGCAGCTGGACACAAAGTGTGTAGTTGGGAAAGAGATTTGTGCAGTTGAAAATCAGATCTTGTGCAGTTACTTTTTGCCTAGTTGCGTGAACCGACGAGAAGTTAGTGGTAAAAAGTTGGACACAAACATGATAGTAACAGCCCAAAGTGAACATCTTTGAGGCGGTTTATTTGAGTGATATTTATGTTCAGGAAAAGAGCAGGCCTGTTGAAATTTGGCGTGAACTATAATAGATATGGACAAGGCCGTAGCCAGGATTTGATTTCGGGGGGTGTTTCTTCAGTTTCCCGTCCGAAAAAATTGACGACCTTTTTTTTAGTCATCCGGACGAAATCTTCAGAAAATGTCACAAATTTCTCGTCCAAAAAAACTGATGACTTTTTAGTCATTAACTCCATTTTCGCCTAATTTCATGTTTTTTTTCAATATGTGTTAGTGAATGCATTATATTTTTTCACAGTTTTCATTTAGAGGGTGTTTTCATGGTTTTATTTCAAGGTTTTTACATCGTGTGCTATAGTAAATGCATCATATTATTTTTTACATTTTTCATTTCAGGGGGTGTTCAAACACCCAAAACACCCCCCTAGCTACGGCCTTGGATATGGAGATTAAATGCAGTTTTCAAGTTAAGCATTATACCGATACGGTGAAGGTCACCCGTGTGCATGAAGTAAGAGCGGGGGAAATGGGTGATGTATAATCGAAGACAAGGTTCTGCTAAAAATCACACATAGGTTGCAGACAGAATCATTTGCAGTAGGCTAAAATTAATGTATGGGCGGATGCAGATTCAATGCCTGCTGT
This sequence comes from Lumbricus terrestris, assembly GCA_949752735.1. NCBI lineage: Eukaryota > Metazoa > Annelida > Clitellata > Crassiclitellata > Lumbricidae > Lumbricus > Lumbricus terrestris. The sequence continues at coordinate 90,128,764 of OX457036.1, forward strand.
AGGTTGATATCCTGATAAAGTTGTAAAGGCCGGGGTTATCCTTCATACCATAATGACAACTTCTTGGCCATGGTAGTCTACATTCTCCTGCTTTTGCCGCTTACTCTGACAAGCTGAAGCAGGAAGGGATGTAGACATTCAGACGCATAAAGCAAAAGAGTCTACTATAATATAACAACCCAAGTATCTAACTGGAGACAGGCAATGAAAAGAAAAGAATTAATCAGGCAGAGATCCAGACTGAGCTAGCCTTTCAGCCACACAGACTATCCAATACATACATACATGATGTAGGATTGTAGGTCAATGCATACTCAAATTTTGTCCAAATTCTCCATAGGCCTATATCCCCATATTACACGCACCCTTTTTGAGTTTATGTGATCCCATCCAAAAATCACCATCCTCAGAATCTGAAAGATACACGTAAATCTATGTTATTGAACTAGCATCTCGCACAGGGGTGTAGACTCAGATGGGATAGGATCGAGGAACGGAACCCGGAACTTGTGGTGATGACGGAGATGCTTATATCTTATATCCCTCAAATATTTCAGAAATATTATCACAAGCATTATTATAGATTTCTACGGTGTTATCCACTGCTTGTCCATAATTATCAATTAATTTTGATACAGCCTAAACTGCCACCAGTTAAAAAAATTAAGATACAGGTAGGGGGAATTATTCAAGTCTTAAACCACGTCTCTGAGTACCAAATTATGATTGAATTTGTCAAGGTAACAGCCTAAGATGCTATTACAACAGTGGGCAAATGGCTCTTTCAAACAATGGACGAGAAAAGAAAATTATGAGTAATTTTTTCAAATGACAGCTTTAAATGCCAGGTTAATTAACAGCGTGCAAATGAAAAAAATTAAACAATAAGGAGGAGACTCTCTAAACTCTAAAAACCATAGCTGTCAGCATTTAAAAAGAGCAATTTTGTTCAGATGACAGTTACAGTGTGGAAATTCAGAAATGTAAACAATGGGGAGGGGCATTTATTGAAGTCTCAAACCATGCCTTTTGGCGTGAAATTTGTGAGCAATTCACAGTCTAAAAGTTGCCATTATAATGTAAAAAATATTTAAACAATGGGACGGGACACTCATTAAAGTCCTAAACCATGACTATCAGCACTGAAATGATGAGCAACCTCGCTAAATTACAACTTAGAATACCATCAGTGCAGTGTGGAAATTAAACAAAATTCGAAAATGAGATTGGTGCATCACCTTCCCAAACCCCTACCCAGCTAGGTGCTCGTGCATTGGAAATTATTGTCCTTAGGTCGCTCGTTCGTTTCCACAAACCCAGGACCAAGTCTGCGGCTATGTTCACACACACATTCTGGTTCGCATGAATGAATGACACCAGAGCTTGTAGCATATAAAATTTCCAGCAGTCGTCCCCTAAGCCAAGTCATGGTGTGGTAAAATATCATTTACATGTAGATCGGCGACGCGGCTCCTGGTTAAAACTGCTATTAGCCTAAACAGTACATATTCGTGTTGATATGGGTGTCAGTATAGGCCTATCGATCAATAATGACTAGGCCTATTTGGGAGGTTTGCTATAATGATATTTATCGGTCTTACATCGTATTTTGCTGTTAGTGGGTTATATTTTATACAAAATTTGAAATTAGCTCAAAGATTTTATTTCTTGGGGAAATATCTCATCTTGTCAGCTAGCTTTAGCTTTAGCAAAACAATATCAAGTTGATCTTAATGACCAGGGTTTCAGAGCAGAAAAGCAACATTTAGACGTACCCTTACATAGGCCTACTAGCGAAACTTTGGAAGTGTCCAGGAACACAGGACCATTTAACTTTATTACACTTAACAATCTTTCTGAGCTATTTCCAATTCCATCAACAGCCGATGATCTGTAAGGAATCTTTAAGGGATCTCTAGTCGATTAAGGATATGAAAAGCTTAAACGTCTAAGAACGTCTAGCTGATTTCATTCGTTAATTCATTTGGAGATTTTGCCATGATGAACTTTGAGTCAAACATTGTCATAACAATTGATTTTGATCTTCAATATGAATTTTTATAAAGTTGGAAAATCTTAATGCTCAAACATCCAAAGCTCCAGTCGAAGGCCAAGCGCAAAGCACCGGCTTATTAACGAGCGCTCACCAAAAGCTGCTTCAGCTTTGGGGGACAAATCCCTGGTCAAGGACTTTCTTATGTCCAGTCTCAAAATACGTCATTTATGTGCAGTTGAGAAAATTCCATAGAATAACCCCTGGGCTATATTATCTGTTATTAGGCCTAAGCTTATACCAAAGAAACCGCACTCGTCATAGTGTAAGATCAGGGTGAGAATTGCCAAGAGGCTGTGGGGTTTCAGCCCTCCAGTCTTTCATACAGCCCCATTAGTAAAGTCTGTTTTCACATCCCAATTCCAAGTGGATCATAGTCCAACCCCCAAATTATTTTTCTACAACTCTCACACTGCATAAGATTTGCCTACAGTGGGCAAGGACGATGAACATCCAGTCTTAAGTTGGCCTGTACTTATACCTGACTGACTCTTAAATCGATAATACAAGGCGTACACGCATTATTCTGAGTGAAAGCCATAAGCCCCACTGGTTACACCTGAAAGATCGAAAAATTTTCGGTATAATGTTGGGAGCAAACTTAAATCAGAGTCCATTGATCGAGCGCAGTCATTATTACGCGAAGTGGTCGAGGAATCTCTCCAGTGAGACGAGCAAGGCTTCTTTTAAGAAATTTTTAGAACTGCACAAATCCCTTTGCTCTCTCTTACCATCCTCTATGGTTTTGTATGTGCACTTGTTATAGCGCCTCTTCAATCACCCTACTCAGAGGCTCTCCCGACTGCAGAGCGGACACTGCATCGGAGTTTCATCCCGAAGCGCTGAGCAATTGCATGCGAGTGAAGAACTTGCCCAAGGTCCCTACGAGACGATTTGAGGTGGATTCGAACCTTGAACTTTCCGACTTCAAGGCAACGACGCCACCACTACACCACCGCACCCACAACTAGGTAATTAGGTTTATTCCCAATCGGATGACATTAAACATTTTAAACCATTTTTAATTGCTCGAAAATGTTTCTGCAGCTGCACAAAATTATTTAGAACAGCCACTTTCTGTAGAGCTGCACGCTAAAATATGCCAAAGAGCCGAGATATGCACTGATTTTTTTATACTCATGCATCGTTTGTCCCATGAGTCTCCGAACAGTTTCATTGAACGTGCAGTAATCGCGCACACGGTACACGCAATTTTTCATATCACACTGAAACAATAGAATCGGAGTTTCGTAAACACCGCGTTTCTGTACAAAGACAGGTCAGGTAACTGTCTAACGGTATCCGGACGTTTCATCCCAGGACGTTTCATCCAGTGGACGTTTCATCCCAGGACGTTTCATCCCAGGACGATTCATCCAGTGGACGATTCGTCCAGTGGACGTTTCATCCCAGGACGTTTCATCCCAGGACGGTTCATCCAGTGGACGATTGATCCAGTGGACGTTTCATCCCAGGACGTTTCATCTCCGGACGATTCATCCAGTGGACGCAATGTTAAGTGCGCGACAAAATAATGGGCAATTGCCCTAATATAGGCCTATACCAGGACATTCGCCCTTCCGCATCCTGCAACAGCACGTCTCACTCTGCCGACCAATTAAAGTCGCCATCGGTTAATTAATTAAGAAATAAAATTCAAAGCGTTCCAACAAGTGGCCTACTGTTCGAACTTAAAAGCGTATGCCATGTCGTTTTGTTAAACGTTGTTGTCTGAGCTGACTCCACTGTTCATTGGCATTCGTACTGTGGTGTACAGAATTTTAAACAACGGCCAATTGAACGTACAACTCTGAGCCGTCGACACTTTAATAGGTGATGATAGAACAATAGAACATGTTACTCTTCACCGGGACGTTGTATTACCCTGCCGACTAATGAACAAAATTTAATATGCTCTATGAATCGTCCGTGGATGAACCGTCCGGGGATGAACCGTCCGGGGATGAAACGTCCACTGGATGAATCGTCCACTGGATGAATCGTCCGTGGATGAAACGTCCGGGGATGAACAGTCCACTGGATGAATCGTCCACTGGATGAATCGTCCGGGGATGAAACGTCCGGGGATGAACAGTCCACTGGATGAATCGTCCGGGATGAACCGTCCGGGGATGAATCGTCCTGGGATGAAACGTCCTAGAATCCTGTCTAACGACTACACGTCATACATCGATAATAATTAGATCATCAAAGTTTTTCCAAAAAAATTATTTAAATGAACCCCTACAGTTGCCTAAAATGTCAAAATTGTATTCCTTACAAAACAAGTGTGTGATAAAAAAAAATTTGTTTGGGCGGGAGTAAACCACTCCTTGGTAGCCAAAATGGTTAATCGTACCATTCCTTACATTAAAACACTTGAACTTGCTCTTCAAGACTATTCGATATCTTACCTTAAACCTAGATTGGCTTATAATTCTGTTGATTAAATGTCATATTCTATGTTGCAACAAATGCTTGTAGCTGCTGTGTAAATAAGTTACCCATGAAATTCAGATCTCAATGTGTTGAGGTCGGATCTTTTCGCGTCTTCTCCAAAGTACTTTTCGCCGCACAGTATGGCGTCTACAGGACACTGAAACAAATAGAATCGGAGATTCGTAAACAACAAATTTCTAAAGCGTATACTCTGTAACTACGCGCAGGGAACGAGCTTATTCAAGAGCGTTGGAATTTGGAATTTACGAAAAAGTTTAGCATAGCGTAATGTCTAGAAAGCACAGTTCCGCTGTAACTGAATCAAAGTATAAAATAGTTTGAATATATTAATTATGCAATATAGAATAGCTATTTTGCTTTGGTTCTAACTTCTAACTTCACTATCCCTTTTATACTATACTAGCTGATCTACCCGGCGTTGCCCGGGAAATTTCGATTTTTAGTTCCCAGCCACCCCTGACCCCGCTCTCACGCCGCCCTTCTCACCTCGTCTTACATCGGCCCCAACCCGATCCCACTCTGGTCGCCATTCCCACCTCGCCTTCTTCCATCGGCCCCACCCGGTCCAACCACTTTGAGTGCCCAGCGCTGCCCGTGACATTTAGGTTTTCGGTCCAACCACAGTATAGATAACACTTATCTATACTGTGGTCCAACCCAGCTCACACCCATCCATGTTTGCGCTATTATAGTCAGCATTTTTGCGAAACCACGTGTCAAAAGACCTGCCCTCGTCGAAAAAATGAGGTTACAAATCTATTGGTTCGTTAAAAACCGATCGGCGAAAACTATTGCGTCTTAAATAGGCTAGTGATACATATACGGTATAGATATTAATTAACCTCGGTCTAAAGTTATTGCTCTCCCTCCCCCCCATCTTGGGCATCCAAAGGGTCCAGCAGATGGTTGTTTTGGGTGTCACCATCTCTGATCGGATTGGCTTTGAGGCTCACATTAGCAGAATATGCTGTAAAGCCCGGCAATCCATGTTTGCTCTGCGTGTTTTAGTCGCCCACGGTCTCCATCGTCAACGTCTCTTTGACGTTGTTAGAGCTACTACCATTGCTAGATTACTTTATGCCTCCCCTGTTTGGTGGGGTTTTGTCAACGCAATGGAGCGTAAACGTCTCAATGGTCTTTTAAGAAAATTGACCCGTTCAAGCTTTCTTCCTACCGATTTCCCTAGTTTTGACACTCTCTGTTCTAGAGCTGACTCTGCTCTTTTCCGCTCTATCCTCTTAAATCCTTGTCACATTCTTCACGACCTCCTCCCTCCCCTTAAGGTCACTCCATACAATACTCGACCAAGGCCACATAATCTAACCCTTCCTAGAGTTGATTCTTTTGCCAGAAACAGTTTTATTATGCGAATGTTATATAACTTTGCATGAATGTTTTATATTATTTATTTCCTCTGTAAACTACTGTGCGTTTGCTGGTGGTATAATAAAGAATATTCTTACTTACTTACTTACTTAACGTCACAAAGCGCTATAATTTTAAAATCGGCGGTGACGTCATTAATGTACTGGTTTCAATCATCAATAATTATTATCATCGATGGTTTCAATGTCTGTTGAAAATATGGTTGAAAGCAAATAAAATGGCGTCTTAAACACAGCGTTAGGATTGGATGGAAAATGAAATGTTTCAATCTCGGGAAACGGTAAGATTTTTGGATCGCGAAGCCCGATAGTGTTCCCCGGTGATGCTAAAAAGTATTTTTGTAAATATTGAGAAAAATCGGTCAGGTGGATAAGAAGAAAATTGGTTCATTAAAATGTAACAACTTGATTTTATAGGTTTAGATCCTGTACGTGTGCAGGTATACACTATAGGCCTACTCAGCATCATCATATAAGACAAACCATGGGCTCATCGCCTGTTGATTAGTGTGGTTCACAGATACATGGCAAAAAATAAAGTTCAAGCTAAAAACCAGGGCGCCCTCCTAGTTTGTTAGACTTATCAATAGTATTATTGAGACAAAATTTCAGCTTCCTATTCCAACTGGAAGGCGGTGCTCAACGACTGTCTTACTTTGCATGGGCCAATGAAAAGACGTTAATTGTAGAAATAAATGTGTTGAGCATATATTCCAATACAAGTGTGCTTTATTTCAAGATAGAGGATACATTACTGCAACATGACAATATGTGTGACACTTAAACAATTGGTGAGCTTGAAATATAAAATTTCAGTAGGTTTTAAATATGGAAAATGTCAAAAAATGTCAAAAACATCGTTAAATCCACGAATGTCTATTGTTCTCGTTTTATGACTCCAAACATACGATGACGTCTACACTGTAGAAGGCTTTGCAAGCACAGTGTCAACAGCATATTTCTTTGTTGATTGAGTGGGGACAGCTTTTCTATTTGCCTCAACCACTTGGAGAAAATACTGCTTTCTTCTTCATCAGTGATGAGTCAGTTTAATTCCTTGAACAACTTCACACTTCTCTCAGCCATGTCGTTTACCACTCTCAATTGCTGACTTCAGCCTCTACCCTGCTGATAATCATCATCGTCAGGCTATTGCACTGGTGTAAGTATAAAAAGGAATCACCAAATTTCAGGCGTGGCAGTAGTGTCAGTGTTCACTGGGTTGCAAACTCACCCAGGCAATCCCCCTCCTTCTGTATCGCAGCACAACCGTCAACATCCTTTCACTAGGATTTGCAGTCACTCCGTAAAAAATCTTCACCTTATCTGAACCATATCAAGCAGATGGCAGCATAACAGTGTCAGACATTCAGCCTCATCTGAAAGGCACTAAGTATTGATAATTTTCTAGAACATTCATGGCAGCTACGTTGAGGTCCTACAAATAACAGTCGCCTGAATCAAAAGTCCTATATCAATCAAAATTGACAGATCTTGTCCTGGAGTTTCAGCAGCAAGAGGATGCATTTGAGTGAAGGAGGACACCCAATCACACAAAAAGGATGAATCTGAGTTTTTCTTTTTCCCTAAGATTGAATACTTCACGTTGATTCCTAAATCGTACAATTATTTTGATGATATGCAGTAACCTGGCCATTCAACGTACTTGGTAAATTGGGCGCTCCAGTTTCTTAGTGAGGGCTGACTTCCAAGGACAACCATTGACACCTCAATGACATCTTGGTAGTCGTCTCTGAAATTGACTTTAATTTCAGCAGTCTACTTGATGAAACTGATCGCTCTCTCATAGGAGGCTTCAGTAGCGGATACGACTTCCAGTACTCGGATGTTGTCACGTGTCACACCATCCCACACAGCTTTAATTCTCTTTAAGATTGGATTCTATTTTGGATTAGATGGACAACAACACAAGATGAAGATTTTGGCTTAAATCAACTCCATCACAACGACGACAGCAGGCCAACCACAGGAACATTTTACATATCCTGTTTTCCCGAAAAACGTACACTTCCCTAAAACGTCCGGTGTTGTGTCAAAGATCAAGTCTTATCAGCGAGTCTCAATGATTTCAGAAGATGATGAATGACCTTGGATTTAAATTATATCCTGTCATAGAGGGACATTTGGGCATACCGAAGAGTTTAGCGACACCATCACCTGAAACTAGCACTCACAGGCGGTCAACATTTCCAGTGTACTGCAAGTGGTTAATTTGGTACAAATTCAGATCTTACAGCTTCAGCATGCTCCATCTTGGCTTCTTAAGCACTCCATATGAATGGTTTTCAGTGAAAATGGCAGAACAAAAGGATCGCACATAAGCGCTGCAGTAATTGTGACCAACAATCTCAATGCTTCATGATCAGATCACCTGGAGTGTTATTGCTATCAAAACGCACTTGTCACTTGATGGCTAAACAGCTGTCAAGTAGCTAGCACTGACTGCATTAAGTTTGATAGTGCAACAGAATCTATTTCAAGTTCATCTACATGACAAGGGTTGAGGTTTTTGATCAAGCTAAAGGCATCAAGATTTCTTGCTAATACAACTAAATGGTAATATTTCGATGTCGTTGAGCACCGCCTTCCAGTTGGACTGGGAGGCTGAAATTTGGTCTCAATAATACTATTGACAGGTCTAACAAACTGAGAGGGCGCCTTGGTATCTAGCTTGAATTTTATTTTTTTGGACCACCCTACTGTTGATGTCCGACGCCACTTTCAGTACATACATGTATACTGTTGACCAGTATCTATTGTGCTATGGCTCGCAGAGCCCTTTGCTCTGCCTCTACCGTGGAGCTTTTGGTCCTTAGTTGTAGCACCTCAAACTGTCGGCGTCGCGCTTTCTCAGTTGTAGGTCCTTCTTTCTGGATAGTCTCCTTTGGAGATACACTTCTTACCTAACAATGACTAAGCAGCGTTTAACCCAAACCCGCCCGCTCCCCCACCCCACCCAACACTCCCAACCACACTCCAACCTCCACCGGGTGCCAACTTCTCTGTGGTTTCTCTTCCCCACAAAATAATACCCCCACGCGGCCCTGCGGGGCGAGGTGGGTGTTGGGTGGGGCGAGGTGAGGTGACCCCGGTAGCACTTTGTCTAGCTGCAACGTTCCAGGTGAATAGCTGTGAAACTATGGCGACGGAATGAAAAACGCAAAAGTTGTTGCAAAGTTTCAGATCAATTGCTGCTTTTTACCGGAATTTCTTTCTCCTCCTCCTCTAATAAAACCCTGTAGACCCCTGGCAAGACCCCTGGCAAGGTGTGTGTTGGGTGGGGGCGAGTAGTACTCTGTCTAGCAGCAACGTTTCAGGTAAATAATAATAATAATAATAATAATCTTTTCTTTATTGAGCGCCTGCAAGACGCACTGCGCTTTACATTTACAAGTTATGCAGTAATCTTAATTAAACTTAACTACTAACTGAACAGACAGCTTTGCAATTACAACGGCGCTAATAGCAGCCTACAAAGCATATCCGCCCAACGGGGGCTCGAACCTGCTACCTCTCGCACTCTTGGCCAGCGTGTTAACCATTACTCTAACGGGTCCCCCCCCCAAATAGCTATGAAACTATGGCAACGGAATGGAAAAAGGGAAAGTTAAGATTTTGGCCTCACACCCTGGCCCGCATGGTGGGAGAGATTCGCCCACCCATCCATTGGGTGGTCCTGATGGTCCTCTATATAGGTGCAAAGTCTCAGATCAATAGCTGCTAAACTGTGGGCGTGCATTCTGGACATACATAGATACATCCATACATACATGCACACACATACATACATTGTACATGCATACATACATACATGCATACATACATACATGCATACATACATACATACATACATACATACATACATACATACAAACATACATACATACATACATATATACATACATGCATACATCCATACATACATACATACATACATACATACATACATACATACATACATACATACATACATACATACATACATACATGCATGCATTCATCCCTTCCTATAGATATAGATAGGCCTACATATTTTCTGCCCATTGTAAGTTCCTATATCCACTCAGTGTAAAAAGTCTTCTTATTCATATTTTCCTAAATATTGATACTTTAAAGTTCAAGCATTAAAAACCGTGGGTATGGTGATAGCTATATAATTATAGGCCTACAACCAAAAGGAAAAACAAATGGATGAAGTGTTTTAGTAGGCTCGTTTTTACAATTGTTAGTTGCTTGTTTTAATCATTTTGATGCTTACATCTAATTTCCGTGTCGGAAACGGCTTTTGCTTCATGATAATTTTCCCTGCTGCAGCGGCCAAGTCGATGAAGACGGGGAAATGGATCCAGGCAAGGGCAGCTAATCCACAGACACAGATCAAAGCCGTCACTTGAATGAATTTCGATCTTCCGGAAATCATCTCAGTGGCATCGGATTGTCATTCAACAAATTGTTAGATATGTAATCTTCAGACAATCAGCGGCTACCACTGGTTCAATGAAAAAATCAACAAAAGTCATATTTTGATATACAATCATATAATATCATATATTGCCGTTCATTACCAATTGTGGCTATAACATATGCAGTTATGCACAATTGGTAATGTATCATAAACATCATGTACCTGTGTGATATTACGACGCTACGCGGATATTGTCTGTTTCATGAAATAAATAGTCTCGTCAATCTTAGTTGATGCATGCATATATTATTTTTAAGTGTAGGTGTTCAGGTCATTTGAGCAGCACTCATTCGCAAATGGACGTGGTGCTAACAAACTTTGACAGCACTTAAGTTTGCATCGTTTCATTATGCATTTAAGATTATAATACTTAACCGTCTAGAAATGCGCGCCTAGGTCTATAGGGGCCGTCCATAAAGTACGTCACGCTCCAGGGGGGAGGGGTGTAAGAAAGTGTGACAGTTTGTGACAGGGGGAGGGGTCAGGCCATGTGTGACGTCACAGATTTATTTTTTTAAATTTTATTTCTAACTTATTTTTTTGTAGAATTTAATAGCTTTAAAAATAATTTTCAGAAATTTTGTGAAAAGGTTTGAATTAGTTTTATGTCAAAATAGCAATAGCATGAAATGTGTATCTCCTGAATGTGTTGTTCACGATTCCTCTCGCTAGGAGCGCTAGTATGCTGTTGCGAAGCATTGTTTATGTATAGCCTTGCTTTCGTCATGCCGGAAGTATTATTATTTCTATGTTGTCCGCTGCATAATTATGTCACTGAGCGAAAAATTCGGAATTTAATTTTTACATATAATAGCAATTATTATAATACAAAATTTTGAGGATTCAGAGGTAATATTTATATAATTTAATCATTATTATCATGAACTTATAGGCCTAGACCTACATATATGATACCAAGCCATTGTATTATCTAATAAATACCCACTTTCATTTGTCATCGTATATTAAAACAAAATTACACCACGCTTTTTTACTTTAATATCCACTAGCGGTTTTTAGTACGGTACCTAAAATCCGACCCGGCCCGGCCAGCGTGTCTAAAACCCGGGATAAAAGTTGATCTCCCGTCACTATCAAAGCGTTTAGGGACACACGTCACTATCAGAGGGATTAGGGATAGTACCCTAGGGTTTAGAGGGTTAGGTAAAAAAAAATTGTTCGAAAGTGTGACGTACTTTAGGGGAGGGTGGTCCGAGATTTGTGACAGTTTGTGACAGGGGAAGGGGGGTTAAAATGGTCAAAAATAGCGTGACGTACTTTATGGACGGACCCATACACAGTAATCGCCTTTTAGGTCTAAATATTGTGATTATAATATAGGCCTACAGCCCTACACCCATAGACACTGACAGCATGGTTAACATATTGTAGGCTACAGTTTCTACCATTTTCATGTAATCAGACAAGTGGCAAAAAGCAAATCCCAGACTAAACGAGATCTTTTCTAAGACTAAAGAACGTCTTCGATTGCTATAGTCAGTGTGTACCGTAATAACATAAGGTTAGCAGACGCTATAATAGTTACACTCAGGACAGGCTTTGTCAACGCAATTTAATAGCATCTAAGTTAGCGCTTGAGCCATATTCAAACTTACAAAATTGTTAGGTATACCTAGTATAAATACTTGGCAAATTAATCGACAGGTAACGTTTGAATATTAAAGTATAGGCCAATGCTTTCACAGCTATTGCAAGCGCTGAGGCAGGTTATACCAGCGGTGGTCATGGAATTCGTATATCTCGGCGTTCAATTGCACAATTGTATGTACAATCGACTTTTAGTGGAGTAGCCTAACATAATAGAAATGGCATTGATTCTACGTTTTTAGTAGCTCAAGGAAATGTGATGGTCCTGTTGACCATTTTGACCCAGGTCGGATTAGATTCTAATTGATTAGACAAGCAGCTACTTCCAATTCCAATTGAATAGCCAGTAGTAGGCCCTACGCTTAGAGGCGATTTATAAAATACTCATGAATCAGCCTACACGATTATACGACTGTTTAAGGTATCCTTTAATTTTTAATTGCAGCCTGATTGCAATCAAGACAATTTCTATAGCATCGTCGGTGGCAAGCTAGGCCTACTTCTAGGATGTTTTACACGCAGTTTGTCAACTTAGTACTTACTTAGCCCTTCGGAGGTGAGGTGACGAATTGTAACGCCAGAGGTGAGGTGGGTATGACATACCCCAATACATATTTTTATTTGCAAGTCGCGATATCAAATGGAAAGTATTAATTTGAGTTAAATTATTCTTCTATGATCAACTATCAACAAAATAGGCTATTGTCTCGAACAAATATATGCTCTTAGTCCTTATTAGATGACCAGAAGGTGAACCCATCCAATGTGTACTTAGCCCATGCAAGTTTGAGTCCTCATGCGCAACATTGTCAAATGCACGAAATAACCATATACTTAATTTTAATACAACATAAAATATTTTTAGTCACCATTGTCATCAGCCTTCTCAATGCCAACACAGTATTGGCGTGTTCAAGGCACACTCGCATGCTAAACGAATGGCCCATATAACCAACATGTATAACAGTTTGTATACGAGAAAAATGCAATTTCCTTCAAATATGCAACAAAATTTTAAAAAAGTTCGTTGAAAAGACTTGAAATTGTGGTAAAGTGTCCGTATTTCATATATACAAAGGTAGAAAAAAAATCCGAGCTGGCTCCACGTTTTCCGATAAAAGTTTAAAGTAGAATACCTATGGGGTGTGTCATACCCATCTCACCTCCGACGGGTTAGTTACTTAGTCCTTCCCGTATATACAGGTCTGCACATCGGGCAACGCATTTGTTGCGTTGTTTCTGTTGCGCGTGCTATTTTTAACCCGGGTAGGTTGAAAGCTCACCGCGGAACCCTCCTCGTTTATCATGCTCAGGATAAATTAAGATAGGCCTACCCTGAGGCGGAGTTGTTTGTCAACTGTCGGAGTAAATTGAGAGAGCTCAAAAGCAGGTGCGGATTTAACTGTTTTTAAAAGAGGATTGAATTGTGATTTACTGGATAGTTGTGAAGACAACTCAGGCGCGTGGGCACGCAAGCGAAACGAAAGGCACGATCACTAGCTGAAGTTTTGTCACAAGAACAATTACGTCGGCGGTCTTGGACAACTACAAATTCTGGCAGGGCAAAATTTCTGGCAGGGCAACGATCAGAGCAAATGCATTTGCCCTGTCATGCCCTGGCGTAGCGCCGTCACTGCCAGAATGCTGTATAGATAACTTATTTGACGCTAATATTTCAGCAATTTCATTAAACTTGTGATTTGATTTATACCTTTTATTACAATTATTACTTCGATGGGTTAATGTTACTGACCGCCCGGTACAGTGCCAGATTAACTATGGCGCAACTGGCGCGCTTGCGCCAGGCCTTCTTTCGGGGATAAAAATTTTAAAAAACATTGAGAAATCCGATTATCCGATCGAATTTGTTTATATAAGTCACAGTCCGGCTTATTTAAAATGTTTAATTTCTAAAACAAGAATTGCATATAAAAATTTGGGGGCATTATAAAAACAGGCCTTCTACAGTACTACTACTATAATGATGGCGTACTAATTAATTATTGTGTACTGTAATGATGACGTAATCAATTTATGCGCGGATCGACCCCATCACCAAATAAAATATACACTGTGTCCGGAAAAAAAGGGACCCATTTTGTAAATATGAAAATAAATAGTAAATATTGACCGATTTTTACAATTCAGACACCGTTTTTATCCTAACATAATTGTCTAACAATTGTGAGAATATAAAAGTTCCAGTCTCAATAATGACGTCATAATGACGTCATTTGCACCAAAATTCAAATTTAAGAAATAAGTGCACAAAATTATTTAAAATTTCAATATTTTTAAGATGTCATTTATCAATAATAAATGTCAGTTTAATTTTATTTTTTATATCTGAATTATGTCATACTGCAATTTGTGCTCAAAGTGTCATAGGCGGAGACCTGGGCCGAGAATTGGGGGGGACGGAGAGAAGCCAGATTTTCGACAAATTTCCGACGACCGGCGAAATCTGGGAAAAAAATTTTCGCCGCCAAAAAAGTTGATGACCTTTTTTTTTTTTTAGTCATCCGGGCCAAATCTCGCCGAAATATTTAATGTTTCTATTTTCGCCGCCAAAAAAGTTGATGACCTTTTTTTTAGTCATCCGGGCTAAATCTCTAAAAAATATTTCTATTTTCGCCGCCCCAAAAAGTCTTGACGCTCAAACATTGGGGGGGACAAATGCATGGGCCGTCCCCCAACACTTTCATTGGGGGGACCGTCCCCCCTGTCCCCCCCTAGGTCTCCGCCCATGCAAAGTGTCCACCTTCGGCCTCAACGCAAGCTTCAAAACGGTCGCGCTAATAGCCAACAGCAGCATCGATAACCAGCTTATCAAAATACTCCCATGCAGTCATTAACAATTCGCTCACGGAATTCTTCAATGTCTCTTTTCCTTGTCCTGTACACCATCTCCTGCAAGTCTCCAAATTTTATAATAAACTGAATTTAAGTTCGGGCCGTTTGGCGGCCAAAGATTATAAGAGGAATGAAATCTGGAGTCTCCTTAGTCAACAGTTCAACAGTTTACCGAGCTCAGTGAGCTGGATCGCCATCTTGTTGAATTGTTTATAAATCCGAGTATTCCCGGATATCAGGCATCAATTTTATATCGAGCAGACAATTCCTGCAATGTGCTGCATTTATTTTCACTCCTGGTTCAATTAAATGGACTTCCGTTTTACCAAGAGCCAATATATCAGCCGAAAATATGCATGACTGGCCGGCTGAATGAACTTTAATGCAAATGACGTCATTTTGACGTCATCATTGAGACTGAAACTTCTATATTTTCACAAATATTAGATAAATATGCCAGGATTAAAATGTTGTTTGAATTGTAAAAATCGATGAATGTTTACTATTTATTTTCATATTTACAAAATGGGTCCCTTTTTTCCCGGACACAGTGTAGATATTCGTACGGTACAGACGACACAGTGTATGTTCCATGTAATATTATTATCTACTATTTAGTGTTTATGTAGCTGCTTATTTCTTTTTTAATTTTAATTTTTAAACAAATAAAATAAGTAGGCCTAAAGAAAATGAAGAAATTTGAGTCCGGTTGGCAGAAACGTCAAAGAAAACGCGAACTTGAAGAGGTAGGCAAACAACAACGTGGTAGTATTGATAAATTTTTGGCAGTAAAACACGAGAAGTGCCGCAATTTATATATGGTGTCGACTCAGCGTCAGAAGCTGGATGCAGTTCAGGCTTAGGCCGCTCAGCAGTGTCAGCACTAATGCCAACAACAGACACCCTTGATTTCAGCAATGATATCATTGATATGTCTAAATCTGAAACTACCATAGATCTACCATTAAAGCAAGAGAATCAATCTGTTGGAAACGTGCCACAAACAGATGCTGTTCTGTGGACTATAAATGAAGATTTGGTCAGTTATTGGCTGCATATGGGACCTGAACCATGTCGTAATCAAGATGGCATGTACTCTAAATCCATAAAACAACATGGAAATAAAGTAAAATTGAATAGTACCAAAAGAAAACTAAACGATTCTGCTTTTTTACGGTCACTCCAAACGGGGAAAAAAGATCATTCAGTCATTTAAAACGCATAAAATCATCTTTGAGGTCAACAATGGGCCAGGACAGATTGGCAAATTTAACTCTTTTGAACATTGAGTCGGAAATCTTGACAGATCTTGACTTTCAAGATATCATTGATTCTTTCTCGACTTCAAAAGCGCGAAGGAAAGACTTTTAAACTTGACGAACATTTTTGAACAGTTGAACTGTAACAAGGAAAATTTAAAAATCTCCTATGATCCTATCACAGCTTCATTTTGTGTTCATAAATTATTAAAGTATGTTTTTCTATATAATTAATTTTTTCCCCATTTTTTTGATAATTTGATTGGATAGAGGGCCTACTTTAGTTTTGTTGCATTGTTTGCGCCAGGCCTCTAAAAAGTTAATCCGGCACTGGCCCGGTAGCAAGTAAACAATATGGTCGTCGCAGATAAGGGCAGAATAGAGCGGTCTCACTTACGGCAACAGATAGCCCAATGTTTCTTCGGCCTACGGCGATCTATGGCCCAATGTTTTCGCGAAAGTAAGTAAGTAAAAATATAATGAAAAGATATATTTTCATAAATATTAACACGCTTAAATAAGCTAAAGAACACTACAAAATCGATTGACCTTAACACATTGACCGCCAGCTACGAGATACCTCGTGGTGAAAAAGCTTCCCGCACCACGCTAGCTACGATATAATTTTTTTTTATCTCGTAGTTAAAATAAATAGCGATATACGTAAATAGTGACGCACGCTCAATAATTTGCGGGTGGATCAAGGCAGGGGCTGGGGGTGGCGGGGTAAGGGCGAAGCGGGGTCAGGACGTAGTGAGAATGGCAATATTAATTGCCACATCGAATTTTGAAATACCCATACGTCGTCCCCTCCTATTAATGAGCGTGTTAATATTTATGCATATTTATGAATATATCTTTTCATGATATTTTTACTTACTTACTTTCGCGAAAAAATTGGGCTATAGATCGCCGTAGGTCCCGGAAACATTGCGCTGTCTATCGCCGTAACTGAGACCGCTTTATTCTGCCCTTATCTGCGACGACCATATTCGTAATCTCCTAATTTCTAAAGCGCCACTGGAAAGCCAAGCGCGGGGCACCGGCTTATTCATTTTGTTTACTTGCTACCGAGCGGTCAGTAGCATTAACCCTTCGATGTATTATAATAATGTTTTATGTCCTATTGTGCGTTTGCAACTGGAGTAATAAAGAAAATACTTACTTGTAATAACTCCCCGAGACTCAACTTTTGGAAGGCGATTTTAGAGACAACTGAGACAAGTAGCCTAGTTTTTCAATCCAGAGATAAAATTTAGGACGTACAGTCCAAAGTCCAAACACAGCTCAGGAAGTACTTAAAATTGACAAATTTGGAAGAAGCTAAAATTAATGGGTAGCGTTCTACAATGACTCGGTAAATCGTTCTACAATGACTCGGTAGATATCGTTGCAGCGTTGTTATCTTTAATAAATCCAACTTCTGGTTTGCCGAGAATAATTTTAATCGATCCAGCTTCTCTTTAGGCAAGAATTTGTTCGATAAATCCCGCTTCTATTTCGTCAGCAAATATTTTTCAGCCATTTTTCATTGAAAATTATTGTTTATCAATCCAGCTTCAATTTCAGCATATATGACTGCACTAACCCTAAAACTAACCCTAACCGACCCTCACGGCGCCTAACCTGAGCCCTAACCGACCCTCACGCGCAAAATCCCGCTTCAATTTCGTGAGGAAATATTTTTCATCGAATTTATAAAAAAAAACGGTACTTGCTACCGAGTCATTGTAAAACGATACCAATTAATGGTAAATATGAGATTCAGTTAATGCGTAAAATAATATTTACAAACCAACAACTGACTTTGGAGACGTCTTTCAGCGAATCCTTGTTTGAGTATTATATGTCGGCAATCGGCATCCTTTACGTGGAAGTGATTATATATCATGTTGAAAGAGGTGCTTTATTCTTCACGGCTTCCGCTTGTTTGTATGCGCACATGTAATAGCGCCCCATCAAGCTTTATATACTTCGTTTATTTAAGAAAATTAAGTTGACATAGGCCTACCGCAACTTAATACATAAAAATAAAATAAAATAAGAAATTGATTAAAATAACAGTGTCAACAGAAATTCAGGTTGGAAGCATGCAAAAATTGATTATACTGGTTCCTAGAGTAGGCCTACTGTTAACACTGCGAACAGACTTAAAAAGTAGCGTACTGTTAACACTGCGAACAGACTTAAAAAGTAGCGTACTCGAGATATGAAATTAAAGTCATCTTTTCTTGGCAGTTCAAAGTCATGTGGCCGCGAACGCAAAGCGTACGGCCTTTGAACAACTCAGAGGCGCTCCCGACTGCAGAGCGGATACTGCATCGGAGTTTCAAGCCGAGGCGCTGAGCAATTGCGAGTGAAGGACTTGCCCAAGGTCCCTACGCGCATAGGCGCAACCACCCTATGGGACCCACGGGACGCGTCCCCCAACTTTTGAGTGGTCCCCTAACTTTATTATTATGGTCCCCCAACTTTTAGGACGTGATTCATTATGCCCCCCCCAACTTTTAGGACGTGATTGCACCTATGCCTACGCGGCGACTTGCGGTGGATTCGAACCTCGAACCTTCCGTCTTCAAGGCAAAGACGCCACCATTACACCACCGCGCCACACACCACTTTTATTCTATTACCTCTTCAATAGGCCTATATATATATATATTATTACCTCGTTAGTTTCAGACGATGGACGTTGCATTACAGTGTAAATTATATTATTATTTTATCATTATTATTTATAAATTTACCGCATTCGCATTCTGCTGTGCCACATTATTTGGCAAACTAAATTCATGTGAGTCCGGCGAAAGCCAAGAGTACAAGACGGAATTTTTCCATCTTCCGTACCGTATAGGACCGTACGCTAGCTGCATACCGGTAGTTTAACAGTTAGACTCTAACTGTAGGCTACTATTATTGCGACTGCCAACCGGATTATTGAATAAACTAGAAATAATAATTATATATACATATATATATATATATTATATATATATATATATATATAGGCTACTTAAAATTCCTTAGAGAAAGAGCATGCGCAGGAAATTAATCGAGAAAGCGAAAATTCCAGGATAAGACGAAAAGATGCAAGTGTACCAGCTTACAAGAACACCCGCCAAGGGCGGATACAGAAATTTTCGACGGGGGGGGGCAAAATTTGGGGTCTTGGTCCAGGAAACAGGGAAAAATCTCGTCTTGGTCGCCGAGAAAACTGATGACCTTTTTGTGTTTTAGTCATCAGCCTTGAATTTCACACAAAGATACCCTTTTCCATCCGCCCACCGCCCAAAAAACTGCGGGACGGACATACGGGACCTGCTCAGGGGGCCACGTCAACTTTTCGGGCCAGAATAGCTGGTAAAAAATTAAGAAATTTCTTAATGGAGGGGCCATGGCCATTTTGGCCCCCTGGATCCACCCTTGTTCACAAGTAACCTATCCCCTAATAGAATCCTTGTCACCACCCCTTTCAAAGTGATAGTGACTATCACCACGTACCCTTTCAAAGTGGTACACATGTAGTCACTATCACCACCCCTTTCAAAGTGGTAGTGACTATCACCACCCCTTTTAAAGTGGTGGCGACTGGACACGACTGGACTCGTCAGAATAGAAAGTTACGCCGATGACTAAAGTGTCCTGAAATGAAGGCAGTGGCGTAACTACAGGGGGCAGGCGCCCCCCCCAAATGAAAGGGCTGCCACCCCAGCTGCCCCCCAATCCCTGCGTTTGTTTTACTTTTTACTTGTTACGAGTGATAAAGAATTAAAGAATGTTATATAATTTCTGACTTATTTTATTTTTTATACAACTTCCTGTACAACTTCTTATAGGGTGGGTGATGGGAAAGTGGGACAGGCCACTATAGTGCACTGTGGGACAGACAAGCTAGTGAGGCTTGCATGCGTATTATGTCCAATACTGTAATACATCCAAAATCTAAAAATACATAGTCTATGGCAATATACCGATGCCGATGCACGCTTTAATAGTTTAATTGCCAACGGTAGCCACCCCATCATTTTAAGCTGCCACCCCACTGCCCCCCCATGAAAAAATAACTGGCAACGCCACTGAATGAAGGCTGCCACAATGAACGCGTGCAACTTTATACTACTGTTTTTAGAGAAAATCGATTATAATATCAGTGCGCGTGTCAAGTCCGCATTAGATACTGCGCTCTGGTTTCATATCAATCCACTTGTAAGTGCTTCATGCCTTCAAGTTCATCCCCAACGGTCATAGTTAGTGGATTATATTGCATCTCGTTCCAAACTATCATATAATTGCATTTGCTAACATCAAGTAGTTGATATTCTTAGCAAATATACCGAGACTTTTATATTACAGAAAGTAAATCAACAAAAAAGCATGTCAACGGTTTCCAAGTATAACACCTGAACATTTCCGCAAAACCCTGTAACATTTGCCCTTCAATGCAAGTCGCTGTCTCTTCTGGCAGCATATAAAACTACCCGCAGCAACAAGCTATATAGCAAGTAGATGAGGATTGAAGAAGAATACTTCATGACAACATTTTTCTGGAATTTCTGGGGGCATGAGACTGGAGAATCTACCGCAGCAGTTATTATTCTGCCGGTTTTTATACAATTGGAAGCCGTGCACATCTCGCAGGCGCCTAATGTAATCATTGATTTTGGCGAAGTCTGTTGCCGTCATGTTTTTATCGGTTTTGAACTTAGGAGTATGGATTTCAAAGTAGAGCTGTCTGATGTTCGACAGGCTGGTTGGGTCGGCGTAGATGACGTCACGCAGGAATGGCCACTCCGCACCTTCAGCGTCGATCTTCAGAGCATCTATGATGCGCTACCACACAGAATTCAAACATCGACAACAGCAACTAAAAACTATTGTCATTTTGCCAAATTTTTGTGGAAAAAAGAAATTTCTGGGGGACTTTTCCCCCTTGAGATGTCTGAATTATATTACTGACTGCTGCTGAAAAGTTATATTAAAATACAAATTTTAAGGAAATAAATTATTGGCTAGGCCCTAATAAAATGGTCGACAAGGTACTAATAAATTAAGTAGTTCCATCATCAATAAATTTTTGAGTCTATGTAATGTAAGGGCATTGGCCCCCTCGCTAAGACTTTATCCATCAATAGCTTTTTATCCGTCAATAGATTATTGAGACTCAGACAAACTCAGGTAGACATTGCAGGCCATCTATTCTGTTAGTAGTTAAGATTTGAAGGAATGAAGGAACTTGTTTGTTTGCGTAAGACTGAAAGAACGAAGGAAACCCCTCCCCTCCAAAAAAGCTCATCGGATTTGGAAAAATTGCCTGGGTAACCTTTTATCCCTGGGGTATCAAGCACTCCAGCACCTCTGGCTGTGCCATTGGGATAGGATTGGCATAGCGTGAATAGGGAATAATAGTGTAGAAAGATAACTGATAAGGTTGATTGCGCACCAAAATTACATTTAAAATGAAAACACTGATTCGTCACCAGTGGCGTAGCCAGGAATTTTTGATGGGAGGGTTTTATGGCCGGAAACCCTGTTTTTTGCTATTTTTCTTACTTAAATGAAAAAATAACCTTAAAAAACCTTTTTCCGGAGCCAATGGGGGGTTTAAACCCCCGAAACCCCCCCTTGCCTACGCCACTGTTCGTCACCAATCTCAGCAAAACTAACATAATTTTCGCATTAAGTGCATTGTTTTGTTGTTGCTTGGAGAATTGTTAAGAATGATTTACATTTGCGGTGTTTAGGAATGATTTACATTTGCAATGTTTAGGAATGATTTACATTTGCAATGATTAGGAATGATTTACATTAGCAATGTTTAGGAATGATTTACATTTGCAATGTTTAGGAATGATTTACATTTGCGATGTTTATAAATGATTTACATTTGCAATGTTTAGGAATGATTTACATTTGCAATGATTAGGAATGATTTACATTAGCAATGTTTAGGAATGATTTACATTTGCAATGTTTAGGAATGATTTACATTTGCAATGTTTAGGAATGACTTACATTTGCAATGTTTAGGAATGATTTACATTTGCAATGTTTAGGAATGATTTACATTTGCAATGTTTAGGAATGATTTACATTTGCAATGTTTAGGAATGATTTACATTTGCAATGATTAGGAATGATTTACGTCAGGGGTTCTCAACCTTTTTCGTCCCGCGACACACTTAAAATTGCTATCAAATTTGGCGACACACCATTCAATCGTCATATGTAAATGTAGTAAAAATATAAAAAGTGTCAAAGTTAAAGATAGGCTATCTATTTATTTTAAATTTGCTCTCAAACTTATTTATCGTTCTAAAATGCTAAACAGCTGACATTTTTAATAAATGAAAATAATTATGTTGAATTTCTTTCAAATTTTTATGATTTTAAATTCTAAATTATTCTTCTGATCCCAATCTACATGTATAGTCGTTTCTACAACTCGACGTCAATTTAGTCACCTAATTACTAATACCTTGTAGTCCTAACAGTTAATGGAATCTTTGTTCTTGGATTTTTCCTTGGATCATATTAAACGCGGTTCCAGTTTTTGTAGGTGCAATTCGTAAGCAGGCTGAGAGGGCACCTCCGATAAGTTTGTTCCGATTCTTGTTCTTTATGTTGATCATCTGAGAAAAACCCTGTTCAGATAAGTATTAGCTATAAAAGGAAACCAGCTCCGTGATAGCTTTGCTTGCAAGTGATTTGCAATGTTCTTCCTTGCATGTCTTTGCCCAGAACTGAGTTCATGATAATTGCTTACATGTATACATGTCCTTCATTCTGGAATCACATTGCAGCTCAACAGGTGTTTCCTGTTCATTGTTGTTCAATTCTGCTCCATTAATGTTTTCTCTGAGGAATGGGTTCAACATCCACCTTGTCTTCTTAATATCAGCATCCGAAGAGGATGGCTAAATTTACATGTTCTTACCATAAATTTTTCCTTTTCGATTGCTGACTTAGCCTAGGTTAACGCAGGGCCGTTTTAAGGAGTTTTGGGGCCCTAGGCACAAACCCTAACCCTAAAAGTAGCCATGAGTCCAATCTAGACCCTTTAAAGCTGCTGTGAAATCAAGGTTTCTGGGAACTGAGAACGGGTATTTGCCGGTCGATTGCTGAGACGTGTAGCGCCGAGAGGGGAAGTATGGGGAGAAAATTTGCCCTCCCCACCAGAAATTTTAAAATTTTCACATTGCAATGACTGCGCATTTTTAGCCGCATCCTAGCAAAATTGATCAACTATTGCAGTGTTAACATGAGAAGGCCTAGCCTAAGACTTCAATAAATATTCTTACCATTATTATAGTTTCTTTTTCAATTTCCAAATTGTAACATTGGCAGCATTGCATTTTGTAAGCCGAAATCTTAACAAACGTTACTCTATTATTTCAGTGCTTATAACAAAGAGTGATTGGAAATTTCAGTAAGTATAATTACACTGGTCAACAGTGATTTTGTTTCCTGAACACTTTCAGGTGTCTCTTATGCAGTTTCTGCTGCTGATCACGAAAATGACCTTGAAATTGTCCCAGCACGTACCGTTTTTGAGAAATCTTCAATTTTTTTTATTTATTTCCATTTTTCAGATATAACGTTATAATAAGCTTCGTGTAACTGAGGTATGTCCAGGCATGCACTTAGGACAGTTTACATATATGTTTGTCTTGCATAATAAAATATAAACTTGGGCCTGCATATGCATTAATGCTGGTTAGAATCTTCCTCCGAAAGTTCTAAGCACTATTAGAGCCGCTTCTCTGCATAGGCCTACATGTATATCTCACTGAGGAAGTTGACATCAGTTTGTTTGTAGTTTGATGTCGTATTTCCAAAATTTAGTTTGGTCTACATGTATGCAAGATGTATAACAAGTTAGCCAGTTTATATACAGATAAGCTTTAAATTATAATATATTTTAAGACGGTTGTTGGCAGCAGAAATATCTCGCTAGTGTTGCATGAAATGTGATACATGCACATTTTGATACAGTTGTGGAGAGTAGGCTATGCTATATGAGTAATCCTCAGAGACACGCAGTGACTGAACTTGTCAATAAAGCTTTGAGCTGTACTTTGGTTGCAAGACTGGAGAGAAAGCCAAGGAATGCGTGCCTCTCATTTGCTGTGGAAGATGTGCTGCAGCAGATCTTAGAGTTTGACTCCGGGGGTCCTGCGAAAGCAATGCTGTATGCCGTCCCGATGGTCTGGCGAGAGCAGAAAGATTATGACTGTGACGGGCTGATCAGTTTGTCTCCCTAATGTTTCTGGTTTCTCGGGCAAGAATAGGAAAGGAAACTAAGTGATACAGTCATCATCAGCACATAATATTATGAGGAAGAATTGTCATAAAGATTTGTTTTCCAATGAAATTAAATTATAGTATATTGAAAATAATAGGCAATAAACAAGCATTTCAGTTAAAATCTTTCATGCCCGTTTTCTCAAAAACCTTACGTGATACAAAAATTCTGAGAACACCACCGTGTTCAGCACGTCAACTTCTATATAAAACAGTCAAAGGTTTTTCAGAAACAAAAAAAGTTTAAATTTGTTCACCAGTGTAATATGCAATAAACAAGCATTTCAGTTAAAATCTTGCATGCCCGTTTTCTCAAAAACCTTACGTGATACAAAAATTCTGAGAACACCACCGTGTTCAGCACGTCAACTTCTATAGAAAACAGTCAAAGATTTTTCGGAAACAAAAAAAAAGTTAAAATTTGTTGACCAGTGTTATTATTACAATACAGGGCTTTTTTAACGTGCAGTTGTACACAAAATGTGCAGTTCTAAATGGATTTGTGCAGCTGTAGAAGCTCTTCTGTCACAAGTTCTGTGCAGTTAAAACTATCAAAAAAGGTCATTATTATCATTCGATTGGAAGTAATTTACCATGGAGGATGGGAAGGGAAAGAAGGGGTTGTGCAGTTCTAAAAATTCCTTAAAAACAGCCCTGTTACAATAAGAATTTCTCTAGAAGTTCAGCAGCTCAGTTCTGCTGCTTCTGGACCATTACACTATAATGAATAACTGCAGACAGGTTTGTAATTGCGTAAGCCATTCTTTCTTTCACATGAATAATTATTAGCTTAGGCCTTTTCCCGTTGATGAAAAAGATCATGCGCATTGCTGACCCAGGACATATTAAATTTTATCTGAATCGTTACAGATGTTACACAAACAAAGAAGAACTTCCAAAATCGGGACGCCGTGTATAGTAATGATAGTCTACTGTTTTAGCCTGCTAAGTGTTCAAGGGACAAAACATTTAGAAAATTTGGCAGTTTGATATTTGAAAGGTAGCATGGAAAAACGCCAATTAGTCGTGCAAAATAGTCATGTACAAATATTAGCAGTAAACTATACTCATTGTAGCCTACTATGATGTTATCATATATTCTATTAGTCGATTTTATCATCATAATCATATATTACTAGAGTTCGTGTAGGCCCTAATACAATAATGTAAACGGCAATTAAAACTATTATTATGTGGTCAAATGCTTTGGATACCGGGTAGTCATTATTTTCTGGGTGAAGTTCCCCCAACTCGAGAGATGCTTGAACGTAACTGTCACTACCATCAAAATCTAGGGTTTTAAATCTAGTTTTAATAGGGAACTTTATGCTCAGAGGCCTTTGGGTGATCAATATTAGAATGAGCTAGGACCTAAAACAAATGTAGCTGAGATTCGTTTAAAGATTATATTATAATAAAACAATATCAAACAGTAAAATACAATCAATAATCCTATCTACTTATTTGTGGCGTATTATCTAATAATATTATAGCTTGTTTCTTATCTTCCACGTTGGACTTTTCCAGCGTAGATGTAGAAGTTCTTCAGTTCGTATGGATTGGAATGAAGGTTCGAAGAGGAAGGAAGGTCACCTTCTTCTTGCTTGCCGTCGTTTCCAATTCTCTTCTGTAGCTGCGTAGACGGAGAATGCTGTAGCTGGCACAGCACTCTGTAGTTTCTTCCGCCTCGTTGATTCTTCACAAGCAACGGTAGCTTCTCGTCGCTTGCTCGTCTCGGAGTCGTAGTCGTTTCGCCCCTTTCTTCTGCCGTCGAACTCCAATCGCAATTGCAGTTCCGAATCGACCTTCTCCCGATGTCGAATCGCAGTTCACTCGCAAGTGTCACACCAAACTTCGCAAAGTTTCCGTTCGACAAGCCCTGGTATCTCTGTTCCCAAGGACTTATAGTCTCACCAGTGGGACAGGCCGACAGCGTGTCGCCTTCCACACCCAATTCACCGTCAGATCTTCTGAATTACCGACAAGGACGCCACATTAGTCAATGGCCGCCCTTGCTCAGAAATCTACGTCTTCTTCCTTCGCCATCTTTTCGCTGTCTAACTTTATCGTCTGCCGTTGTTGCCGTCTGCTCAAGTTTGACGCTGCTTTCCGCCCTCCGTTGTATTTCAATAATTGATGTAGCGCGTATTCAAGAATTGTTATAGCGCTATTATTATTATCTAACTTAATGCCACAAGTAATATTAATTATAATCTACAATACGCCACATATTGTCTAGCTTAATTCTTACCTATTTAATACTTATACAATGCATCATTTAATAGGTTTGTTTGATAAGAAGCATTCTACCGCTACAAATGCCCCTCCTTCAAAAGACTGTTTACAGGCTTTAACAAACTCACCTACTTAACAAACTAACCTAGTAAACTAATTCACTTACTATACACGACATGACAATTAATACACTTTACTCACTGGCTTACACTTCTTCATTTACTTTATCTCAACTTATACTACACAATCCCTCTACTTAAATAGTCGGACATAACATTTTCGGACCCTTTAATATATCTAATGTTAAAGGAATAGTTTTGGAGTGCCAAACTCCATCTCATCACCCTTGCATTTTTCATTCGACCCTCTTTCATATATTGCAATCCGCAATGGTCTGTCTCAATTGTAAATGTCTTTCCACAAAGATATCGGTCGAACCTGCTTATACCCCACATGATTGCTAAGCACTCTCTCTCTTCCACAGAATATCTTCTCTCTCGCTCTAACAGCTTCCTGCTCGCATACGCTATGGGATGATTCGTCCCCTCGTACTGCTGCATTATCGCACATCCGATTCCACTCCCACTTGCATCAGTTTGTAGGATGAAATCCTTCTCTAAATTTGGAAGTCTCAGAATTGGTTCTTTCGCCAATTCGTTCTTCAACTTTGTAAAACTATCTTCCAGCTCTTCATTCCATTCTACCATTCCAGGTGCTATCTTCTTCGTTAAGTCACTTAACGGTGCCATGATTTCCGCACAGTGTGGTATGAATTTCCGATAATAGTTTATCGCTCCAAGAAAACTCCTGACTTGTTTCTTTGTCTTTGGACGTGGCATGTCTACTATTTTATCCACTGATTTCTCCTTTGGACTTATGTCATCCTTGTTCAACGTATGTCCCAAAAAGTCAATCTTTCCATATCCTATTGAACACTTCTTCGGCTTCAATGTCAAATTCGCTTGTCTCACTCTTTCGAAAAATATCTCCAATGTCTTCAAATGTTCTCTCCATCCTTTATTATGCGCTAGAATGTCGTCGACATAACTTTCAAGATTTTCTGTTCCTTGAAGAATCTTCCTGATTAAACGGTTGTAACTTGACGCACTATTGATCAATCCAAAAGGCATCACATTGAACTTGTATATCCCATTGGCACATACAAATGTAGTGTAGTCTTTCGATTCTGGACTCATAGGGATCTGCCAATAACCCTTGCAGAAATCGAACTTGCTGTAGATTCTACTACCACTCAACTTATTAAAAATATCCTCATTTGTCATCATAGGCTCAGGATCAAATATTGTAAGCTTGTTCAGCTGTTTGTAATTGCAACACAGCCTATTGCTTCCGTCTGATTTCTTGACAACCACCAGCGGTGCTGCATAAGCTGCCTCTGATCTTTCTATCACCTTATTGTCCAACATCGTCTGGATCTCCTTATCTATTTCTTTTTGCAAATGGTATGGTGTTGGATACGCTCTTTGTCTTACTGGTTCTTCACTCGTCAAATGTATTTCATGCTTTACTAAGTCTGTTCTCCCAGGCTTGTCTGTGAATATGTCTTCATATTTCTTCAGTAGTTTCCTCATTTCTCCTTTTTTTTCTTCATCCAAATCAGGATTTATATCCACATCTTCATAGGTCTCTGTTTGTTCACTTACATATAAATCCAATATTTCTTCTTCTTCATCTTCTCCCACTTTTCCGTCATATACTACTGCTGAAATGTACGCTACGGTCTCGGCATCTTCTCTTTCGTGGTATTTCTTCAATATATTAATGTGATATGTCTTTATCTTTCCTTTCTCGATTTCAACTCTGTAATCATAGTCTCCAATCTTCTCTCTCACAACATATGGCCCTTGCCACTTTACTAACATCTTGTTCTTACAACTAGGCAATAGTAACAACACCTTATCACCTATTTCCAACTTCCTGTATCTCGCTTTCCTGTCATAATACTTCTTGTTTTTAGCGTTCGCTTTGTGTATCGCCTTCTGCGCCATATCACAAGTCTCCTCAATCCTTTCTCTCAAATCCTGCATATACGTATATACGTCCTTCACTTCTTCTTCCACTGTCTCATTGGTCCATAACTCCTTCAGGATCTGCACTGGTCCTCTACACGATCTACCAAATATTAGTTCGAATGGTGTGAAACCGTGACTCTCATGTACTGTGTCTCTCAACGCAAACAGTAATGGAGCTATATAACGATCCCATTCTTTCGCTTGTTCACCAATCAACTTCCTCAACGTCGCTTTGATGGTTCCATTAAGCCGTTCTACACATCCATTGCCCATTGCATGATATGGACTCGTCATGGTGTGTTTTATCAATAGCATCTTATTTACTTCAGCCATGAGTTCAGAAGTGAACTGGCTTCCACGATCAGTATGGATCTTCTGAGGCACTCCCATACGACAATAAAATCCGAACAAAGCTTCTGCAACTTCCTCAGTACTAATTCCTTTCAATGGAATAGCTTCCGGATACCTTGTACTCAAATCTATGATGGTCAATATGTATCGATAACCCCTTGCAGACATAGGGTTAACTTCTCCGATTATGTCTATGCATATGTGTTTGAATGGTACATCTAATACAGGTAGATGACCCATAGGCGCCTTGTGGTTCACCTTCTTGTCAACTGATTTTTGACAAATATCACAACTCAACACATATCTCCGTATATCTTGTCCTATTCCAGGCCAATAGAATTCATTTAGAATCTTATCATGTGTTTTCCTCATTCCTAAATGAGCTGATAACAATGAATTGTGTGCTACGGCTAACACTTTTTCCCTCAATGGTTTAGGTACCATTAGTTGCCATTTCACCTCATCCTTCTGTGCTTCTTTGTATCTTTTATACAACAATCCCTTCTTTATCACATATGGATTATATTCTATGTTGTCTTCGTTATCATCCCATTCAATTGCTCTTTCCATTTGTTTCGTCATGGTTTCATCTTGACTCTGCAACTCCTGTATCTCTTTCACTGATACATTCAAGTTCGGCATTTCCGCAACTTTCAATGGTCTATACTTTGCTACCTTTTTAGCTTCTGCTCTTGTTTCCACAACTGCTACTGTCATTAATTTTCCATCTTGACTCCTTATCACATTGTCAGAAAATCTCACTGTTTTCTTTGCACCAAAAGGTCTTTCTTCATGTCCTGTTTTTCTAATCAATATTCCTTTGTTTTCCACTTCAGTACAATTCTCAATTATTTCTTTTGGCTCATGATTTGTCACACTTTCAGTTCTCTCATCTTTAACCATGTACTTCAATCCTTTGATTTTTCCAATTATTACTGGTTTTATCGGCTGTTCCATCACCATCGCTTGCACTTCACCATTAAAGTGTTCACTCTCTATGTACACCTTAGCCAACGGGAAACATCTTAAACTTCCGTCAACTAAAACACAATGTGTTTCTTCACCAGTCAATGCTTCTTCATTTATCAAAGAACGTTTTACGATACAGCAACTTGCGCCTGTGTCGTATAAGCATCCCACTAAGTTTCCATTAACTGTCACCTGGTATTCACTCTTATCTTCAAGGCTAATACATCCATCATTGTCTTTTATCACCATTGCACTAGCTGCCATGAACATTGGTGGTATTTTATTATGTTCACCCTGTTTCATCTGTTGTTCTCCTCTTGTAACTTCAACCACTCTCTGTATTTCACTTTCTGGCTTAACCAAGTGTGCTCGACTTTCAAATATTTGTACTGCTGCTGCAGTGTGTTTAAATGTACCCCTGTTTTTCTTTGGGCATTGATATGCCTTATGGTTCTGTTCTCCACAGAAAAAACAAGTAATCTTATGTCCAGTTGCAATTTCTCTTTCCCTGCTGAATCCTCGGTTTTGATGTGTACCCTGATTTATCTTCACATCACTTCTATTCCTGTTCAGATTGTACCCAGACTGTTCTTTGGGTCTGTGTTCATACGGTCTACCGTTCAACCTGTCACTATGAAATTTCACATCTGGTTTTACAGACTGCTCGCTGTACTTGTAACCGTGTGCTTCAATGTGTGATTCCGCACAAACTAACATGTCCTTCAAACTCATTTTACCCTTCTCTTTTATAAACATACGAAGTTCAGTACTGCATGTCAGGTAAATCTGGTCTTTCAACAAAAGATCTTCCACTCCTTCGTAAGTTCTTTCAAATCCCGCTTGTGCTAACCACTGCTGCATATACCTCCTCAATCTATGTACAAAACTAGAAGGTGTCTCTCCAGATTCCATTTTACTGGTTTTGAACTTGTTTCGATAACCACCTTCAGTCAGTTGAAATCTCTTCAACAGCTGAGTCTTCAAACACTCATAATCTTGCACCTCATCTGCAGACAACCTTTGGTATACTTCCAGTGCTCTGCCTTCCAAATGTCTAGCTAACGTTAACGACCAAACTTCTTTTCTGATTTCATTCGCAACACATGTTCTCTCGAATCTCAACAAGTAGGCATCCAAACAATCCTTTGACTCGTTGAATATAGGAAATTTGATATTTCTGATTCCTTTATTGTTTTCTCGGTGATCTCCCTGTTGTTGACCATCACCGATCCTCATGTAGTCACTCTCGTGCTCTCGGTTTTGTTCCCCTCTTGAATCAATTTCACGCATTCTCACTTGTGCTTCAAGTCTCTTTATTTCTAACTGGTGTTCACGCTGTTCTCTGGCTTCTGTTGCCAAGCGACTTTCTCTCGCTTCTGTCTCAGCTGCTTCTGCCTCAGCTTTTCTCATTGCTGCTTCTGCCTCAGCTTTTCTCGTTTCTGCTGCCGCTTCAGCTTCCATCTCTGCTTTTCTTGTAGCAGCTTCTGTTTTAGCCTTCCTCGTTGCTGCTTCTATCTCAAGTCTCTTGACTTCTGCTGCTGCTGCTGTTTCAGCTAATTTCATCTCTTTGGCGATCTCCCTCTCAGTCGCTCTATCTTGTCTCCATTCTGCCTGTCTTTCTTTGACAAAGGCACGTGTCTCGTCCCCTTCCATGTTCATCCGTTTGGCAATTTCTAACCAAGCTTCAAAATCACTGACAGACATACTTACTGTCTTACTTGCTGACTAGCAACTTATGACAAAATATTGGCAACTATGTGCGCTATTTAAATTTCTAACAAATAGAAATTGTTCAATTCTGCAAAGTGTCAATTCAGTTCCACAACAACAACTAATAGTTCATACACCTACTGCAGTATCCTCAATCTACAATTTCAGATTTAGTCTCTAACAATCTCCTAGCTATAATTGTTCAAAGCTTTTCTAATACTGTTCAAAAGACAGTTTTTAACTCACTCAAATCTTTACTGAATTAAATCTTTAATGACTTAAATCTTTACTTACTCAAATCTTTACTGACTTAAATCTTTACTGACTTTTATCCCGGGCATGGGCCCCCACTCTTGTCACTACCATCAAAATCTAGGGTTTTAAATCTAGTTTTAATAGGGAACTTTATGCTCAGAGGCCTTTGGGTGATCAATATTAGAATGAGCTAGGACCTAAAACAAATGTAGCTGAGATTCGTTTAAAGATTATATTATAATAAAACAATATCAAACAGTAAAATACAATCAATAATCCTATCTACTTATTTGTGGCGTATTATCTAATAATATTATAGCTTGTTTCTTATCTTCCACGTTGGACTTTTCCAGCGTAGATGTAGAAGTTCTTCAGTTCGTATGGATTGGAATGAAGGTTCGAAGAGGAAGGAAGGTCACCTTCTTCTTGCTTGCCGTCGTTTCCAATTCTCTTCTGTAGCTGCGTAGACGGAGAATGCTGTAGCTGGCACAGCACTCTGTAGTTTCTTCCGCCTTGTTGATTCTTCACAAGCAACGGTAGCTTCTCGTCGCTTGCTCGTCTCGTAGTCGTTTCGCCCCTTTCTTCTGCCGTCGAACTCCAATCGCAATTGCAGTTCCGAATCGACCTTCTCCCGATGTCGAATCGCAGTTCACTCGCAAGTGTCACACCAAACTTCGCAAAGTTTCCGTTCGACAAGCCCTGGTATCTCTGTTCCCAAGGACTTATAGTCTCACCAGTGGGACAGGCCGACAGCGTGTCGCCTTCCACACCCAATTCACCGTCAGATCTTCTGAATTACCGACAAGGACGCCACATTAGTCAATGGCCGCCCTTGCTCAGAAATCTACGTCTTCTTCCTTCGCCATCTTTTCGCTGTCTAACTTTATCGTCTGCCGTTGTTGCCGTCTGCTCAAGTTTGACGCTGCTTTCCGCCCTCCGTTGTATTTCAATAATTGATGTAGCGCGTATTCAAGAATTGTTATAGCGCTATTATTATTATCTAACTTAATGCCACAAGTAATATTAATTATAATCTACAATACGCCACATATTGTCTAGCTTAATTCTTACCTATTTAATACTTATACAATGCATCATTTAATAGGTTTGTTTGATAAGAAGCATTCTACCGCTACAGTAACCCTATTTCCGCCTCAATCTCTCAGTGTCAGATATAGAGTAGTTTAGCATAGATCTACGTTAAAGTTCGTATAATAGATTTAATTATGTTGCTAATTTGTAATGCGATGTAGTATTTTGGGTCGTCGCGGGGCCCCCCTGTTGCGCGGGGCCCTAGGCACGTGCCTCGCGTGCCTTGGCCTTAAAACGGCTCTGATTATACCATTCTATAGATGGAACGTGGGGCTACATTTTCGTGCTCACGTAATTGTCTTTTGACACCCGGAAGTGCTCGGAATAAATTAAAATGTTTATAAAGGTGTTTTATTTTCATGAAATGTTCGTGTTTTTTCTATTATAACTTATCCATAATTTATTTTTTGGTAGAAATAAATTACACCTTTCTGTAGAGGGCATTTTCTGATACTAAATAATTTGTCTTTTGATGACCGGAAGTGCTCAAAATAAATTAAAATTTGTGAAAAGGTTGTGATTTTTTGCAACGCAAACCGATATGTCTGCGTAAACGTTTTTCAACAGCTACCGGTACTACATTTGTTGTTTTGATTGTACATAAAACAGACTTATTACTTGTTTTTGTTGTTGAAAATGTGACTTTATTATATGTAAACTTTTATTTATATTATAAGTCTGAAAGCATTTTGACTCTTCGTCCCAGAATAGGCTCGGAAATGACAGAGCGTCGGTTTAACACAATTTTTGCAATTGATTTTTACTCTAATTATATGGTCAACGACACTTTTTTCAGAGTTATTAGCGTTTTAAGACATATTTAATCAATTTTCGCTCACGCTTTAGAAAGAGTCATCGGAAATTAGTACGGAAATTATTTCAGAACTTGATTTAGAACTGAATTAGTTATTATTGTTAGAAAAAGAATAGAATTAGAACTGAAATTGGAACCTTAGAACCGAATCAGAACTGAAATTGGGAATTATTTTTAGAACTGAAATATCACTGTTGTCTGGTTTCCTTATTAAGAATTAAGCCGTTATAGACATTTTCCGCATTTTGCTTTGGGGGGGCTGAGCCGCATATAGGGGGCTTAACCCCCCTCCAGCCCCCCTGGCGCCGCCACTGAGAATAACTAATTAACAGTGGTTAGCAGACTCATTTGCATCATCGTTGTGGGACTGGTTGGCCTAAGATGCAGCTTCCTGAATGGCGACACATAAATTTCCAGAATAAAGAATACATGTAGAATGACCGTTAGATCAAATCAAGTATTTTTACATTTTAAAATATACATGCACGCACGCACATCCACGTACGTAATCGTAGGTCTGCGTATAATTTTAAACCCAACATTTTTAAGTCGCTGCTCCATAATTCTAAAGCTAAGCACATGGCATCAGCCATTCAAGAGCGCTACGTCTGGTCAGATGGGTTGTCCAGAAATGACAAGTGAAGATCCGAGTGCTACGCGGTTGGCAGACAAAGAGAGGAGCTGCTGTTTGCCTGTTTGCCTCTCAATCTGTCTGCAGAGACTATCAATCGCTTCAGCCATCAGCGTCATACGTGAACATTCAAAAAATCTGTGCATCAGAACAATGAGAACGCATCGCTACACTACTTAAACTTGGCTTTGTTTCTCTAACAGAACGCCCTTATAGAAAGATACCGTCTAATAGTAGTAGTAGTAGTAGTAGTAGTAGTAGTAGTAGTAGTAGTAGTAGTAGTAGTAGTAGTAGTAGTAGTAGTAGTAGTAGTAGTAGTAGTAGTAGTAGTAGTAGTAGTAGTAGTAGTAGTAGTAGTAGTAGTAGTAGTAGTAGTAGTAGTAGTAGTAGTAGTAGTAGTAGTAGTAATTAGTAATTTATATAGCGCCGCTCACAACCAAGGCCATTCAGTAGCGCTCCCAGTGCGATAACCCCTAGAGAAAAAATAGGTCTTAAGAAGAGAGAGAGATGTAGATAACGATCCTGAAAGTAGAGTCACACGCAGAGTGGAGGGAAGAGAATTCCACAAGGAGGGCCCAATGATGGTGAAGGATCGAGTTTGTGCAATAGTGGTCCTAGCTCGTGGAACAAACAAGTCAGCCCTGTCGAGAGAACGGAGAGGTCGATGAGAAGATGCTGATAGAGGAGAACGAATGAGATCACTGAGATACATCGGTGCAAGACCCAGTTTGGATTTGAGTACCAGAGAAAGGACTTTATATTGTATGCGGGCAGAGAGAGGAAGCCAGTGTAGTTGGTTAATCATGAACGATGATATATGAGAGTACTTAGGAAGGCGCGCATTTAATCGAGCAGCAGCATTAAGGTCAGATTGAATGGGAGATAGGCGGACCTTTGGAAGACCAATAAGAAGGGAGTTACAGTAATCAATTCTGGAACAGACAAAAGCATGGACTATTGATGTCATGGTTGAAATGGAGACAGATCTGCGAATGGACCTGAGACGACGGAGGTGAAAGTAAGAGGAGCGCGTAAGGTTGGTTACATGTGTTGAGAATGTCAGCGAGCAGTCAAGAGTGACACCTAGGTCACGAACAGAAGTTGAAAATGTAAATTGAGGAAAGGTCTGAGATAGAAGCAAAAAGTCAATTTTTTTACTTTGCTGGGGTGTGCCAAGCCAGACGAGTTGAGTTTTGTTGGAATTGAGTGAAAGGCGATTTGAAGACATCCACAGGAGTAGTGACGCGTGTGCCGATTCTGGAGCACCAGACTGGTTCCCTGCTCTTCGTGTGCCTTCTACGCTGGTCCCCTGATCTCGGGCGTGCCCACCCTGCCTTCCGGGGGTCGCCGGGGGTCGCCCCAGAACCACTAGAACACCACAAGGACACCTAGACTGTCTCCCTACTTCAGCAGAGGACGCTGATCCCTGCACTGGCTCCCTATCCCGACACCAGAAGGTCTGCAGCTCTGCTTAGTATCTATGCTCTAACCCAAGATTGTGGATAGGAAGTGCAAGTCAAACCTAATCTGCGCTACAACCAAACACAGTAACCCTAATTTGCTTAACAACTCTGCTCTCTAACCCTAGATTGTGGATAGGAATTGTGCGCATGCTCTAGAATCCAGCATGATATTTGTGCTCTGGAATTTAAGTTTTTATTTGTGGGGCTAAGCTATCTTATGACAGACATGTGGATGCAAACTATTGTTTTATGTTGTATTAGAAACAAAACAAACACAGAAGCAGCGATATCATATTCTAATTTCTATACAGCAGCAAGTAGACATGCACATCTTTAAATAGCAAAGCAGCACGCAGGCACTTTTTGTGTCCATCAAACAATATATCGAAGAAACTACTAATTGTGGATTATCTTATGTATATGCGAGTAATTACTTGTATGTCCAGATTCACGAAGTGATGTCCAGGAAGCGATATTAACATGATATCCAGCATGATAACATTGAAGCGAGTTCAAATATTAAAATCAAGCGTGATATATACATGACAGTTTGTTAGAAGCACAAATATTAAAGAAGGACCTAGCATTTAAGCGACACGTGGCCGTAGGCAAGCGAATCTCGATTATTTATCAGATATCTCTTGTCGTCGTACGGCGAAAGAGCAGATTTTGTAATTTCGGCAGTATGTAATTGATGTTTGAGGCTTCGAATTGTATAGAATTTTGCTGTCGTCGGCTTTTCATCGAACAGACAGTTTGCGTAATCACGGTGCCGTATGTATTTGGACACGCACGACCTTTTTACACCTTTGGCAGTCTTCTTTTCATAATCTTTGGGGAGCAAAAGACTATACATTTTGGACCGCAGCCCCACAAATTCCAAAGGTGCATCCCCATTCGACTCGTCTTTGAATTTGCCGATCACCTTCGCATTAGATTTGTTATGCAGAAAGTGATCGGCGGGGTAGTCGGATGTGTCGTATTCAGACAAATTTTGCCGCATGTCCAAATACACATCAGCGGTCCGAATGTGATAACACAAACTGTCTGTATCCGTGAATAATAGTTTCGCTCTTTCACCGTACAACTTCTGTATATGTTCGTAGTGAAAACGATACATATGCAGCTTGGAGATATCCAAAATACACATTCCTGCGTATATAGGCTTGTCCAACATCACATCAGACTTTATCATTTTGATGGCGGTAAGGTCTTCATTTATAATGTTGAACTCCTGGAATGTCGGTCGAGCTATGTATCGCTTCGCTTGCCTTTCGTTCGTCACAAGCCTTACATTCAAATGATTTCTGTTGTTCTGTAAACATTTTCCATAAACAGAGTTATTCATGAGCTTGAATAAGTCCTTCTCAAAAGAATTAGCAGCCACCTGTCGCTTCGCCGTGTTAAACTCGATATATGGCTTCAACCACCGAGATTGGTCAAATTCAAGAATTTTATGAATTTTGGTGATTTTAAGCCCCATCGCCACGTAGAATTGCAAATTTCTATAGTGGAGTACATAATTTGTTTTGGAGTTTAAGTTTGGCACCAGTTTCTGAATTTTATTTGAAAATTTTATCCCTAGCTTTCCAGCCAATTCATTCGCATACGGAGAAAGCATGTCTTTCGTTATCGCCATCTTTTCAGGAGCCAGAGGGTATTCGTTGTGTGGATTGTGCAGGTGAGGCGGATATTCCATATCCACCTCAAGAATGTACCCCTTCGCATCATCATCGGATTTGGAACTGAGATCGAAATTCTCGAGTTCGTCCGAATCCAAGAATCGGAACTTGCCCGTTGGTATCGGCTCACTCATCGCATAGCCATATAGGTTGTTGCAGTCCAAGTACATTATGTAGCTTGACTCTGCAGAGGCATCATATCCTTGAGCGAGATATGGGTTGTTGGACTTGGCATATCGGCTCGTTATCATACTTACCCCGCCTCGCATGCCCTTCTCGATGAAGAGAAACTGGTCAGGATCGACGATCAATTCCAGCGAGACATCAGTCATCTTGAGACATGCATCAAAACTCAGACCTGGACTTGAAAAATAATGCAGAGGATCAAGCCGATAGAAATTCGAAAACATCTTACGAAATTCTTCAAACACATCGGCTAGAAGCACTACATCACTTTCCAAATACAGGTCGTGATAGTCTCTCATCGAATGCATGCCAAATTTTGACCAGATGTCCCGAGCATGCGAATAATCGGCGTCGCTGATATGTTCGTCGGTGAGTCGGCTGAAGAACTGCTCCTGCGGGGGTAAACAAGTCTCGTACATTCTTTCCGCACAATCCATGTATTCATATGGATAGACTCCTTTCCGAAGCAACGATTTGAATTGATCATCGTTCGGATGGAGCCTACGCATATGAACGAATTTAGAATTTCCGCCTTTTGATAAATTGTTCACCAAAGTGTCGAGACCGCAATTAAGAAATTGGAGAGAATCCACGAAACGAAGGCCATCGATTTCAAACGCCATATACTTCTCCATGTTGGTGGCGATAACGAAGACATCTTTCGGCGCGAAAAATCGAGAGAGGTGTTTGAGGATGATATGCGAGTCATATCCCCTGAGGTTGTGAAACACGACCGGAATGATATAGTTATACTCATTCTAGCCGTATTTCGTCCTCTTGTACTTATATTGAAGGTTACAATTGTTGCATAACGCGGAAATGAATTGACCGGTTACGTGGCAATGGTGCCTTACTTTGTTTTCATCGGTAAAATCGGCCGCGCAAGAGGGGCACTTTGTACAACATGCATATGTTGACATTTGCAATTGAGAAAGAGGTGCCACCGGCTCATTTTTTGACAGAATTTTATTTATGCGAACCTGCTCCGATTTTAAATGCGTGAAGAAGGCATCGACAACATTGCTGCCGCTATATACATGAGGATGTTCCTTATTGTACTGAGCGAAGGAAGAGACCGTCAAGCAGCAGAATCCGCTCGGCGTGTGCGTGTCGCAAAATTTGGTGGACTTGCCAGCGTCAATATCGGCTTTCCCCAAGAACGCCTCGAAATCCGCATATATCACAAATCCCATAGGCATTTGATTTTGAATGTTGGAAAATTTCAAAATGTTATGACCAGGAGATGGATATCGAACCTTTTGAACGCCATGCGTGCTACATTCTGGAATGTGCTTCTGCAAACCCGAGTCGGTCGTGAAACAGTGGAGGCAGAAAGGACATGGAAAGTTTTGGTGGCCATGTGAATTTCTGTTGGACAAAAGACGGGAAAGATTTCGAATCAGGATATAATGTCTCCGCTCGCCTTCACTCAGTAATAACATATTGACCACATGTTTGCGGTCGCGGTGTTGTGATGCATATAACGGCACGAATGTGTGGTCCTCGTCGGAATTTATACATATTACGTTGATCGCAAAATCGGGATTATTCGTTTCGAATATTGGAATCTGCCCAATCTCGATGGGAAATGCTAGACCCTCATAACTTAATTCCCCCAAGTATTGTTCGTATTTAGATACTCGTTCTGCATCTTGCTTCACTGGATATGCGTGTGCGAGAACGCTGTATAAGAAACACATATTGTCTTTATTCTGAATATTGATGGTGGCCTTCTTATTGGATAGCCACTTTGGACTCTGTATATAGGACGAGCCGCCGATGGGGTCGTATTCGGCTGTGTGTAATACAATATTGCCGACTTGGTCAATTGTCCACCCGCTTCCCTCGTTCGTAAATCTGTCTGACAGCGTGTCGATTCGTGTGATCGCATCTTCCAATTGGGAATGTAGGTTTGTGGTATTTAGCAGAATTGCTGGGTCGGACTTGAAGTATGTAGTAGTCGTTCTCGTGCCACCATCGGGATTTTCGCGCTGGAACTTGAACTCCGACGTGAGGTACCATTTGACCGGGCTAAAATAACAAGACAGCAAATCTCCAAACATACGCCACAAATATTTAATGTTATGAATACGCGATATCAACATTTAGATTTCTAATATTTAAAATTTTAAAATAAGAAAAACAAAATAAGCTCACCCTTTTCCAATTAAATGTTCCTCCAAGCTGTTTGAAATGTTACCCTCAAGTGCGCCAATGAGCAATCTCACATCAGCGCCGGCTGGATCCGACGGCAGCTGTTCCTCGTCGAAGACACTGTTCACTGATGCCCGAACTTGTTTGGCTGATGGATTTGCGCACGAGTTGCACCATGGTGAATCACCAGTGAAAAAATGCGCCTGTCGTCGCAGTTTGCATCTGCTGCAGATTCTTCGTTTTGCGCAAATTTCGCACAAACCCGCATCATCCAACTTCGCCTTCTTGTACGCGGAACAGTAGCGGCAATAGCTGTCCGTTTCTTAAACGACACTAAAAGATTTAAAATTAATCCTTGAATTACCTTTCAGATTATAATTGGAAACAAAGAAAAATTAATCATGTATTTGAGAATAAATTAAAATTGTAAACTTGATTTAAAATACAAAGTTTTAGAATTAAAACTTGACTTAGTTTTCAGATTATAAATTGAATCAAAGAAAAATTAAACTCGTCGCTGAGATTAAATTTGCGCTCAATTTGAAATACAAAGCAGTTTTTAAAAATTTAAGATTAAAAAATTTACGATGGATTATAAAATATAAAATTAAAATAAAGAGAAATTTAAAATTACATTAAAGAAAAATTTAATTTGTGGCTGAGAATAAATTAAAAATTGAATTTAAGAATTGCAAACTTGAATTAAAATTTAAAGATTTTAAAATTAAGACTTTAGTAAACCTAAAGTTTTCAGATTACAAACATAAGATTGAATTATAAAATTAATTGTGTTTGTGATTAAATTAAACTTAATTTGTAAGTCAGATTTAAGTCCGACTTAAAGAAGAAATTAAAATTGCGTTTGAGATTACATTAAAGTTGGAAATTTAAAAATCTTAAACTCGAATTTAAAATTTTTAATCATGAGTTAAAATATTTTTAGTGTGTAGCCATACATTTTATAAGTGTGCGCTTGTTGGTTTTTCAATTTGGATCCAATAATTCGGCTGCTGGCCGCCTAGGTTCTAGGATCTGATGACGTCATTGGAGACCGCCCCCTGTTTCAGCAGTAGCATGTGTACACTACTGACGGATACATATATATTATGTCATATGATTATTATTGCTTCACATCTTGTCGTCGCACGTAACGCCGCAATTTTGTCACAGCAAGTCTACTCAAACGCTCGCTGCTTCCTACCAGCGCCAGACCAACTCTTGGATATATGGTGAGGGCGCCACCAAATATTTTTGACAGGTATGTGTTGGTAAATATATATTAATCGCATGCCGCGCAACAGGATCTTGTGGAAAGCTACACGTGGCCTTCTAATATCATTACGAATAATATATGCTTGAGATATAGATTTACATACATAATTTAAATAAAAAATATTAAATCAAGTCAGAGCTTACTGTAACGTTTTGTGGGTGAATTTGGTGTTGTGTTCTCCGCAGATCTCTTGATCGGATCTACAAGATCAGATATCTGCAATTATATATCTGCTCAGAATATATTTAACTATAATTATAATAATATTATCGGCAGGCCTATCCTATGTTTGTAATTCGCGATCAATCCTATTTGGTAGGTCTACGATCTTTTGATCTGTCCTTTTTGACTCAATGCGTATGAATAATCTGATATTTCGACTTGGATTTCGGTCGGCGTTTTAGAAGCTTGTAGGCCTAGTCTGTGTTTATGACACATAGGCCTAAATACAAAGTATATGACTCAGATTATAAGATATGCACACCAAGCTATTACAGCTGCTGTGTGAAGAGTTTAGTTGCTTTGTTTTTATCGGCGAAGAAGATTCAGAAAAAACTAAACTGCAGCGTTCTGAAAATTTCCGGCAACGCCGAAAGTGATTTCTAGCAGCCCGTATTTGGAATCGCCCAAGCGTCTTACACAAACTATCGCCAATCCATATTCGATAGAATTATTCTAATGTCCTTTATTTATCTAGGCTAGAATACTAATGCCCCTTTTACCACCGCCAGATTGCTTGAATTCATATAATAACTCACTCTGTGTGCGGTTGGCTGTGTCTCCTTCGTAGATCGAGATGTTGGTTGCCATGTCTTCTGATGATGCGGCTTCGTCGGATGCTTCGGCGATTCTGAATTTATCCGGTGGATTTTGCGTGCTTATAAAGCCTTTCCATCTGGGCATGTCTGGACATGTTTGACTGTTTCACATCTGTGGTGCAATCGACTTTAAGCGATTTCACAACCAACTGTAATCTTTTGCTATGATAAATCAAAAGATGCTGACATTCTCGATGACGTTGGGAATTCCCCCGATGCCGCCGATACATATCTGTATCTGGGGATTTCGGAATTACCGCTGGGGCTATCTTAGAGACATAACAACAATAATAATCAAGTCTAGTAGGAATGTAATCGGATGACTAAGTTATCTGATTTGTGCAAACGCCGTGCCAAGTTTTCTGTTCCGCAGCCCTACATGCCCCAGCTT
The DNA here is from genome assembly GCA_949752735.1 of Lumbricus terrestris. Classification (NCBI taxonomy): domain Eukaryota; kingdom Metazoa; phylum Annelida; class Clitellata; order Crassiclitellata; family Lumbricidae; genus Lumbricus; species Lumbricus terrestris. The sequence goes on from OX457036.1 coordinate 90,171,226, forward strand.
GGATGTTTTAAATAATATTCCTTTGTGCCTCTGCTACCAAACTCCGTCCGAATGATTCCCAGCGAAATTTTTTTCTCATCGATTGATTCACATGCGTACGTTTAATATCAGATTATCCACTATCTCGCGGCATAGTCTTATAATTTATTTAAATAACAATCTATAATTTGCCGCCTGCCTAACAATTTTCCTCAAGTTCTTAAAATCAGTAAGCACACAATCGCAAAATATTGCGGTTGTGCATGAATGTGAAAAAGTATGTGCTTTATTGTCGGGCCTGCATGCTGGTGTTGTGATTCAATCCGCTTAAAATATTGTTCGTTGTATTCAGCTAAAATGTCCTTACTTCTGCAGATCGGTTCTATGTATGCTGCGAGCGATATAAATGTTCGCTTGTGCGTGGATTCTTAGTCATTGTCAATGCGTACGAAATGTGCGTATTGACAAGGTTCCCTATCTATTCGCCTGGCGCCGCCACGTCGCGGTCATCATATTAGAATAGGCCGATCTAAATGCTAAGAGCCGCGTTTTATTAATAGCCCTAACTTGTATGTTTCTATACGCATAGGATATTAATCTTGTATAGCCTATATTATAAACATACTCTACATATCTGGCAGAGTGTTTTTGGATGATGCGATCATCATTGTCATGAAGTCTCATAATAAATCGCATATCAACCAGCGGGGCTCTTAGTGGGAGCTTGCAGAATCTCTGTGTTGTGTGGTGTGTGTAAATCTTGCGCGATAAGCGGGTTGGATGCTGTTGGTAGCCTCCATCGGGTTCTGTTTGCTGTGACAGATTCCATATCATCATATTAATCTGTGTGACGCTCGGAATCCAAATCAGTTTGATGCCCCAGCGGTAACCCAAACCAGTCCGGCTTTACTAAAAAGCACTCAACCGAAACACTTCTCACTTCCCTCTACAATAAACTTGTCTCTGCCATTTCTCATCAACAAGTCTCCTGCCTTTGCCTCCTTGATGTTTCTGCAGCCTTTGACACCATCGACCACAACATACTACTCCAAAGACTTTCTTCCTGGTTTGGCTTTACCGACACTGCTCTTCTTTGGATTCAGTCTTATCTCTCATCACGCACTTTCTCAGTCAAAACACTTGAAACATCATCTCAATCATGCCCTCTTACCTGTGGTGTTCCGCAAGGTTCTGTCCTCGGGCCCCTCTTGTTCATCCTCTACACCACTCCACTCAGTTCACTCATAAAAGCATCCACAGTCGACCATCATCTATATGCTGACGACACCCAACTATTCATCTCTTTCTCTCCAAGCAGCTTCTCTGACTCCATAGATACTCTTCTCTCTGTGGTCACCCAAATCACCTCTTGGATGACCTCAAATCTCCTCTGCCTTAACCCCTCCAAGACAGAATTCATACTAATTGGCCTCAGAGAACAACTCAAGAAAATTCCTGATCCCTCTATTTCCTTCAACAATGACTCTTCTTCCAACCACACTTTCTCCGCAAATTCTCCTGTCCGAAACCTCGGTGTAATCTTTGACCAGCATCTCAACTTCTCCGACCACATAACCCAACTTTCCCGCACTTGTTTCATGCACATACGAGATCTCCGCAGAATCCGACCTATGCTCGACTTTAAAACTGCATCCACAATAGCCACATCCATAGTTCATGCGAAACTTGATTACTGCAACTCTCTCTTCCTAAACATTGATATAACCCAAATTAATCGCCTCCAAGCTATCCAGAATGCCCTTGCTCGTGCAGTGACGAAAACCCCCAAACGTCACCACATCACTCCTGTTCTGAAATCACTTCACTGGCTCAAAATACCTGAACGCATCGAATACAAAGTCCTCTCACTCACTTACAATACACTTCAATCATCCCAGCCGTTCTACCTTCGTCAGTTGTTCACCATCCAGCCACCTCGTTCAACACGCTCCTCATCCTCCATTACCCTGCTTCGCCCTTCCATCACTTCATCACTGAAATTCGCAAACCGCTCCATAGCCATTGCCGTTCCACCTCTCTGGAACAAACTTCCGCCAGCACTTCGGCAAACTTCCGACCCATCATACGAACTCACCAAAACTCCACCTCTCGCTATCTCCCCACAGGTCTTTCACTCAAAACTGAAAACATTGCTCTTTCAAAAATCCTATCCTGATTCTTCCTCTTCTACTCACATCCCCCGTCACTTCAACTCTAAACATCACCCACCTTAGCTGTCCATCTATCTGCCTGCCTGACTCTCTGGACTTGACCCGCTGCCTACCGATTTTGTTTTGATTGAGCGCCTGTGAATAAGCTGGTTCCCGCGACTTGGCTTTTGTGGGCGCTGTAGAAGTCCCGAGATTACGATTACGATTACTATGTATGATGTTGGGTTGAGCCCAAATAGACTCTGTATGCCTGATTCTGAGGTATTCACCAGAGGTCGGCATAATGCTGCGTTTGATCGCTTGGGGTCCTATGATTCTGTTGCGTTTGTGGTACATACCCAGTTTCTGGAGCCATCTAGCGAGCCGCGGTTTGGAAGGTTCTATGTTCACATCCATTAGATCAACGAATTCGACAAATGTATGAAAAATATATGTAAAGTTATGTTATTGGATGCGCTTTCGGATGTAAATTGCATGTTTTAAATATCCTGTCAAATTTTTCAGCGTATCAAATTCAGAAGATTAAATAAATCTATAAAATAAAGAATAATTCTTCTGAGGGTCTTGAACCCCCGTTTTTACACAGTCGTGCGCGCCTTATATTCAGGCGATCCAGATTGCTCGTGCCGTTGTTCATCACTTTTCAAGCTGGTAAAACAGATGTTGGAAGGTTTGTGTGAATGCGCATCACATATCTCATGTGATAAATCCTTAAAATGTATGCTCTTAAACAAAATATTAGGTTTGGTATGCTTCATATCTGTGATCTAGATCAAAGCGGCTAATCAAATTAGAGTTCCTGGGTTTGGTTGTAGCTCAGATTAGGTTTTAATTGCACTTCCTATCCACAATCTAGGGTTAGAGCATAGATACTAAGCAGAGCTGCAGACCTTCTGGTGTCGGGATAGGGAGCCAGAGCAGGGAACCAGCGTCCTCTGCTGAAGTAGGGAGCCAGTCTAGGTGTCCTTGTGGTGTTCTAGTGGTTCTGGGGCGACCCCCGGCGACCCCCGGAAGGCAGGGTGGGCACGCCCGAGATCAGGGGACCAGCGTAGAAGGCCCATGAAGAGCAGGGAACCAGTCTGGTGCTCCAGAATCGGCACACGCGTCACTACTACCAGGTGCAAATCATGAGAAAGTGAATCAATACGGCGAACTAGTAAGAGTTGAGTAGAGGGAGAACCATGAACATAGGCTTGCACATCATCAGCAAAGAGGTGACCAGTAGCAGAGTGACTTGGAAACAGAGAAGTAACATCAGCCGTGTACAGAATGAAGAGTAGGGATCCAAGGACTGATCCCTGTGGAACTCCTAAAAATACCGGCACCCAGTTAGATCATGGAATTACCAGCTATAACCATTTGGGTACGACCAGACAAGTAAGATTGAAGCCATAGGAGAGGGACACCTGCAGTACAGTTGATTATAATATGTACACTTGTATAGGCTTAGGCCTGCAGAAATATATAATGATGCACAACTATAATACAGAAATATACACTGTGTCCGGATAAAAAGTAGAACAAAAAACAATCTGTCATAACTCGGTCAAAACTTTTAGGATTTGTCTGAAATTTTAAACGCAGCAACAGTGACCATATTTACACGAGATCCTAAGACCGATTAGAAATATTTGTGAGTTTGCCAAATTTAAGAGCAGTAAGGTAGGACCGTTGTTTTCAAACCAGCCCCCACGCATTTTCGACTGTTGCTTCCAAACCAGCCGCCACGCGTTTTAGATCGTTGTTTCTAAACCACCTGCTGTAATCGATACGCTTGATAATGACTATATTGCTACTAAACCACTGGTCTAGAAAACGTCACACTTGACTGTACAAGGCTTTTGATGATTTGCTTGAATTGTGCATGCTGATGCTGCAGATGGTGATGGGCCTCCTCCCTCCCCCACGCTCCAACGGCAGATGTAAATCCATGCGTATATGCGGGAATTATAGAGCCCCACGATTGCACAAGACATCACTAATAACCGCAGACACGTACACAGTCAAGCAAGGACATGCTCAGACGCCTAACCACACACACACACTCTATATTGTCATGGCAACGCAGGCCAGTCGTACAGTTTGCTAAATATTGATACTTTAAGCATTAAAAAGCATGGGTGTGGTGATGGCTATATATATATATAGGCCTACAACCAAAAGGAAAATCAAACGGATTGTGTTTTAGTAGGCTCGTTGTTGCAATTGTTAGTGGCTTGTTTTTATCATTCTGATGCTTACATCTAGTTTCCGTGTCGGAAACGGCTTTTGCTTCATGATAATTTTCTCTTCTGCAGAGGCCGAGTATATGTTGACGGGAAAATGGATCCAGGCAAAGGCAGCTAATCCACAGACGCAGATCAAAGCCGTCACTTGAATGAATCTCGATCTTCCGGTAGTCATCTCAATGGTATAGCATTGTCATTCAACAAATTGTTAGATATGTAATCTTCAGGCTACCACTGGCCCACTGAAAATCAACAAAAGTTATATTTTGTTTTATTATCATGCGATATCATAAAATTATTTTAACGGAAATGTTCATCATAATATAATTATAACGGCATGTGGCATTAAGGCACAATACGGATTTTGTCGACTTTGTCAAATAAACATTCTAGTCAATCGAAGACAGTGTTTACACTTTCTTTCTGAAATGCATGCCTATAATGTTTAGAGGGTTGATGTTCAGGCCATGTGAACAGTAGCCTACTCACTCACAAATGAACGTGCTGTTAACAAACGTTGACAGCGCTTAAGTTAGCGTTTGCATCGCTTCAGGGGCGGATCCAGGGGGGCCAATCCGGCCATGGCCCCCTCATCTAAAAATTACATGAGACGTGCCCCCCCATTTGGTTTCAACAAGCTATTAAATAAATGTAGCGGGAGAGAAAAACAGGACATCAGGCCCCCCTAATAAAAAATCGTATGGGACGTGGCCCCCGTTCGATTTAGCGGTTGAAACGGTGTCTTCTTTTCCTGGAAAATCGATCGATGACTAAAAAAAGGTCATCAACTTTTTTGGCGGATGAATTGGTATCTTTTTCCCGGAAAATTGGTCGTCAAACCAAATCACACCAAATTTTTCACCTGTTCCACCAACAAGACCGAAAATTTTTGCCCCCCTTCGAAACGTTCTGAATCCGCCCTTGCATCGCTTCATTATTGTTATTATTCTTATTATTATTATTTTTTATTATTATTTTTTTTTTTGCCCCGAGGTATTTAGGATCCCTCGGGGACTTCATTGCTAACTATTGATTAAAAACTAGTCCGGAATTGTCAGGCCTCGTCTTGAGGGTTTGAAGAGAAAGTTCCTTTAAAAGCGACCAAGTTATAGCGCTGAATGTTGACAGACAGTCGCTGAAAAAGAAAAGTTGCTTCGCGTCTGTCACCAGTAATGGACGATATGCGTTTGCCGATTTCGTTGATGAATTCCAAGGCTGATGGATTAAGCGGGCCTAGGGTCTCTATTGCCACTGGTTGGAAGATGTAAGAAGCGGGAAGACCTGCATATTTCAGGGTTTTACGGTTGGCCGCCTGCACTGATGCCGGTCCTACCAGATTGGCTGGTGGAGTAATGTAAGAGGCGGCACAAGTATGCACAATTGTGGCGTCCCATGCCAGGTACTTCCCCTCTGACCAGGGTATTAGGGTTGCACCGTCGGGCCTTTTGCCGTCAGATCTAAATAGGCCCGCGGGTTCCTTGACGCTCGGAATATCTGCTTTGAGGAGGGCGCGCCAGATGATGTCGTTTATGGCGTGGTGACGCAAAGAGCGTCCCAAGGCCCTCCTACAAACGAAGCCATGGTGGCCCTCCGGGCCCACTCCAGCGCCACAGTGGCATGTGTGAGGACCGCACAAGTCCAGACCCAACCTCAATCCCACCGCCACCCGGACCGCCTCATTATCCAACGCGAGGCCACACGCGGCAATCGGGAGCGCAGTCAGCCAGTCGGCTGAATGTGGACTGCTGACCGCGACCAGCCTGGCTTGGTTGACCAAATCGACGGCGCTTCTGCTGACTTCCAACTTGTCTTTCTCGATCAGGGGCCGATCCCAGCAACTCTGTCTGATGGGCAGAGGGTCTATCGTCGTAGGCAAGGTGTCCTGACGAGCCTCCAACAGGTCCGCCACATACACATCAGGGGCTGCCTCCACGGTCGCAAGAATGGCGGTCTGAAGCTCGAGAGTCGACGCGGCTGAAGCCAAGTAGGCAGAAGAAGCCAGCGAATCGACTCTGCGAATACCGAGTCCGCCATCTCTGATGGGAAGTGCGGCCTGCAGCCACTGATGGTCATTGAGAGAACAGTTGACAATTCCCTGTAGACCCGATCTCATTAGTCCATCCAGTGACACAAGGGCCGGGTGGTCAAAGCAAGGGGAGCACCGGAGAAGATAGCTCAGTCTTGAGGCGCCGAAAGATGAACGCAATAAAATCAAGGCGTTCTGTGATGGCAAAAGGCGCAACCTGTCCAGAGCTCGGCGGAACATATCACAATGACTCTCCAGGGCCGCGTCCAGCGCCCTACCCCGAAACAGATGAGCTCCCAGTAAGCTTTATTTTTATTTTTATTTTTATTATTATTATTATTATTATTATTCAACGCAGCAGAGATCTTCTTGGAGACAGATCGTCCTTTGTGCCGCCAAAGTTCGGACGTACGAATAAGGCACCGACGACGATTATTATTATTATTATTATTATTATTATTATTATTATTATTATTATTATTATTATTATTATTATTATGTTTTTTATTGCATCAGAAGCAAAATATGCATTGTACAGCCAGTGGAGTGGACAGAGGGTTTCGGGGGTTAACCCCCACTGACTTAGGAAAAAGATTTTTTAAAGGTTATTTGTCCACTTAAATAAGAAAAACAGAACAATTGTTTGTAGTAACAATAGTTTTTCTTATTTTATTCCCTTTGTTAGTTCATGACATATTTTGATCGGACGACAAAAGAACGTGCGACACTAGAACGGCGACAGTAGAACGGTGTAGATTAGATGACCACTAGGACAATTGAACGGCCGTACTGTTGAACGGGCGACAGATGGACACTAATATTGATCGGTAAAGTTTTCAAACTTTAAAGGCGATCGAATATCTACTGTGTTGGACATGTAGACCTAGGCCTTTACCGAGTTCAATGTCAAGTTGTGAAAACTGAGCAACTGAGCATGAATACATTAAAATTTCTAATTTGCCCTAGCTGGCGACTGCACGTGCAGTTCGTTTAAATCTATTATAGGCCTATAGACTATTTCTTCCTGCTTGGTTGAAGCATTCCGGTAGATGCTTGCAAGAAAGTAGTCTTTTGCACTTGAATGTCCGTCTTGAGACCTGTCAAAAAGGTCCATACGGTGGGGTGGTGAGAGAAGAACATCGATTGGCGTCCGAAATGCCATACTGCCACTGAATTTGTAATTCCATCCATTCCAGCGGTGTAAAATTAAATCTTTGTCTTTCACGTAAAAGTAAAACTTTGTCTCATAATAATTATCCTCCCTAACCCTCCCTAACCCTAACCATAGCCCTAAACCTAACCCACCCCAACCCTAACCATAACCCTAAACCTAACCCACGTACCCCAACCCTAACCATAACCCTAACCCACCCGAACCCTAACCCTAACCCTCCCCAACCCTAACCCTAACCATAAACCTAAACCTAATCCTAACCCACCCAACCCTAACCCACTCTAACCCCAACCCTAACCCACTGTAAACCCTAACCACCAAGGATAACGAACAAAATATAGCGGATATTCGGAATAGTGGACCTTCGGAATAGTGGACCCTCGGAATAGCGGGCCGTTACCCAAAACTCAAAGTAGGCCTACGTGCATAGTGTACAACGCCGCACCTAATGAAGTGTTCATTGGTCGGGCCGGTAATATATCGTTCCGGTTAAGTGTCGCCTGTTCTCTTGTCGGCACTTTCTAATATCGCCTGTTAAAGTGTCGCCGGTCAAGTGTCGTCCGTTCAAATGACCACCTTCAAATGTCCGTACACCCCTTTGCGACATTATTCTCTTTTTATTTACCGTAAAATACTGTTGGGTTGGTGTCAGGAAGGGCATCCGGACAGGCCATAAAACCCACCAAACCCCCTCATAAATTCCTGGGTATACGCCACTGAGTGCAGCAGAAGCAGAAAATCAATGGGCGACAGGAAAACTGGAGAAAGCAAAAAGCTTATGCTAACCAGGACCCTGGTACACAATATTATCATTTCAATCAACGTTCTAATGTCGCACAGTTCTATGCAAAGAACAAACCAAGGAAATTATAGAACTGACACTTAGGCCTGCAAGGCACAATAATCAGGAAAAACCTATATAAACAAAAATGAGATTGAATCACGAACGACATGTATTACAGAGGGATTTATAAATCCTCATAAAATTATATCATAGCCTACGATACGACTGTTTAACGCATCCTTTAATTGTAATTGTGATTGTATTTTTTTGTTGTTGCATGCTTGCTTGTTTGTTTGTATGTGCACTTGTTATAGCGCCCCTTCAAGCTCGCTACTCAGAGGCGCTCCCGACTGCAGCGCCGATACTACATCGAAATTTCACGCCGAAGCGCTGAGCAATTGCGAGTGAGGGCCTTGCCCAAGGTTCTCACGTGGCGATCTGAGATGGATTCGAACCTGCAGCCTTCCGACTGCCAGGCAACGAACATATCCACTACACCATCGTGCGCCACAATATGTAATTAAGACAATTTCTATAGCATCGACGATGGCAAGCTACTTCTAGCGTGCTTTCATGGGCGTAACTTTTCCCCAGACTATTCGTTTGTTCAGAACTCTTCTATTCCCTTCACTCTCCCCTTGCCTTCCTCTATCTCTTCATCCAAATACGAATTTGGTATTTTTTATCCGTCACTTTAGGTCACCCGCAAAGTAAACCGGCAAATCAAGTTAGGTAATTAGCAGGCCTAGACAGGTGAGACATTGGTTCAACATAAATAGAACACAACTAGACAATGCTACACGACAAAGACGAGGGAAACTAATTTTTTTAAATTAGATGAAGAAAATGGAGAATGAAACATTGTACGTTGGAAGGAGATATTGTTCCCGTTTATCACCTATCATCCATCATCATCATCATCATCATCATCATCTAACCACCGCGCTAACCATAATAGATTAATGCGACATCAAAAGGCTTGAATTGCATGATATACAGGGTGGCGCATAAAAAGTGAGAACGCCTCGTTAAATATTTTGTATTATAATATTAAATTAAGTTTTTTACGGTTTTTAAGCGGTAAAATTATCCTTGCTCATTAACTCAGCGTATGACGTCGGTATTTCGTGAACTTCAGGTCGCCATCTTTATATTTACGCAATATACACCTCACAAAAAATAGTAAAAAAATTTGTCAGAAATGAAAATGCGAGCAGAAAATAGTCGAAAATGGCGGAAATCAGAGGTATTTTATACTGCCGCGAACGTATTATGGGTCAAAAAAGGTCGTCAGAAACTTACCAGTACACACCCTGCTCAAATAGCCCTATAGTAAGGGGTGCAAGAAATTTCGATGCCTAAAAAGGTCAATATTTCGTTAAAAAGTCGTTTCTTCGGCCGTAGTGAGTACTCACCTCAAATTTTTCCAGCACACCAGGTTTATAGGCCTATGTATACGCCCGTAGTACCGTGCACGCGACTCTGACCTGTAGACTTGTATGACTACCCTAGCTGGCTACAACAAGTATATGGCGCCGCCACTGCTGCTGCCGCTCTAGGCAATCGACTGCTATCACCGACGCTCACTCAATATTTTTTTTATATAAAATCATTACTGTTTTCAAGCAGCTGTGAGTTTATCAACTTTTAACAGGATTCCAAAATTACTTAACTAAAGATTTTCGTTGCCAACGATCAATATTAGGCTCTAACCGGAATTCAGTTTATTGTCTCTCAATGTCAAAATCAATTGCATGAGGCAGCCAAACAATTGAATTCTACTACTCATTTTTTACTAATGTAATAGCTTGTGCTGTTCAGTGTTCATAGGTATATACGACTAGATATGTTACCCGACGCTGCCCGGAAAATTTAAGGTTTTTAACACTACTCCTCTGGGATACCCAGCGTTGACCGCTAAATTTCGGGTTTTCGCCACTCCTCCACCCCAACCCCACTTCCCCAAACAGCCAAACATGACCCGGGTGTGTGTGCTGACTGTGGCCTAATACAATTCTGTCTTAAAACGCTAATAACTCTGGTTTTAAAGTGAATTAAAAGCTGAAAATAGTCGCGTTGACCTTATAATTTGAGTAAGAACACTGCACAACAGTGATTTGGTTTCCTGAACACTTTCAGGTGTTTCTTATGCAGTTTTTGCTGCTGATCACGAAAATCACCTTGAAATTGTCCCATCACGTAACGTTTTTGAGAAATCTTCAAATTTTATATTTATTTTCATGTTTTTAAGATATAACGTTTTAAATAAGCTTCGTGTAACTGAGGTATGTCCAGGTATGCACTTGGGATAGTTTACATAATGTTTGTCGTGTATAATAAATAAACTTGGACCTGCATATTCATTAATGCTGGTTGGAATCTGCCTGCAAAAGTTTTAACCCCTATTAAAGTCGCTTCCCAGCATACATGTATAGTTGTATATCCCTCTAAGGAAGTTGACATCAGTTTGTTTGCATTTTGATGTCCATTTCCAAAGTTTAGTTTTGTTTTCATGTATGTAAGATGCATAACAAGTTAGCCAGCTTATTTTTTTAGACAAGCTTTAAACTATAATATATTTTAAAACGGTTGTTGGCATCAGAAATATCTCGCCAGTGTTACAACAAGCGTGATACATGTACGTTGTTTGCCGCCGTTTTGGAGAGTTGGCTATGCTATGAGTCAGGCTCAGAGACACACTCCATGACTGTACTTGTCAATAAAGCATATGAGATGTACACTTTGGTTGCAAGGCTGGAGAGAAAGCCAAAGAATGGAATTTGATGTGGAAGATGTGGTGTAGGTCTTAGAGTTTGGCTCCGTGGTCCTGCGAAAGCAATGCTGTTTGCAATCCCGATGGTCTTGCGAGAACAGAAAGATGATGTGACGGACTGCTAATTTTGTCTCACTAATGTTTCTGGTTTCTTGGGCAAGAATAAGAAAGGAACTGAATACCCAGACCGTCATTCGACAATGATACCAGCGCCACACAATGAAAGTCTTCATACACTGAAGCCACCAGAGAAATGGAGCTTAGACGAAGGAGATGAAGATGCTGCATTGATCCAGCCAAGAACGAATAGACCTATGCAGCTGCTGACGGTGATACGGATTTTCAGGTAGGTAGGTCTATGTCTGGTGAGCCTCATCTCATCACACAGTTAGACTTAGGTTTGTCGAAAGCAAAAGCTGAACATCTGGATTCAAGACTCTAGTTTGCTCTCACAAAGTACTGGACAGAAATCGATCCGACAAAGATATATCTGCCTTCTCTTCACTTAAAGCTGGAACTGATGAAACGTTTTGGTAAAGCCATGCACAAGGATGGTGAAGGTTTTCTTTATCTGCAGCAGAAGTTCCCAAGAATAAGTGATGCCAAGATCAAGGAAGGCATTTTTGTGCACGGATCTACAGATCAGACACATCACCAATGATAAGCAGTTTGAACATCTGTTGGAGAGACCAGAGGCAATCGCCTGGAAAGCATTCAAGGATGTTGTGGAGAATGTTCTTGGTAATTACAAAGCACCAAATTACAATCAACTGGTTAAAACAGACTTTTTGCAGCATGCAAAGACATGAAACGCAACATGTCACCTAAGATTCACTTCCTGCATTCTCACTTGGACTTCTTCCCTGCAAATCTAGGTGCAGTCAGTGATGAACATGGAGAAAGGTTTCACCAGGACATTGCGACAATGGAAAAACGTTACCAGGGCAACTGGAATCCGTCAACGTTGGCTGACTATTGCTGGACACTCAAACGAGATGCACCAGACACTGAATACAAACGAAAATCAACATCAAAACATTTTAGGCCCATTATACTTTAACTGAATCTCAGATACAGTGTAAGCTTACACATGCAACCGAGCGTTCCGGGTATAATTATGATAATACTTTAATTTTGCTATTTTTCAAAATTTTGTGATACAATCATTCTGAAATGACATTTTCCTTGGATTTGAATTGCTCTGTTATCAGCACCCCCAAGTTTGGGACGAATTTTTTTACATTTGCTGTCGAGTGACAATTATATTACATGTATGGGCCTGTTGCAAATGTATGCAACTATGGGCATTTCTGTGGACAACTTGCATGTCATTTTTCTCAAAAACCTTACGTGATAGAAAAATTCTGAGAACACCATTGTTTTCAGCATGCCAAATTCTATATAAAACAGTTGAAGTTTTTTAGGAAATCAAAAAAAGTTAAAATTTGTTGTGCAGTGGAATCAATTGCAAAATTTTTCTTAAACCGACGCTTTGTCATTTCCGAACCTATTCTGGGACGAAGAGTCAAAATTCATAACGGAAGGGACAAACTTTCAGACTTATAATATAAGATTATTCATAATTATTTCTCGGTGGCCTTTTGCAATAAGACGAAGGCAATAACAATCTTTATTATTGTTCCTAATAATTTGATCTTATATATATATATACAGGGTGGCGCATAAAAAGTGAGACCGCCTAGTTAAATCTTTTGTGTTATAATATTAAATTATGTTTTTGGCGGTTTTTAAACTGTAAAATTAGCCTTGCTCATTAACTCAGCGTGTGACGTCAGTATTTCGTGAACGTGCGGTTGCCATCTTTATGTTTTAAGTCAAATTGATGCCGATGATAGGCTGCGACAGCGTTTAAATCAGGAAGCGGCTACCCGAAGTTCGTTAGAATGCATGGTACGGAATATTCTCTGTGCGAGTGAACTGATTTTCAACCAGGATGATGATTCTCACAGTCACAAGAGTCAACAGGAAATTTAAAGAGAAACTGGCATATCACGAAGAACAGTGCAGCGCATTATAGAGCAAAGTTTGCAACTTCAACAGTATACAAACGCGTAATAGGGCAGGTTATAAACGAAAACTGCAAATTAAAACACCGGCAGCGAAGTTAACAGTTAGTTGGCATATTGAGAAAAGTGTAGACTACGAAGCATTTGGTTTAGGCCTACAGACGAAAAGACATTTACTCTTGTCTGGGTTAGTTCTCAAAATGATCGTGTTTATTCTGATGCAAGCAAATAATTTATGTTCCAGAAACTAACTCGTCACTCATACGCGCACGTGAACATTTCAGTCGTTGCATCATGGTCTCGGTCGAGGTGTCTCGGATGGGGAAAACCAGTGTGGTCATTGTTGAACTTGGAGCTAGGGTCAGCAGTGAGTGTACGGTACCTATTGTGATCACGTTTTAAGACAAGGATTGCTCCTGGATATTCGAAACTGGCCATTGTTGAAGAGTGGCAAAAATTCCTTCGGCGATTTATAAACAGAAGCATTGACCAGTGATGCCGACGTTTAGACAAAAACTGCTGAGAACCGAGGTGGACACATTGAATTTGAGTTCTGATTCTGCATGAATAAACATTTGGCAACAATTTACTTGTTTTTTATAGAAGAAAAAGAGTTTAAATAATTTATTATTTGAAATTATGTTAGGCGGTCTCACTTTTTATGCGCCACCCTGTATATATTGTATAATATATACTAGCTGTATCACACGGCGTTGCCCGGGAAATTTTCTTTTTCGCCTCTACCACTCTGAGGTAGCTTACCAGCGTTGCCCGTTAAATTTCTCATCACCGCACTGAAATTTAAAATGTCCATATTTTCCATGTTTAGGCTAATTGTTTAGCCTGTTCAAGCGCAACTTTCGATTCGTTTAGACGTGAAGTTTTCCGTCTTTTGGATTCAATTATTGTAGAATTGAAAGCCGTTTCTTGGGCATTTTGCGGTAAATATTGCGTAGCCTACAACTTTAAATATTCGATTTGGTTATTTTTACGGATTGGCCGCTGTTTTTGTGTAGGCTACCAATCTTTCAATGAAACTGAAATGACAGAAAATTGCCTGTAAACTGAAATTTCGGCATATGAAGTTGAAAGATTCATATCGTGTTATCCGTTCAACTTTATCTTCTGAAATTTTGGAATCATATTCTTGGTCCAATTCTCTAAATATTTGGAAATCTTTGACTTGATATGCTATCAGGCTTTAAAGATATATGAAAAACAGTTTGGCTTAGCTCAGCGGTTCTCAACCTTTTTAGTGCGGCGACCCCTTGGCAACATTTCGAAAGTTATGACGACCCCAACAGCAAAACTGATTGAATCCCCTCCTTCACTGCATTTTGTTACCATTATCCATTGTCATGCAATTTCACCCTTATGGCTCAAAAACAGGTTTTGACCATTGAGGCTTCCTGGCTCTTGCGATTCTGAGAGCTAATCCTTAGCCATTCGGTAATTTGAAGTCGAAATGTCGCAAGTTTATTCGGCTTGTGAAACCTAAAAACTATTAAACAATTATTGACTACTCTAAAAACTGGTCAATATATATAGTTCTTCATTTCTTAACACTCATTTCACCTACGCTGATTCGTTTTGGTTGGCAACCAATTTGATGAACTTAGGCCATATAGGCCTACGTTCATGGGCGCCCGCACATAGGGGCAAGGGGGGGCACTTGCCCCCCTGGAAAATTGACAAATATTTTTCTAAATACTACTTTTGTGTTTTTTTAACCAATTTCTTCACATTAAAGCACTAATAATATGAACGATACACACATTGAAAGTTAGAAATCTATGTTTAGACATCTCTGTAGAAATAAACATGCTCTTAGTTTTTTGCCTTGCATTATCAACATCTTGCTAAAAGCTGGAAAAATGACCATTGGCTTTTAATCCTCCGGCGGGCACCCATGCAAATAGTAGGCCTATCGGTTTTGACCTACTTGATTGGAATTTCACTCTCATACAACCTTTCACAACTGCATAAAATTAAGTATAAATATCAATGCCAACATTTGAAATTTCTCAGCAGTGCACCGAATTCAATTAGGCCCTAGGCCTACGTCTGGGAGATCTGCTTATTCACCAGTATTATATAAATCAAGTCTGCTAGAAGCCAGGCTGCAGTTTGTCCATTTTGCATGCTGCCAGCACAGAATCTATAGGGAGGTCAAACTGTAGAGAACCTTGGATAAAGAGCTCTGGTTATAACCCTCAGGAGTTCCACCCAAAACTGCTCAAAAGAATTTATACTGCCCTCCCACTCATCTGATCCTCGGATCATCCACCTTTCTTAACGACACCCACAGTATCAGCTACTGCTTTGGCTGCCGGACTCGTGCCTTTTCTAACTACCCTTTGAACAGCATTCTGACTCTGGAACCCTTTGATCGGTCTTCGAGTGGCGCTTAAGAAGTTTAGAAAGTTTTACAATATAAAAGTAGCTAGAGGAACACTTGCACCTTGAAACTGATACCTATTTTTCGTTCATTTATTCATTCATTCAATGGACTTATAATGTTACAGCGCCGCTTAAGGAACCCACTTTTAACATCTACTTTTTGATTTTTAACAAATTTCTTCGCACTAAAGAAACTATTCATATTAAAGCTGATACACAAAATGAAACTGAAAAATTTGCATTAAGAAACCCCATTGAAATATACTCGCGTTCATAATTTTCAGTTTTGCGTTTTTCAAGCTCTTAAATTGCTACTAAAACATTTAACCGCGATCATCGAGAAAAAATTTGCCCCCCCCTGCAAAAATTTCTGCAGGCGCCCATGCCTACGTTTGTTCTTTATCACTACGCCGAACATGGAGAGGGGTTTGGGAGAAAATGAGTCTCTCCCAATTGTCAAAATATTTTTGGATTTCCACACACTGCAATGGTAGCATTTGGGGCTGTAATGTCAACGAAGTTGTTCATCATTTCAGTGTTGATAGTCGTAGTGTAAGGCTTAAAAAGCGTCCCATCCCCTTGTTTGCTATTTTTCATCTAAGAAAAATCCTCAAAATGTCATCGCTGAAAGACATGGTTTAAGACTTCAATAAATTTCCACCCCATTGCTACAATTTTGAATTTCCACGCTGTAATAGCTGCATTTTTAACTGTCATCTTAATGAAATTGCTGTTTTTAATGCTGATAGTCATGGTATAAGACGTCAGAGTTTTGGCCCCATTGTTTCAAATTTTGGATTTGCACACTGTAACTATAACAGCTTGAGCTGCTATCTTAGCAAAATAGCTCATGGTTTCAGTGCTCACAGACGTGGTTTAAGACTTCAAAAAATGTACCCTACCCATTGTTTAAATTCTTTGAATTTCCACACTGTATAGGCCTAATGCCTAGCAGTTTAAGCTGTCATCTCAATGAAATTGCTCATTTTCAATTCTGGTAGTCATGGTTTAAGACTTCAGTGTCAGCCCAATTGTTTAAATTTTTTGGATTTGGACACTGTCACTGTAAAATTTTTAGCTTTCACCTTAGCAAAATTACTTATGATTTCAGTGCTCAGAGAGGTGGTTTAAGACTTACACCACCATTGTTTCTTAGAAGATAGTAAAAGTGGACTTTACATAAACTAAGATGGCAAAACCTTTATTAGCTGTCACATTCTAACGAATGAATCATATAAAAAGTATAAGAAAAGTTTATTTTAAATTGCTGTAGTGTATTAACTAGAGCTGAAATTACAATTGCATATTTTACAAATTTCTGAAGGTCCAGGCGACCCCTGGCAAATCGTCAGGCGACCCCCGTGGGGATCGCGACCCACAGGTTGAGAACCGCTGCTGTAGAGAGAGAGAGGCTGTAGGATGGATGGGTGCAGTGGCGTAGGCAAGGGGTTTTTTCGGGGGGTTAAACCCCCCATTGGCTCCGGGAAAAGATTTTTTAAAGCTTATTTATCCATTTAAATAAGAAAAATGACAAAAAACAGGGCATCCGGCCATGAACCCCCCCATCATAAATTCCTGGCTGCGCCAATGGATGGGGGGGGGGGTGTCTCTGTAAAGATCATCATTAGAGCTGCATGTATCGCCTTGCAGAAGTGTAATGATCGAGCTCAAATTGCTTGCGCTCATTTGTAATGTTGAGTATAATATAGGTATTGTGAAAGCTGGGCGCATAGGACACGCTTGAGCGGAAATTTCAGCGCGCCATTGCACTCTTCACAGCAAAGAATATACCGCAGGCGTCTAATGATTCCTCTAACGCAGCGGTTCTCAACCTTTTTAGTGCGGCGACCCCTTGGCAACATTTTGAAAGTTATGACGACCCCCGACAGCAAAATTGATTGAATACCCCCCTCACTGCATTTTGTTTTATCATTGTCCATTGTCATGCATTGTCACCGTTATAGCTCGAAAACTGGTTTTGACAATGGAGGCTTCCTGGCTCTTGCGATTCTGAGAGCTAATCCTTTACCCATTCGGTAATTTGAAGTCGAGATGTCACAAGTTTATTCGGCTTGTGAAACCTAGCAACTATTAAACAATTGGCTACCGGTACTCTAAAAATTGGTCAATAGTTCGTCATTTTTAACACTCATTTCACCTTCGCTGATTTGTTTTGGTTGGCAAGCAATTTGATGAACTTAGGCCACAGGCCTACGCGTACACGTGTGTTCTTTATCAATGCGCCGAACATGGAGAGGGGTTTGGGAAGGAATGTGTCTCTCCCAATTGTCAAAATATTTTTGGATTTCCACACATTGCAGTGGCAGCATTTAGGACTGTTACAGTAATGTCAACGAAGTTGTTCATCATTTCAGTGTTGATAGTCGTGGTGTAAGACTTAAAAAGCGCCCCATCCCCTTGTTTGCTATTCTTCATACAAGAAAAATCCTCAAAATTTCAGCCTCCCCCATTGTTACAATTTTGAATTTCCACGCTGTAATGGCTGCATTTTTAGCTGAAATTGCTCAGTTTTTCAATGCTGATAGTCATGGTATAAGACTTCAGAGTTTTGGCCCCATTGTTTCAAATTTTGGATTTGCACACTGTAACTATAACAGCTTAAGCTGCTATTTTAGCAATATAACTCATGATTTCAGTGCTCACAGACGTGGTCTACGACTTTAAAAAAGCCCCCTCCAGTGGCGGCGCCAGGATTTCAGTTTTGGGGGGCTGAATTTGCGGCGAAAATTTGCCGTTATCAGTCGCCAAAATTTCTGATGACCTTTTTTAGTCATCGGCCAAAATCTCAAGAACAATTTCCATTTTTAGCCATTTGGTCGAAATCTTGAAAAACTGGTCCTTTTCCGTGACCGCCAAGTTGTCTGTCAAGCCTCGTGCGTACCTTTGCGGTTATTTTTGGGAAGCTAAAAGGGGTTATTCGTCAAAAATCTTATTTTTACATGGGTAAAAAAATGAATTACCTTTTTAGGAGGGCGTAACCCCCCTAGCGCCGCCACTGGTCCCCTCCCCATTGTTTAAATTCTTTGAATTTCCACACTGTAGGCCTAATGGCTGCAATTTAAACTGTCATCTCAATGAAATTTCTCATTTTCAATTCTGGCAATCATGGTTTAAGACTTCAGAGCGTCGACCCAATTGTTTACATTTTTTGGGATTTGGACACTGTCACTGTAAAATTTTAAGCTTTCATCTTAGCAAAATTACTCATGATTTCAGTGCTCAGAGAGGTGGTAAGACTTACACCACCCTTGTTTCTTAGAAGATGGTAAAATTGGACTTTACATTTAAAAACTAAGATGGCAAAACTTTTATTAGCTGTCACAATCTAACGAATGAATCATATAGGCCTAAAAAGTATAAGAAAAGTTTATTTTAAATTGCTGCAGTGTAGGCCTACTAACTAGAACTGAAATTACTATTGCATATTTTACAAATTTCTGAAGGTCCAGGCGACCCCTGGCAAATCGCCAGGCGACACCCGTGGGGGTCGCGACCCACAGGTTGAGAACCGCTGCTCTAACGGTTGAGATGATTACATTAGACCGAGAGATATAGAAGAATGCTAGGTATATAGGCTATAGGTTTTCAGAGTGTGCTGACCAATATGTGATTGGACGATGTTCAGCTGCTAAAAGAAGTGCATGGATGCAAAGATTCAAACTAGATGCAAACTAAAATTCAGGCGAGTCCCGCGAAAGTTAGGAGTCCGAGACGACATTTTTCCATCATCCGTGTAGGACCGTACGCTACTGCATAGCCTAACTGTACTATATTGCAATTGGTTGCAGTCTGCCCAGCGGATTATTGAATAAACTAAAATTACTTAACTATTTAAAATTACTTAGAGAAAGAACTTGCGCAGGAAATTAATCGAAAAAGCAAGAGTTCCAGGATCAGTCGAAAAAATGCAAGTGAAGGCTACCAGCTTACAGGAACAGCCGCTACATGCCAGCTGCTACTGCTGGATCTAATGCCAGTTAGGCTACTTAGACCCAGTGTTCAATCTAAAGTTACATGTCGGCTACATGTATGTCGACGTCTCGCCTAATTGATCGACTTAGCAATTAAAGAATCGACTTTTGCCGACTTTAACTGTAGTATGGGAAGACCGGGGCTAATTCTAACAATTTGCACATTTAAACGACATAGGCCTACGGCCGAACTATTCCTCAAAGAACGATACACAGTATACGTCTACCAGTTTCCTAAAAGCTTTTTAATTAGGCAAAGTTTCAAATGTCTAACCATATAAGACCTACTTTAGAAAATATATTAAGTAAAACGTTTTAGTAGACGTATTACAATTTGCCCCGGTTTGTGGTTGGTTGTAACAAGACCTGGGGTAAATTGCACCAACAACCTTAGCATTTTTTATTACGACACCGCCTCAACGCCCAAAAATCCCAATTCATTTGGTTGGGCACTAGGCAACTGGCTAAGCTCGACCTGAGCGTTCTCTCTTCTCAATTCCCGTATATGACTTTTTCTTCGGTGGTGCGTGACCTCGGGGTGCTCCTGGACTCTGAACTCACCCTTGCATCTCATAATTTATAGATCAGGTGTGCCACAGCTGCTACTAAAAACTGCGACAACTCTAAAGCTGCAGCCTCCCTCGTACATGCGTTTGGGCTGAGCCGCCTCGACTACTGCGCTTCCATCTTTGCTGGTCTCCCGCGGGTTCGGATTGAGAGGTTGCAGATGGTCCACCGGGCTGCCGCGCGAATTATGGGCGGGTTCATCAAGTCCGACCGTGTATCCCAAAGTATGCGTGAGGTCTTGCCCCCTGGGTTCCTTTCCCGCAGCGCATCTCATTTAGGATTGCATCTTTGGTGTGGCGATGCTTATCAGGCGGGCAGCCTCCTATCTGTGTGAGCTTTGCCTCCCCCTTTCCACTTGCATAGGCCGCCGCGCATTGCGCTCTGCTGTCCATGGTGACTTAATGGTTCCTTTCACTCGATGTGCGACATTGCAGAGCCGTTCGTTCTCTGTGGTTGGTCCAACGACCTGGAATGGACTTCCCTTGACTATGCGACACCTCCCAAACTGCTCTCAATTTCACAAACTGTTGAAGACTTTTTCGCTTGATCTCGGCCGGGAGCGCCTCTGTGTAGTTACCTTGAAGGGGCGCTATATAAATTCTGATTGATTGGAGTAGGTTGAAACACAGCACATGTAGCGGTGCTATAGGCCTAGGGGTTCATTGTTATATTTTTATACTATAGCTGGGGTACCCGGCGTTGCCCGGGAATTTTAGGATTCTGGCCGTTCGCCGCCAATCCCTGCCTCCGTCCCTCCCTCCCTCCATCCCTCCCACCCTCCTTCCATCTCTCCCACCCTCCCTTCATCCCACCCACCCACCATCCCCTCCCACTATACCTCCCACCCTCTCTCTCACCCTCCCTCTCACCCTACCTCCCTGCCTGACCGCCACCACACCCTGACCTCCACCGGTACGCGACCCGTGAAATCCGGACTGGCAAGAGCGCTGGCCTTAAACACCTCTAAAACGGTGTCAACCGCTGCCTTTATGCGTATGGGACCCGAAAGAAAAGTGCTGTAATAAGCCTGTGTGGGAAACGGCCAACAGGGAAAATGAGGATTTTTGGCCCCCACCCTGGCCCCCATGGTGGCAGAGATTCGCCGACCCCCCCCCTCCAATGACCTGTGTCGGGTCTACACCGACCCCCTGCGAAGGATTGGGGTCGATTGCTTCAAAACTGTGGCCGTGCATAGCTAACAACAAAAAGCCTTACTAACATATATATAAGACTCCTAAGAAATAAGCGAAACATGTTTCATCAGGGAAAGCTAACCAACCAACAAGAACTGTAACAGATCGTCAGTAGGTCTATGCCTATAATAACACCAGAACATTGCATAATAACTATGGCCCTTCGATATAAATTGCAGTCCATAGTGGAAACTACCCACAGAAATCATCTAGGTCTACATCGCAAGTAGATAAGGATTGAAGAAGAGCACTTCATGACAACATTTTTCGGGAACTCCTGGGGGCATGAGACTGGAGAATCCACCGCAGCACGAGTAGAGCTGTCCGTTTTTGTACAACTGGAAGCCGTGCACATCGCGCAGGCGTCCCACGTAGTCGTTGATTTCGGCAAAGTCTGTTGCCGTCATGCTTTTATCTGTATTGAACTTAGGAGTATGGAGTTCAAAGTAGAGCTATCTGACGTTCGACAGGCTGGTTGGGTCGGCGTAGGTGACGTCACGCAGGAACGGCCACTCCGCACCTTCAGCGTCGATCTTCAGAGCATCTATGATGCGCTGCCAAACAGAATAGAAAAATTGTATTTTGTAGCCGCGGAGCTAGGTTCAAATGCAATACCATGCACAACATGAGTTTTTGTTCATGCCAAAGTAAGTTAGTACCCGGTAACGATTGCCTTACCAGTGACAATCATGTGCTTGCAAAGCAATTAATGGATAAGTATTAAGCCGTTTGAAAGACTTTATGCAAATACGGTCTATCGCTCGAAATCTAAGGACTTGGGAGTTTGATGGGATGCGTAAAAAAGTGTTCGTGGAGATTACGCTAATACACGCTAAATCAATTCAACTCAACGAGTGCTATTGTTCTCAACTTTTATATACAGCGAACAATGAGCAAGTGTCATCATATTTGCTCTGTATGCAACAAATGGAAGGGTCACATGACCCACTAAGTTAGGGCCACCTAAGTAATAAATAATTATATTAGGGCCTATGCAGTGACAATAATGATAGCCCAAACTTAGAGTGAAAGTGAAAGTCACTCAGTTGCAAATATAACAAACTAGCTGAATTACCCGGCGTTGCCCGGGAAATTTCGATATTTGGTCCACAGCCACGCTGACCCCGCTCCCACTTAGCCTTTCTCACCCCACCTTCCATCAGCCCCAACCCGGTCCCAGCCTTGGGTGCTGTAGTATGTATGGACTGATATGTGATCCATGTTTGGATCAGCCATCTTGAAGAAAGTTCTAGATCGAAGTAGAGGTTGATATGTTTCATTAAACGCTTAAATATTACATTTGGCGACGAGGATAATCTTAAACTAACAAAATAATGGCGGCTGCAATCGGGAAAGTCGACCCATTTGAAGACGGAGATGACTGGGCTTCGTATCACGAGCGCTTGTTGATGTTTTTCACCGCGAACGATATACCGTCGGCGAAGCATGTGCCTGCTTTGTTAAGCCTCGTTGGGTCCCGCTGCTACACGCTACTGAAGGGTCTCACGGCGCCAGACATTCCGTCATCGAAAACTTTTCAGGAGTTAACTGGTTTGTTGGAAGCTCATTTCAGTCCAAAGCCTCTGGTCATCGCCGAGCGATTCCGGTTCTACAAAAGATCTCAGCAGGAAGGTGAGTCGATTCAGCAATATATGGCAGCGCTACGGAACCTTTCACAACATTGTGACTTTGGAAGTTTTTTGTCTGATGCCTTGCGAGATAAGTTGGTATGTGGACTGTCGAATGCTCACATTCAGCGGAAACTTTTATCTGAAGATGGCTTGACTGTGGATAAGGCCATGGCCATTGCTGTAGCGATGGAAACTGCTGCCAAGGATTCAATACAACTCAGGGAAGGAGTCACTGCGACACCAGTCCAGTCAATACACCATGTGCAGGCTAAACATGATCAAAGTGGTAAACTCACGAGCCGAGAATGCTACCGATGTGCTGGCAGGCACGACCCACAAAGTTGCCGATTTAAAGATGAATTGTGCTTTGGCTGTTCCAGAAAAGGGCATACTATTAAGGTTTGCCGATCCCGCCATAAGGGCAGTTCTAGGCCAAGACAGACTCAACCAAAGCATACGGGTAGCCTTAAAGAGACACACAAATTGCGAGCATACACTTTATCTCCGCAGACCTGCCACATTTAGCCACCATACTGGAACCGATGCACAATCTCTTGCGTAAAAATGTTACGTGGCATTGGGATACAGAAACCCAAACATCTTTTCAAGAAGCCAAAGATTTGTTGACCAATTCCAACCTACTCACTCATTACGACGAGCAGAAGGATTTAATTGTGGCGTGTGACTCTTCTCCATACGGGGTGGGCGCAGTACTGTCACATGTCATGGAAGATGGCTCAGAAAGGCCTATCGCTTTTGCTTCACGGACTTTGAATTCAGCTGAACGGAATTACTCTCAACTGGATAAAGAAGGATTGGCTTTAGTCTTTGGAGTAAAGAAATTTCACCAGTTTGTTTATGGCCGGAAATTCATCCTGACCACAGACCACAAACCATTGCTAGGGTTGTTTGGTGATGAAAAAGCTGTTCCGCAAATGGCTTCGCCACGATTGATTCGGTGGATTTTGACATTATCAGGGTACGATTATAAACTGAAATTTAAAGAAGGCTGCCACAACGGGAATGCAGATTGCCTGAGCCGTTTACCACTGGAAGTCAGTGAATCAGACAGTGATGTTCCGGGTGAGGTCATTCAATCACTAGAGATGGTTAATGAATTGGTCGACGCAGCCACTATCAAGGCGCAAACATTCAAGGACCCAGTTTACAGTCAAGTGATGTATCACTGTCGTCGAGGTTGGCCAGATAGGTGTCCGTCTGAGAAATTACGTCCATTTTTCCAAGTCAGAGCAGAATTAAGCCTACAGGATGGATGTTTATTGCGAGGTTGTCGAGTGATTGTGCCAACCAAGAGTCAGGCAGTCATTCTTCAGGAATTACATGAAATGCACCCTGGAGTCTGTCGTATGAAGGCTTTGGCTCGAAACTATGTGTGGTGGCCAGGCCTAGACAAAGAGATCGAAACCCTGGTGCAGCAGTGTCAGCCGTGTCAGGTTCATCGACATGCTCCAGAGAAGGCTCCACTGCACCCATGGGAGTACCCCTCACGACCGTGGGAGCGGTTACATGTAGACTATGCAGGACCCTTCTATGGGAAAATGTTTTTGATCATTGTGGATGCTTATAGCAAATGGATTGAAATCCATATTCAGTCCACAGCGACATCTACGGCGACCATTGAGAGTCTGGTGCAGACGTTTGCCACTCACGGTTTGCCTGAACAAGTTGTGTCGGACAACGGTTCATGCTTCACTAGTGACGAGTTTCGCACATTTCTGAGCAGAAACGCAATTCAGCAGATCTTAGTGGCGCCATTTCATCCCTCTTCCAATGGTCAGGCAGAGAGAGTTGTCCAGTCCTTCAAGGAAGCGATGAGGAAATCAGAGAATAGCCGCTCTAGTCTGCAGAGAAGAGTCTCTAGATTTCTCTTCACCTACCGTATAACTCCACACACAGTTACAGGTCTGTCACCAGCTGAACTTTTAATGAATCGGACGCTCAGAACAAGATTTGATGGGTTGAGACCCAACCTTTCTTCTCGAGTTCAGCAGAAACAGATGAAACAGAAATCCATCCACGATCAACATGCTCGTCTAAGACCTTTTGAAGTTGGAGATAAAGTGTATGCTCGCAATTTTAGCACGCACGTGGATTCTGGTCAGAAATGGATCCCGGGTAAAATTGTGGAGCTTACGGGACCAGTTTCAGGTAAAGTGCAGCTGGAAACTGGAGCCATCATTAGAAGGCATTTTGACCATACCATTAAAAGGTGGACAGCACCACTGGACATTTCTGAGGGCACGGGTGACATTGTCCGCGGCCAATGGAACGAGGCAACAGGAAGCGTGGCAACTTCAACACCACAAAGTAATATGGACAGCGGCCAACGGAACGAGGCAACCGGAAGCGTGGCTACTTCAACACCAAAAAGAAGGTTGCATAGAACGGCATCATAAACAGCACCTGCTATCCAAGAGTATTGTCCTGATGGGCATGGTGATTTGGCAGAGTATATTCCTCAGGAAAATCAGCCCCTACAGCCAGCACTTGCAGTACCGGAACGACATTCTGAGAGGCTTCGGAAACCTCCGGCATATCTCAAGGATTTCGTGTGTACATCCAGGCCAGAATAACGCCTGATGGACCGTATTTGAGAGGTGAGGGGAAGTCTACCCCAAACCTCATTTAAAATTATGATTTGTTATTTTTAGTTGTAACATTGACATTTTAATTAATGCTCAGACAATTAATGTGGACCTTTGAACTTTGGGGAAAGCAGTGTAGTATCTATGGACTGATATGTGATCCATGTTTGGATCAGCCATCTTGAAGAAAGTTCTAGATCGAAGTAGAGGTTGATATGTTTCATTAAACGCTTAAATATTACAGGTGCCTGGTGTTGTCGGTGAAATGTAGATTTTTCGCCCCAACCCAGCTCCCATTGCAACCGCCACTGCGGGGCGGGTTCGTCACCCTCCGTTGTGGCCAGCATTTGCCGGCGAATTTTGGTTCTTTTGCATAAACCCGTCCGCCCTAAATACCGGTAATGTCCAGATGGCCTGTATACGTACGACGACACGGTACTATATTAATTACCGGTATCCATTGTCATTGTCTTGCGATCAAACGTTCATAATATTATTATCAGTGTTTTTAGTATAATTTAGCGAAAGCGCGCGCTATAAAATCGGCCGCCTAAAGCGAAGTAAAGAAGTGATGACGTCATAAATCTATGGGGTCTTTGAAAGCGATCCGGCGACCAATCCTAAATACTGCATTATATTAGCTTTCGTCGGATTATTAAAAATTAAATGTTTCAAATTCGGCAAAGGTAAGATTTTTGGATCGCGAACCCCCTATGTTTGTTAATGGGTCCTAAAAAGTATTTTTGTAAATATTGGGAAAAATCGGTCGGGCGGATAAGAAGAAAATTGTTCGCAAACATTGGAAAAGTTTCGCCTTTATAGTTTTAGATACATAAGCCTAGTAATCAAAACTAACTTAATTAGGCAAACTTAAGTCGTGTAGGCTATAAATATCACCTACAGGTTTTCATCAAAAAATGAGTCATGCAGCTTCAATTTATGTGGCACGACAGACTCGCTAAATTTCTGAAATGTGTGTGACAATGAAGTAATAGGCATGCAAACGGAGGTAGGCCTATGCGATGCAGTGAACGCATCGAGTCAGTCACTGGTCGAGAGAACACAGAAACGAAAACGAGTCAGTTACTGAATTATTTAATAGGATTTCGGCAAACATTGTACCTTTTCATGTCACAGAATTATTTAATAGGAAGACCATTGTACCTTTTCATGTCCCAATCTCTTCCTGATGGTCGACAGTCTTTCCAGCCTCCATCCATCCTTGTTTGTGTAGTCACTTCCCCACAGACCCAGATTGTGGAAGCTGACATTTGGTGCGTGCATGTGATCTTCTTTTCCAATGCTAGAAACAGAACCATTCGAACTCTGAATTTAGGTCCTTCACGAAAAAACTGACAACTTCAGGAGCATAATTTATAACAGCAGTTAGGGGAGAGTGCTCCAAGACGCCCATGCTAAGGAAAATTGTGCTTTTTTCTGAATGGATTCGAAGAGAAGAACATGTTTGACCCCAGTGCAAAGAGTGATCATTAATGAAGCAATGACAGCAACTAAAGAACTTAATTCAATAAGAGCAATTGTGTACATTTTAAAAAGTAGACACCTCCAAACTGGGCGTCTTAGAAACCCTTGGAGCAATGGAAATTGGCTAAAACAAGCGGCATTGCAATCATGTATTTTTTAGATAAAGCAATAAACTGCATGAGAGAAAACAAATTGAACGAAGACTAAAAGATTCTAAAGATACAATGCAATTCAAAACACGAGAAGCAAACATCCAATCTCATGCTGCAAGTCATGTAACGGCCCAGCCTTTTAGCCTTACGTATCACGCATTAGCGACCAAACGGTATAGCGCCAACCGCTGTGATCTAGCGGGCGCGAATGGATTGCCCATAGCGACCGACTGGTAATTAACGCTTGAAGATTTAAGTTCTTCCCTTTTTCGTTCTGAGTTATGGCCGACATGTTCGTCACATGGGCATTTTAGTTAATTATGGTGAAATCTGACTGTTTGTTTGCGAGTTTGAATTAATTACAATACGCCGCGAGTGGTGGTCTAAGTTGCGAAGTTTCGTGTATTATTCGTGTGTGAATTGATCAATCCAAAATGGCAACACAGCAAAACATTCCTCCCATGAAACAATGCTTAATAACAACTCCGCGTATATGTACATTAATGACTCTGCCTACGACCGCGTAGAAGGTGAATCCAATCACGTCGGGATAGAGCCCATAATTACATCTGTGCCCGATGACGAAACACGATCGAAGGCCCAATTACGAAACATGCAATTGAGGCACGCTGCCGTCGTGTCGGGCCACATGGAACCAGACGAGGGCAGCTCAAATACTCACACATATCGATATCTGTACGGGAGAATGTGTGTGTAAACTTATGTATCTGTGTATGTACAAGGTGGGCCATAAAAACTACTCCTCTACGGGTTTTTGCCAATATCTTGGCCCGAAGTAGATATTTCGAAATCAAATTTTAAAGTCTTAAATACAATTCATATTTACACATGATGGCCAGATTTCATCAAAATATTTAAAAAAGAACAAAAGTTGTATCTCTTCTAGTGAGACTACCCACTGCTTTTAACCATTCAAAACGTAACACAACAAAAAGTTTTAAAAAAACTATTTTATTAAGTCTTATGTCAAATAATTGCTATTGAATGAACTTGATAGTGCTTCCAAACTTGTGTTCAATGTGCTCACCACCGGTGCTCAAACTTTTAATGAGTCTCTTTATAAGGTTCTTGATGGATTTGTTGATGTGTTCCAGAGGTAAATCTTCCCAGATCATTTCCAATGCAGGAATCAATTCTCTTATTGCTCTTGATTTTGACCGCAGACTTTGGTATTTCGCCAGGATATAGCTCTCCACACTTAATAATCCATCAAGCTCCAATTGGAATATTGGGGGCTATTGGGGTCTTCTCAATGAAGCCCACACAATTGACATTGAGCCGATCTCCTTTCATCAACGGCATGTTTATTAACTCTTAACACTCGAGTGCCCAAGGTATTTTTAGGTACACGAAGGCCCAAGGGGGTCCGCGCGGACCCCAGCGTTTTTTGTGAATATCTTGAGAACGAATTGGAATATCGTTACAGAATTTAGTTCTATGTGATCCCAAATGAATTTGCAATCGATTGATGTATCTTATATCACAATAGCACCACCTGGTGTAAAATAGGAGTGTAAAAATATCGTGATACACATTTTACGCTTGCTTGCGTTATTTACCGAAGGAAGCCTATCGTTTTCATGTTGGTATCTTGAGAAGGGATTGGAATATCGTTACAGAATTTAGTTCTATGTAATCCCAAATGAATTTGCAATCGACTGATGTATCTCGTATCACAATAGCACCATCCGGTGTAAAACAATAGTGTAAAAATCTCCTGATACACATTATATGCTTGCTTGCGTCATTTACCGAAGGAAGCTATCATACGTCCGGCGCGTCCGCATGCCAGTCAGCTGTTCTCACTTCCAGCTATCGACGGACCAGTTGCATTATGGTAGACTAAATCGTAATCGCAATTGTAAATTTGTATAGCGCCGCTTCAAAAAGAGACTTCTCAGAGGGGTTCCTGACCTGATAACACCATGCCACGATTGAAAGAGGTAATTTTCAAACAATTGCGGAGGAAGGGGAAGTAGGCTACGGGTATCTGTGTGGTGTTAGGCCTACTCGTTGGTCGAGTAAGAAGGGTAGGCCACTGCCGTCTACAACATCACCGGCTAAGAAGAAAAGCTGAGCCATTTATTGACAGAACGGTTGCCACCATTTGTATGAACAGACTGTCCTCAGCCATCAGTTTTGACGCATACCTGTTGTATGCAATTGTTGCTGTGGTAGGCCTACACAGACTTGCAAACTTTCAAATTCTGTGCTGCAAACATATTATGCCAAACATAGTGCTACAATGTCAGTAATTCTAAGTTCAACAATTTATATGAATCTTTCTTTCATAAAACGTGCGCTGGCCATTGATTTATTGGTCAGTAACTATACGCATGTATGACAAATAGCCGCATATCGTGCGGTAACCTTGGTATATCCTGTGGTTGTGGGGTACAGGGTTGGACAATACTCACGCAAAATATACCATTCGATGCCCAAATGATTGTTTTAGGATGTCCTAAAAGCATTTTTGCAGATCTAAAGCCGTTAAAAAGTTATCCGGGAAAAACGGGCCTGGGGTCCGGTCGGACCCCCTTGGGCATTCGAGGGTTAATAAATACAGGGTGGTCCAGCATACATGTCCCGACTTTACACGTGCATAACTTCGCCAATTTTTTACATTCATTTATACTTTATGCATCAAATTAAAGGTATTTCACTCTAGTATGTGCACTGGAAAAATGGAACTGGTACAAGTTTAGGTTTTAGTTATATGCTCGGAACAGCGCTAGTTACCATATTTTGTTGTAATTTGTGACGCAATCTGGCACCATTGACAGACGATGATCGCGTTTTGATCCTCATGTTACGAACTGATAAGTATAGGCGTACGAGAGATTTCAGCAGTGGGAGGGGCAAAGATTTAACTTGGACTGCCCAAAAAATAAATCCTCAAAATCTCGTGGAAAATACCACTTTTCCCCAGAAAAGGTTCATTTGCCCCTCTGGACCTCCGCCTCGTACGCCTATGCTGATAAGGGATTTAATTCGTTTGAAATGATTACCGAATTTTCTAACAGGGGATGGAATAAAAAAAAATACCTTGGATCAACATCGACTACGGATAAATGATAAAAACAGCACTTACAACCAAAGCCGCTACTACTCTGATGCATGCATTTATATGCACGAGAGTTGACTATGGTAGTGCCAGCTATGCGGGCTTAACCCTTTCACGCATCAATAAGTTACAATCTGTCCTTAATGCTGCGGCTCGCCGGATTGGTGGCATACCAAAGTTTGGGCATATATCAAGTTTTATACGGGAAAAACTGCACTGGTTGCCTATGCAAAAACGTATTGAATTTAAGATTCTAATGTTCATACGTAATTGCTTAGCAGGCCAAGCTCCGATCTATCTTATGGAACTCTGTGTACCTGTGCTATCCATTCCAAGTCGTAGATTCCTTCGCTCTGCTACGCATGGCGACCTGGTTGTCCCTATGGCTTGATCTTCCACAGTGCTGCACAGAAGCTTTGCTATAGTCGGTCCGTCTTTCTGGAATAAGTTACCTATTAGTCTCAGTAATGAGCTTCTTTGTCTTTCTTTGCAAGCGTTTGAAAACCATTCTCTTTGATTGTGGTTTGGTGTCAGGTCTGAAGCGCCTCTGAGGAGTTCTCTTGAAGTGGCGCTATATAAATGTACGATTACGATTACGAGACGTCGGAGTGTGGTAGGTGGAGTGGGAAAGGGTGGGTTGGGAGAGTTTTCCAGGGGAAATTGGGGTAAGGGGTGCGGGTGCTGTTGTGGGAGGGGGATTTTCACGGACGGTGTACCGGTGGAGGTCGGAGTGTGGTTGGGGTGTTGTGGGGTAGGGGCGAGTGTGAGGTGTGTTGTGGGGTTGTGGCCGGGAGCTGCAGGGTCGAACCCTAAATTTCCAGGGCAACGCCGGGTACCCCAGCTAGTATAATTATAATTGTCAAAATGCGTTGACAAAGTATATTAGGCCAATACTTCGTCAACACATTTTGTCTAAAATGTCGATGTAATTTTTTGTCATTTGTAGGTTACAACGGATTCGCAAGCAGAACCTTTCCTGGGGTGGGCTCATATTGTTAGCAGCAGTGGCACGAAGCCCATACCGACTAGGGGTCTGGAGGAGCGTCGTAAGCTCCCTCAGCGGGGTTTGGGACTTCAGTAGAGGACAAAGATCAGCGGCATAGATAAGATATAATAAAGAACCGAGGACGGAGCCCTGAGGTACACCAAAAGGGGCAAGGGCCCAAAGGGACCTAAAGGATCCAATAACCACACAGTTTGAGCGATCAGATAACAATTAATGAACGAAGCCATTCTAGAGGCTGGTCAGCAAGCCGAAAGGATGTAGAAAGACGCTGAAGAAGGATAGAGTGGTCCACAGAGTCAAACGCAGAGGAAGCATCAAAAAGAGGTAAGAGAATAACCTGGCCATGGTCCATAGCATAATACAAATCAGATACACAGAAGCCGGAGCAGTAGAGTCTTCATGGAGTAACTTCTCCGGAAACCAGACTGCTGTTAAGGGTTCAGCTCATTTACATCCAAATATTCAATCAACTGATTAGCAACAATGCGC
The DNA here is from genome assembly GCA_949752735.1 of Lumbricus terrestris. Taxonomy (NCBI): domain Eukaryota; kingdom Metazoa; phylum Annelida; class Clitellata; order Crassiclitellata; family Lumbricidae; genus Lumbricus; species Lumbricus terrestris. The sequence goes on from OX457036.1 coordinate 90,202,994, forward strand.
TCTAGAAGTTTAGACAGAAAAGTTACATGTGCAATCGGACGATAGTTAACTGGATCGTTGGCATCCAAACCATCTCGCTTCGATACTGGCAAAGGAATTGTTTCTGTGAAGCAGGTAGGCATGTCTCACTAACAGACCGGTTGTTCAAGATTGTGAGAAAGGTAGGAGACCATCCATCATTTCCTGAACAAGAAATGTAGCCCTGCAGGATCTAGGCTCTAGCTAGCACGTCGTAGGAGCGGAGGCAAGAATTAAACGTCGCAGCTCATCACTTCATATATCTCCTGAAGAACTGGAAGTAGTGGTAGTGGTGGTAGTAGTAGTAGTAGTAGGCTAGTAGTAGTAGTAGTAGTAGTAGTAGTAGTAGTAGTAGTAGTAGTAGTAGTAGTAGTAGTAGTAGTAGTAGTAGTAGTAGTAGTTGTAGCTGTTGTTGTTCTAGCAGTGAAAGTGCACATGGTTGCAGGGGTTACAACAGCTGTAAGAAACTAAGTTAGGCAATTAGCAACTCCTGTACGGTATTCTTTTAGTTTCGTCTGCAAACTGAGTCGGTAGCTAACTTAAAATATGGACGAGTATGAATTGCAAGGATCGCATGATTTATCAAAGAATCCTTGATGTAGAACAGCAAACTACAAATTATCAATTGCTATTTACATGTAAATTACTCAAAAATTGAAAAATTTCAGTTACTCAATATTACATTACTGCGGCACAGCCCATCCTTGGTCGCTGTTATAGATCTATAAAATAATGATACCATTCAAACCAACAACTGATTATTGCATGAGAGCTGATAAAGTGTCGAAAATTTAAAGCTACCACCATGAACGTGTTTTTAGAACCAACTTTTATACTATACTGTCCTTCCAGAAAATCGAAAATATCAGTCCGCGTGGCAAGTCCACAATAAAACTAATTAATATCGTGCTCATCTCTGGTTACACGTCCATCATCTTACATGTAGCCGTATTGCTTCATATCCAACGGTCAGAGTTAGTGGACTGTATTGTATATCATTCCAAACTAGCATATAATAGTTGCACTTGCGAACATCAAGTAGTTTAAATTCTTAAGTAATGCACAATAATTTTCTGTTAACCCTATACCGGGTAATACAGATTGGTTAGTCAACAGTAACTAGTATAACAACACAACATCGTGGCAAAATCCTATTATATTTGCCCCTTCGATGAAAGCCAATGTCTCTCCATCCGCAGAAAGCATCTATAGCGCAAGCAGACGAGGATTGAAGAATAATGTTTCATGGCAACATTTCTCAGGAATTCCTGGGGGCATGAGACCGGAGAATCCACCACAGCACGAGTAGAGCTGTCCGTTTTTGTACAGCTGGAAGTTATGCACATCTCGCAAGCGCCTAATGTAATCATTTATTTCGGCATAGTCTGTTGCCGTCATTCTCTTATCTGTATTGAACTTTGGAGTATGGAGTTCAAAGTAGAGTTGTCTGACTCTCGACAGGCTGGTTGCGTCGGCGTAGGTTACGTCACGCAGGAATGGCCACTCCGCACCTTCAGCGTCGATCTTCAATGCATCTATGATTCGCTGGCAAACAGAAGTAAAACATGGACTTCAGTTACTTATAGTTCTCCACTAATGTTAAAGACATCTACTTCGTATCTACGTCGTCGTCAACATATTTAAGAACATAACAGTGTTGGATTTTAGACTTTGTCATGCCTTGTCCATTCACTTCTGAAATAGCTTCGATTCTTCCAAACATCACCATCTGCAAGAAGGGCTTTTACTCATCACACAAACATCCTCGTGCAGCTGTTCTTCTAGCTGATGCTTTTAAATGAGGCAAATTTATACGGAAAAGTGAGAATTGGTGAGTTAACAAGTGTGAGAATGAGAGTGAGAGTGAAAGTGAGAATGGGTGAGTTAACAAGTGCGATATTGAGAATGAGAGTGTGAGTGAGAATGGGTGAGAGAACAAATGTAAGAATGAGAGTGTGAGTGTGAGAGAGTGAGAATGGGTGAGTTAACAAGTGCGAGAATGAGAGTGAGAGTGCAAGTGAGAGTGAGAATGGGTGAGTTAACAAGTGTGAGAATGAGAGTGAGAGTGTGAGAGAGAATGGGTGAAAGAATAAATGTGAGAATGAGAGAGAGAGTGTGAGAGAGAGTGAGAATAAGTGAACAAGTTTAAAAACGAGTCAGTTATTCACTGAATTATTGAATAGGAAGACCATTGCACCTTTTCATGTCCCAATTTCTTAATAATTGTCGACAGTCTTTCCAGCCTCCATCCATCCTTGTTTGTGTAGTCACTTCCCCACAGACCCAGATTGTGGAAGCTGACATTTGGTGCGTGCATGTGATCTTGTTTTCCAATGCTAGAAACAGAACCATTTGAACTCTGAATTTAGGTCCTTCACGAAAAACTTCAGGAGCCTATAACACATTTTACTGCTGGTCTACGTATCTTTATTCTATTAAACTACAGAAGCTTCAGCGTTATAACCGGCATCTGCTACGCCAACAAGATGTTCATTAAATTTGAGACGCAGCTTAAAGCGTCTTTCTGTGTAAGCGAGAAACTCATTGCTTCAACATCTCGTGTAGTAACAATAATAAATTATTATTGTTGTGCGCTAATTGTCGTCGCTGCTCACCGAACTATGTCTGTCGTCTGTCTGTTTGATCATTTCCCCTCATGTGTCTGTCTCTTTCCCCTCATCTATTTGTCTGTCTGTCTCTTTCCATAATTATTATCCTTAATAATAAAAATAGTAATATTAGCAATTATTTTTATTATATCATCAAAGTCGTCGTCGTCATCATCACACAACTACGACTACAGTTACAATCACTGCTACTAGCTACTACCAACATCGTCGAAAAAATATATAAATAAAGAGAAGATTCTGTAATTTGTGACGCAATCTGGCACCATTGACAGACGATGATCGCGTTTTGATCCTCATGTTACGAACTGATAAGCATAGGCGAACGGGAGATTTCAGCAGTGGGAGGGGAAAGATTTAACTTGGACTGCCCGAAAAATAAATCCTCAAATCTCGTGGAAAATACCACTTTTTCCCAGAAAAGGTTCATTTGCCCCTCTGGACCCCCGCCTCGTACGCCTATGCTGATAAGGGATTTAATTCGTTTGAAATGATTACCGAATTTTCTAACAGAGGATGGAATTGTTGCGGAACGACCAGGGCTGGGCAAATGACACCAGGAACCGAACCCCAAACCCTAGTCGCCCAGGTGATGTCCGTCCGCGCAGTCCGGCGTCAACTGAAGATTGACGACTAGCCAGTCAGGCTTGAAACACATTTATTCGACAATCAAAGAAGAACTTCGCAAAGCAGTCCTCAGCCAACTTCTATAGCGCCAGTGTTCGGAGCAAGTTCGGAGCAAGTTCGGAGCAATGTTCGGAGCTATTCATGTAGCGCCACTGTCCCAAAACCACTGCACCACTGTTCACAGCAATTGTCAATGCAGAACGCCGAATCGTCGTCGTGTAGATCCCCGCTGCCTCACCAGCGCACGCAGAAAGTCTGTGAAGCGGGTCGGGTTTCGAACCCGAGTCGGCGTCGTCGAAGTCAGGAACTAAACCACTGCGCTCACCCGGTCGGAAGCGTTGGCAGGTCCGGCGTTGAATCCTGTTCGTCGTGGCACAGCGACGATCACCAGTCCTTCCGTCGTCTGTAGGCGTCGGATTCCAGAAGAGCACGACCGCGGGTCAGGAATTGAACCCCAGTCGACAGCGTTGCACAGCAAAGGCCTCCAAACCTTTCGTCGTCGTCAGCGTCGGACTCCCAATCGAACACGTCAGCAGCACCTGTGTCGAATCCAAATCGTCGGCGTTGCACAGCGGAGATCACCAGACCTTCCGTCACGGGTCAGGCTTCGAACCCAGGCGTCGTCGTTGCACAGCAAAGGCCTCCAAACCTTTCGTCGACAGGCGTCGATCTCCAGCCGGACATGTCAGCAGCACAGGCGTCGAATTGCGATCGTCGGCGTTGCACAGCGGAGATCACCAGACCTTCCGTCACGGGTCAGGCTTCGAATCCAAGCGTCGTCGTTGCACGGCAAAGGTCACCAAACCTTTCGTCGACAGGTGCTGAATTTCGGCAGCGTCGTCAAATCGTCGTCGCGCTCTCCAAAGCGTTTTCCTTCGGACGATCACCCGCTGACTGTACTGCGATTCGATCCCGCAACAGCCGACCGACGCGTCTTTCCACTGTTTCTCGGCGGTTCGCTCGATGACTGTTTCCCTCGATGACCGTTGTTCGATGACTGCCGTGCCTGCGCGCGCACTCGTATTTGTGTGTCACGAGGCCACGCCCACCAGTTGAGGTAGGCGCCAATTCGGGTAGACGGCAATTCGGGTAGACGTTAGGCCACGCCCACCAATTGAGGTAGGCGCCAATTCGGGTAGACGGCAATTCGGGTAGACGTTAGGCCACGCCCACCAATTGAGGTAGGCGCCAATTTGGGTAGACGGCAATTCGGGTAGACGTTAGGCCACGCCCACCAATTGAGGTAGACGGCAATTCGGGTAGACGTTAGGCCACGCCCACCAATTGAGGTAGACGCCAATTCGGGTAGACGGTAATACTTAGGCGGACACGAGGACAGACATTCAATAAAAATAAACGAACCCCATGAACCCGATTTCCAACAGAATAAAAAAAAACTTGGATCAACATCGACTACGGAAAATTGATAAAAACAGCACTTACAACCAAAGCCGCTACTACTCTGATGCATGCATTTATATGCACGAGAGTTGACCATGGTAGTGCCATCTATGCGGGCTTAACCCTTTCACGAATCAATAAGTTACAATCTGTCCTTAATGCTGCGGCTCGCCTGATTGGCGGCATACCAAAGTTTGGGCATATATCAAGTTTCATACGGGAAGAACTGCACTGGTTGCCTATGCAAAAACGTATTGAATTTAAGATTCTAATGTTCATACGTAATTGCTTAGCAGGCCAAGCTCCGATCTATCTTATTGAACTCTGTGTGCCTGTGCTATCCATTCCAAGTCGTAGATTCCTTCCCTCTGCTACGCATGGCGACCTGGTTGTCCATATGGCTCGATCTTCCACAGTGCTGCACAGAAGCTTTGCTATAGTCGGTCCGTCTTTCTGGAATAAATTACCTATTAGCAGGGGTTATTTTAGCGTGCAGCTGGACACAAAGTGTGTAGTTGGGAAAGAGATTTGTGCAGTTGAAAATCAGATCTTGTGCAGTTACTTTTTGCCTTGTTGCGTGAACCAATGAGAAGTTAGTGGTAAAAAGTTGGACACAAACGTGATAGTAGCCTAACAGCCCAAAATGAACATCTTTGAGGCGGTTTATTTGGGTGATATTACTGAAATTTGGCGTGGACTATAGACCTGGCGATTACATATGCAGTTTTCAAGTCAAGCATTAGACCGATACGGCGAAGGTCACCCGTGTGCATGAAGTAAGAGCGGGGGAAATAGGTGATGTAATCGAAGACAAGGTTCTGCTAAAAATCACACATAGGCTGTAGACAGAAGAATTTGCAGTAGGCTAAATGTATGGGAGGATGCAGATTCAAGGCCTGTTGTCGGTTGATATCCTGATAAAGTTGTAAAGGCCGGGGTTATCCTTCATACCATAACGACAACTTCTTGACCATCGTAGTCTACTTTCTCCTGCTATTGCCGCTTGCTCTGACAAGCTGAAGCAGGAAGGGACGTAGACAGTCAGACGCATAAAGCAAAATAGTCTACTATTATATAACAACCCAAGTATCTAACTGGAGACAGGCGATGAAAAGAAAAGAACTAATCAGGCAGACATCCAGACTGAGCTAGCCTTTCAGCCACACAGGCTATCCAATACATACATGATGTAGGATTGTAGGTCAATGCATACTCAAATTTCCTTCCAAATTCTCCATATATCCCCATTTTTCACGCACCCTTTTTGAGTTTATGTGACCCCATCCAAAAATCACCATCCTCAGTATCTGAAAGATACACGTAGGCCTATGTTATTGAACTAGCATCCCGCGCAGGGGTGTAGACTTAGATGGGATAGGATCGAGGAACGGAACCCGGAACTTGTTGTGGTGACGGAGATGCTTATATCCTATATCCCCAAATATTTCAGAAATATTATCACAAACATTATTATAGATTTCTACGGTGTTATCCTTGTCCATAATTATCAATTTTGATACAGATGACAGCCTAAACTGCCACCATTAGGCTACGTTGTGTAAATTTAAAAAAATTAAGATACAGGTAGGGGGAATTATTCAAATCTTAAACCACGTCTCTGAGTACCAAATTATGATTGATTTTGTTTAGGTAACAGCCTAAAATGCTATTACAACAGTGGGCAAATGACTTTTTTCAAACATTGGACGAGAAAAGAAAATTATGAGTAATGTTTTCAAATGACAGCTTTAAATGCCAGATTAACAGCTAGCGAGCAAATGAAAAAATTAAACAATAAGGAGGAGACTCTCTAAACTCTAAAAACCATAGCTGTCAGCATTTAAAAAGAGCAATTTTGTTCAGATGACAGTTACAGTGTGGAAATTCAGAAATGTAAACAATGGGGAGGGGCATTTATTGAAGTCTCAAACCATGCCTTTTGGCCTGAAATTTGTGAGCAATTTTTTAAAGATCACAGTCTACAAGTTGCCTTTATAATGTTGTAAAAAGATTTAAACAATGGGATGGGACACTTATTAAAGTCCTAAACCATGACTATCAGCACTGAAATGATGAGTTGTAATTTACCTCGGTAAATTACAACTTAGAATACCACCAGTGCAGTGTGTAAATTAAACAAAATTCGAAAATGGGATTGGTACATCACCTTCCAAAACCCCTACCCAGCTAGGTGCTCGTGCATTGGAAATTATTGTCCTTTGGTCGCTCGTTCGATTTCACAAACCCAGGACCAAGTCCGCGGCTATGTTCACACACACACACACACTCACACACACTCTGGTTCTCATGAATGAATGACACCAAAGCTTGTAGCATATAAAATTTCCAACAGTCGTACCCTAAGCCAAGTCATGGTGTGGTAAAATATCATTTACATGTAGATCGGCGATGCGGCTCCTGGTTAAAACAGCTATTAGCCTAAACAGTACATATTCGTGTTGATGTGGGTGTCAGTATAGGCCTATCGATCAATAATGACCATTTGGGAGGTTTGCTAATGATATTTATCGGTCTTAAATCGTTTTTTGCAATTAGTGGGTTATATTTTATACAAAATTTGAAATTGGCTCAAAGATTTTATTTCTTGGGGAAATAATTATTATCTCATCTTGTTCCGCTAGTTTTAGCTTTAGCAAAAGAATATCATGTTGATCTTAATGACCAGGGTTTCAGAGCAGAAAAGCAACACTTAGACCTACCCTTACATAGGCCTACTAGCGAAACTTTGGAAGTGTCCAGGAACATAGGACCATTTAACTTTATTACACTTAAATTCTGAGCTATTTCCAATTCCAGCAACAACAGGGATCTGTTAAGGGATCTCTAGTCGATTAAGGATATTGAAAAGTCTAAACGTCTAAGAACGTCTAGCTGATTTCATTCGTTAATTCATTTGGAGATTTTGCCATGATGAACTTTGAGTCAACATTGTCATAACAATTGATTTTGATCTTTAATATGAATTTTTATAAAGTCGGAAAATCTTAATATTCAAACATTTAAAGCTCCAGTCGAAGGCCAAGCGCAAAGCACCAGCTTATTCACGAGCCAGTGTTTAATCTAGACGTCTCTGGAGGGAAAGTTCCCCCCAGGATTGACATTTCCCCCAGAAAAAATTTCACGAAATGATAATTATTTGTTTTTAGTTACTGTTTTCATCATTGTTTTACATGAAGTGTTAGAATATACCGTGATATTATTTATTATTATATGATTATAATGACATTATTTACTACCCTAATATATGATACTATCATGTTAAGATGACACCTTAAAATGAAGCCATTGCAATGTGGAAATTCAAAAAATGTCTAAAGGGTCACTGAAAAAGTACAGCCATTTTATTAAGATGACACATTAAAATTCTGCCATTGCAATGTTGAAATTCAAAAAGTTTCTAATGGGTCACTGAAAAAGTATAGCTATTTTTTTTATTAAGATGACACCTTAAAATGCTGCCATTGCAATGTGGAAATTAAAATTTTTCTAATGGGCCACTGAAAAAGTACAGCTATTTTGTTAATATGACACCTTAAAATGCTGCCATTGCAATGTGGAAATTCAAAAAGTTTCTAATAGGTCACTGAAAAAGTACAGCCATTTTGTCAAGATGACACCTTAAAATGCTGCCATTGCAGTGTGGAAATTCAAGAAGTTTCTAATGGGTCACTGAAAAAGTTCAGCTATTTTATTGAGATGACACCTTAAAATGCAGCCATTGCAATGTGGAAATTCAAAAAATTTCTAATGGGTCACTGAAAAAGTACAGCCATTTTATTAAGATGACACATTAAAATGCTGCCTTTGCAATGTTGAAATTCAAAAAGTTTCTAATGGGTCACTGAAAAAGTTCAGCTATTTTATTGAGATGACACCTTAAAATGCAGCCATTGCAATGTGGAAATTCAAAAAATTTCTAATGGGTCACTGAAAAAGTACAGCCATTTTATTAAGATGACACATTAAAATGCTGCCATTGCAATGTGAAAATTCAAAAATTTTCTAATGGGTCGCTGAAAAAGTACAGCTATTTTTTTTATTACGATGACACCTTAAAATGCAGCCATTGCAATGTGGAAATTCAAAAAGTTTCTAATAGGTCACTGAAAAAGTACAGCCATTTTGTCAAGATGACACCTTAAAATGCTGCCATTGCAGTGTGGAAATTCAAAAAGTTTCTAATGGGTCACTGAAAAAGTTCAGCTATTTTATTGAGATGACACCTTAAAATGCAGCCATTGCAATGTGGAAATTCAAGAAGTTTCTAATGGGTCACTGAAAAAGTTCAGCTATTTTATTGAGATGACACCTTAAAATGCAGCCATTGCAATGTGGAAATTCAAAAAATTTCTAATGGGTCACTGAAAAAGTACAGCCATTTTATTAAGATGACACATTAAAATGCTGCCATTGCAATGTGAAAATTCAAAAAGTTTCTAATGGGCCACTGAAAAAATACAGCCTTTTTGTCAAGATGACGCCTTAAAATGCTGCCATTGCAATGTGGAAATTCAAAAAGTTTCTAATGGGTCACTGAAAAAGTACAGCTATTTTTATTATGACGACACCTTAAAATGCAGCCATTGCAATGTGGAAATTCAAAAAGTTTATAATAGGTCACTGAAAAAGTACAGCCATTTTGTCAGATGACACCTTAAAATGTTGCCATTGCAGTGTGGAAATTTAAAAAGTTTCTAATGGGTCACTGAAAAAGTACAGCTATTTGATTAAGATGACACCTTAAAATGCAGCCATTGCAATGTGGAAATTCAAAAAGTTTCTAATGGGTCACTGAAAAAGTACAGCCATTTTGTTAAGACGACACCTTAAAATGCTGTCATTGCAATGTGGAAATTCAAAAAGTTTCTGATGGGGCACATCCCCTCCCCATACCCCACTTTTCCCAGTCTCGGCGCTACACGCATCACGAACGTCCTTCGGACGCTCAATTGTCTCCCCCCCCAGAAACCTCAATCCCCCCCAGGAGGGGGACTAGATTAAACACTGTTCACGAGCGCTCACCAAAAGCTGCTTCGGCTTTGGGGGACAAATCCCTGGTCAAGGACTTTCTTATGTCCAGTCTCAAAATATATACGTCATTTATGTGCAGTTGAGAAAATTCCTTAAAATAACCCCTGCAATAAAATACAATGTAGGTCCTACATTGTAAGCCCACGTAATAATGATGTTGCTTTACTAAGTGTTCAAGGACCAAATTTGACTGTCTGAAATTTGAAAGATGACATTGGAGAGAAGCCATTTAGTTGTGCAAAATATTATTTGTAGGCCCTATTAATTAACATTTTTTCAATTATAATATGATTGTATTATTTATTAAAATAGTAAAAACGTAATTATAATCATGTAATAGGAATTTTTTATAGTATATTATTGCTGTAATAGCAGTTCATGTAATTCAAAAATGCAGATAGTAGCCTAACTAAAAACTAAAAGTGTATAAAGTGTATACATTTTGCTAAAAACTATTAGGCCTACCATTTTGTCCAAATATATATGGAGGGGAAGTATTTTCTGGGGGGAATCTTCCTCCTAGTGATGCCTAGATTGAATGCTGCCATCCATGTCCGACCTTCCCCCCCAACCGACGTGAATTTTGGCTGTCTTCTGATTCCCCCCCCTATTTTTCACTGGGCGCAAGCTGCGCCCTCCATGTATAGGGATAGAAGCCCCTGTTAGGCCTATTGCAACTGGTTGCAGTCTGCCAACCGGGTTATTGAATAAACTAGAATTAATTAATTACTTAGAGAAAGAGCTTGCGCAAGAAATTAATCGAGAAAGCGAAAATTCCAGGATAAGACGAAAAGATGCAAGTGTACAAGCTTACAAGAACAGCCGCTACATGCCAGTTGCTACTGTTAGCTACAGGTCAGCCTCTAATGCCAGTTACTTAGACCAAGTGTCCAATCTAAAGTTACATGTAGGCTACATATATGTCGACTTCTCGCCTAATTGATCGACTTAGCAATTAAAGAATCGACTTTTGCCGACTTTAACTGTAGTATGGGGAGACCGGGGCTAGTTGTAGCCTAACAATTTACACATTTTAAGCGACTTAGGCCTGCGGTCGAACTATTCCTCAAAGAACTAGCCTGTACACAGTAGGCCTATAGGCCTACCAGTTTTCTAAAAGCTCTTTAATTAGGCAAAGTTTCAGATGTCTAACCATATTATTAGTCCTACTTTAGAAAATATATTAAGTAAAAAAGTTAGTAGGCCTATTACAATTTGCCCTGGTTTGTGATTGGTTGTTACAAGACCTGGGGTAAATTGCAACACCCTTAGCATTTTTTATTACGACTCCGCCTCAGCGCCCAAAAATCCCAATTCATTTGGTTGGGCACTAGGCAACAGCTGGCTAGGCTCGACCTGAACGTTCTCTCTTCTCAATACCCGTAGGTCTATACATAGGCGTACGAGACGGGGGTACAGAGGGGGCAAATGCCCCCCCAAATTTCGGGCAAATGTGTATTCGGGCAAAAGAGGCATGGACGGGCAAAAAAATTTCGGAATATTTTTTCGGCCAAAACAGGCACGGGAGGATTTTTCGGGCGCGCAGGGGTAAAAAAAGGTCGTCAGATTTTTCGGGCAAACAAATTTGTTTGTCCCCCCCCAACTCCCGAAATGTCCCGTACGCCTATGCCCGTATATGACTTTTTCGGTGGTGCGTCACCTCGGGGTGCTCCTGGACTCTGAACTCACCCTTGCATCTCATAATTTATAGAGCAGGTGTAGCCTACCGCAGCTGCTACTAAAAAAACTGCGACAACTCTAAAGCCTCAGCCTCCCTCCTCCATGGGTTTGTGTTGAGCCGCCTCGACTACTGCGACTCCATCTTTGCTGGCCTCCCACGGGTTCGGATTGAGAGGTTGCAGATGGTCCACCGGGCTGCCGCGCGACTTATGGGCGGGTTCACCTAGTCCGACCGTTTATCCCCATATACGTGGTCTTGCCCTCTGGCTTCCTTTCCCGCAACGCATCTAATTTAGGATTGCATTTTTGGTGTGGCGATGCTTATCAGGCGGGCACTATCTGTGTGAGCGTTGTCTCCCCCTTTCCACTTGCATAGGCCGCCGCGCACTGCGCTCTTCTGTCCACGGTGACTTACTGGTTCCTTTCACTCGCTCTGCGACAATGCAGAGCCGTTCGTTCTCTGCGGTTGGTCCAACAACATGGAATGGACTTCCCTTGACTCTGCGACACCTCCCAAACCGTTCTAAATTTCACAAACTGTTGAAGACTTTTTCGCTTGATCTCGGCCGGGAGCGCCTCTGTGTAGTTACCTTGAAGGGGCGCTATATAAATTCTGATTGATTGATTGTGGTAGGTTACAACACAGCACATGTAGCGGTGCTATGGGCCTATGGGCTTATTGTTGTATTTTTAAATTCGTAAGAAATAAACAAACATGTTTCATTAGAAAAAGCTAATCAACGAACAAGAACTGTAACAGAACACCAGAACATTGCCGCACAAACCTATTACATATATATGGCCTTTTGATGGTAAACTACAGCCCATAGTGGCAGCATAAAACTACCCACAGAAACCATCTATGCCTACATCGCAAGTAGATGAGGATTGAAGAAGAGTACTTCATGACAACATTTTTCGGGAACTCCTGGGGGCATGAGACTGGAGAATCCACCGCAGCACGTGTAGAGCTGTCCGTTTTTGTACAACTGGAAGTTGTGCACATCGCGCAGGCGCCTCACGTAGTCGTTGATTTCGGCAAAGTCTGTTGCCGTCATGCTTTTATCTGTATTGAACTTAGGAGTATGGAGTTCGAAGTAGAGCTGTCTGACGTTCGACAGGCTGGTTGGGTCAGTGTAGGTGACGTCACGCAGGAATGGCCACTCTGCACCTTCAGCGTCGATCTTCAGAGCATCTATGATGCGCTACCACACAGAATATAAAAAAATTGTATTTTGAAGCCGCGGAGTTCAAATTCAATACCATGCACAGTGGCGTAGCCAGGAATTTTTCATTGGGGGGGGTTATGGCCGGAAATCCTGTTTTTTGCTTTTTTTCTTACTTAAATGGAAAAATAACCTCAAAAAACCTTTTTCCGGAGCCAATGGGGGGGTTTAACCCCCGAAACCCCCCCTTGCCTACGCCACTGACCATGCGCAACATGAGTTTTTGTTCATGCCAAAGTAAGTTAGTAACGATTGCCTTACCAGTGACAATTATGTGCTTGCAAAGCAATTAATGGATAAGTATTAAGTCGTTTGAAAAACTTCATGCAGATAGGGTTTATCGCTCGAAATCTAAGGACTTGGGAGTTTGTTGGGATGTGATAAAAAGTATTCGTGGAGATTACGCTAATACACGCTAAATCAATTCAACTCAACGAGTGCTATTGTTCTCAACTTTGATATACAGTGAACAGTGAGCATGTGTCATCATATTTGCTCTGTAGGCAACAAATGGAAGGGTCACATGACCCACTAAGTTAGGGCCACCTAAGTAATATTATGCAGTGACAATAATGATAGCCCAAACTTAGAGTGAAAGTGAAAGTCACTCAGTTGCAAATATAACAAATACATAGGTCTAGTAATCAAAACTAACTTAACTAGGCAAACTTAGGTCATGTAACCTATAGCTTACATAGCCTACAGGTATTTCATCAAAAAATGAGGCCCGCAGTTTCAATTTATGTGGCCCGACCGAGCTCGCTAAATTTCTGAAATTTGTGTGAAAATGAAGCAAATAGACATGCAAACGGAGGTATGCGTGGCGAGTCAGTCACTGGTCGAGATAACAAAGAAACGAAAACGAGTCAGTTAGTCACTGAATTATTTAATAGGCAGAGCATTGCACCTTTTCATGTCCCAATCTCTTCCTGATGGTCGATAGTCTTTCCAGCCTCCATCCATTCTTGTTTGTGTAGTCACTTCCCCACAGACCCAGATTGTGGAAGCTGACATTTGGTGCGTGCATGTGATCTTCTTTTCCAATGCTAGAAACAGAACCATTCGAACTCTGAATTTAGGTCCTTCAAGAAAAAACCAACAACTTCAGGAGCATATAACAGCAGTTACTGTTGGCCTATGTATCTTTATTCTAGTAAACTTCAGAATCTTCAGCGTTATAACCGGTTCTTCCACGCCAACAGGATGTTCCTTTGAGACGCAGCTTTTAAAGCGTCTTTCTGTGTAAGCGAGAAACTCATTGAATGCTTCAACATCTCGTGTAGTAACAATAATAAATTATTATTGTTGTGCGCTAATTGTCGTCGCTGCTCACCGAACTATGTCTGTCGTCTGTCTGTTTGATCATTTCCCCTCATGTGTCTGTCTCTTTCCCCTCATCTATTTGTCTGTCTGTCTCTTTCCATAATTATTATCCTTAATAATAAAAATAGTAATATTAGGAATTATTTTTTTATTATATCATCAAAGTCGTCGTCGTCATCATCGCCACACAACTACGACTACATTTACAATCACTACTACTACTACTACTACTACTACTACTACTACTACTACTACTACTACTACTACTACTACTACTACTACTACTACCGCTGCCACTACTACTACTACTACTACTACTACTGCTACTACTACTACTACTACTACAACTACTACTACTACTACTACAACTACTACTACTACTGTCACTAGACACTACTACTACTACTACTACTGCTGCTGCTGCTGCTGCTGCTGCTGATGATGATGATGATGATGATGATGATGCTACTACTACTACTACTACTACTACTGACTTTTTGACTTTTTAAAGGCCGGCGATTTTTACGCAAAGACATTCAAAATGAAGATCTATGTATAACTGGCCTTCATGGCATTGACCTAACATGATTTTGACCTGACCTTAGCATCCAATCGATTTATGCCATAATTGCATTAGACTGTGATGGCGCCACAGAAGTTGCCAACGAAAACAAATTATCAACAAAGTAACTGTTATAATGTTCAATTAGAAAAATTATGGGTGTACCTGGGGTCAAAGCTGTGAACCTCACATCCGTATTCTGCCCAGGCTTCGTCAAATGACCAATCAGTAGATATACTGCACAGAATTAATGTGTTTAGAACATCACAGGAAGAGCAGGAATAGCATCGCAGAATTAATGTATTTAGAACACCACAGGAATAGCAGGAATAGCATCGCAGAATTGATGTATTTAGAACATCACAGGAATAGCAGGAATAGCATCGCAGAATTGATGTATTTAGAACATAGCAGGAATAGCAGGAATAGCATCGCAGAATTAATGTATTTAGAACACCACAGGAATAGCAGGAATAGCATCGCAGAATTGATGTATTTAGAACATCACAGGAATAGCAGGAATAGCATCGCAGAATTGATGTATTTAGAACATAGCAGGAATAGCATCGCAGAATTAATGTATTTAGAACATAGCAGGAATAGCAGGAATAGCATCGCAGAATTAATGCATTTAGAACATCACAGGAATAGCAGGAATAGCATCGCAGAATTGATGTATTTAGAACATAGCAGGAATAGCATCGCAGAATTAATGTATTTAGAACATAGCAGGAATAGCAGGAATAGCATCGCAGAATTAATGCATTTAGAACATCACAGGAATAGCAGGAATAGCATCGCAGAATTGATGTATTTAGAACATAGCAGGAATAGCATCGCAGAATTAATGTATTTAGAACATAGCAGGAATAGCAGGAATAGCATCGCAGAATTGATGTATTTAGAACATAGCAGGAATAGCATCGCAGAATTAATGTATTTAGAACATAGCCGGAATAGCAGGAATAGCATCGCAGAATTAATGCATTTAGAACATCACAGGAATAGCAGGAATAGCATCGCAGAATTGATGTATTTAGAACATAGCAGGAATAGCATCGCAGAATTAATGTATTTAGAACATAGCAGGAATAGCATCGCAGAATTGATGTATTTAGAACATAGCAGGAATAGCAGGAATAGCAGGATTGGCATCGCAGAATTAGTGTATTTAGAACATCGCAGGAATAGCAGGAGTAGCATCGCAGAATTAATGTATTTAGAACATAGCAGGAATAGCAGGATTGGCATCGCAGAATTAGTGTATTTAGAACATCGCAGGAATAGCAGGAGTAGCATCGCAGAATTAATGTATTTAGAACATAGCAGGAGTAGCATCGCAGAATTAATGTATTTAGAACATAGCAGGAATAGCAGGATTGGCATCGCAGAATTAGTGTATTTAGAACATCGCAGGAATAGCAGGAGTAGCATCGCAGAATTAATGTATTTAGAACATAGCAGGAATAGCAGGAATAGCAGGATTGGCATCGCAGAATTAGTGTATTTAGAACATCGCAGGAATAGCAGGAGTAGCATCGCAGAATTAATGTATTTAGAACATAGCAGGAATAGCAGGATTGGCATCGCAGAATTAGTGTATTTAGAACATCGCAGGAATAGCAGGAGTAGCATCGCAGAATTAATGTATTTAGAACATCGCAGGAATAATAATAACCTTAAACATATGCTTGAACGTGCACAAATACGTACAATCGTACATACTTACTTAGACACAATTTTGCACATCACATTCCACGTAGGCATACATATTAGGCCTACAGACATGCATACGCAGTATTTTACGGACACATCATCGAAAAAATATTATATAACCATAACCATAACATAAACATCCAATTTTATTGAAACCCAAGTAACAGTATTGACATCGAAAAGCACAAGTAGGCCTACAGTAGAAAACAAACTATCTACAAGGGATCAAAAGGAATTGGCCCAAAGGAAATTTTGGCAGACGTGGTATTGAAATATAAGTGTACATTAACACTTAACTAGTTAACTGAACTTAATCTAATTAACGAGCACTAGTTAGACAACCTGAGTGATGAGATGAGACCGAAGTCTTAAAGAGCGAGATATGAATTATGGTGAGAGGGATATGATAGCGTTCCAAGTGCGGGGAACAGCGCATTTTAACGAGAACATTCTAGAATTAGTCCTAGCCATAGATGTAAAAAACGATGAAAAGAAAAGAAAAAACGGTAAAAAAACGTCGTTTTTTTCGAAATAATAAAAAACGACAAAAAAACGATAAAAAACGAAAACGGAAAATAATTTGCCTTTGTTATATCTGAAATTTCATTTTGAGCTTACAAACCTTAATTGCTTATGCAATTTTATTAAGAAACTGCAAATAGGCCTAACACAACTTTATTATTAGGCCAAAATAATTGGTATAAGTAACATTAATCTACCACAGTTATTTTTTCTTATAACTTTCGTTTAATAAGAAATTCTGACAAATTAAAGGTATTGAAATCTTTTCAAATTTAAATTGTAGACATAAGTCCACATTATAAGTTTATGCTGATCGACATAACACAATTAAAATCTAACCAGAAGCAAAAACCACAGATGTTTACTAAATTATATATTGTGCATTATTTTGTGCTTAAAATTGCTACTTATAAATATTAATAATTATGCCCAAGAATTTCATATCAAAATAACTCTTAGAAATTTCATTTCTTGTAGAGATCTACTATATGTATTTCTCAAAATTATGACTTAAACAATTACATAAAGACCCTATAGTTAGCTGCATCCTTGAAAGTACGGTGAAAACGTATGGAATATCAGGCAAAAATTAAATTAAGGAAAATAATAATAGACAGCAAATAATTAAATAAAGTTACATAAAAATCGAAAAAAACGATAAAAAACGATGGGAAAAATAAAAAACGAAAAAAACGACGTTTTTTGGGAGAGAATAAAAAACGAAAAAAACGTTTTTTACAACTATGGTCCTAGCTCTCATATATTCGCAGCAGAATGCAGAATGTATGACTATATGAGCTCAAATACTCACACATATCGATATCTGTACGGGGAATGTATGTGTAAACTTACGTATCTGTGCATGTACGCTGTACAGGGTGGGCCATAAAAATACCCCTCTACAGGTTTTTGCCAATATCTTGGCCCGAAGTAGAAATTTCGAAATCAAATTTTAAAGGCTTAAAGACAATTCATATTTACACATGATGGCCAGCTTTCATTACAATGTTTAAAAAAAAGTTATATTCCTTTTAGTGAGACCACCCACTGTTTTTTGACCAGTGAAAACGTAACGCAACAAAAAGTAATCCAAGACCCTTGCTCATGAATTGTGTCTGAATAGACATTTTGTCTATCATTGACACCTTGGCCATTTTCATTTTTAGAAATTTTCATTTCATTGCTTTAATAGCAAAATTATTAATCTGACAGATTCCTTGTTTACCAACTTGATCGTCATCTTACTAAATGACATCAGAGTGAAGTGCAGCTACGCTGGTACCCTGTTTCTTTCCTAAATAATGATAATAAGGATTATATGGATATATCAAGAATGTTTGATCAGAATTATTTGAGATGAGACTTCATAAAATCGGCTTTTAAAAACTTTTCGTTGCGGTACGTTTTTGAATGATCAAAAACAGTGGGTGGTCTCACTAAAAGTGTTATAACTGTTGTTCCGTTTGAAATATTTTGGTGTAGACCTATATAATGGGATGTTGAAATAATAAGTGTTTGTTGATATCAAATGATATACAGACCCGAAGGAATAGACGAGACAAGAGTTGTTCTTGGGGCGTATGATATTTGTCATGCAGGCCTCGTATCCACCGCCCCCCTCCGCTCGACCAAACCGATGCAATGTGGGACAATGGAAGTCGATGGTTGTCATCAATCTGACCATGCAATTAACATTAACAATAATAGTCACTGAAATACTATGGAAACTGATTTAAACGATCAGTAATAGGCCTATAGTCTGCAATCTGAGAAACAACCGATCCGAAGGTGATTTATTATAAACTTAGGCTACCGTACTTAAATACGCATAAGCCAGTGTTTAATCTAGACGTCTCTGGGGGGGGAAAGTTCCCCCCCAGGATTGACATTTCCCCCCCAGAAATATTTGACGAAATGATATTGGTTTTTAGATACTGCTTTCATCATTGTTTTACATGAAGTGTTATAATATATCGTGATATTATTTATTATTATATGATTATAATGACATTATTTTACTACTATAATATATGATACTATCCTGTTAAGATGACACCTTAAAATGCAGCCATTGCAATGTGGAAATTCAAAAAGTTTCTAATAAGTCACTGAAAAAGTACAGCTATTTTGTTAAGATGACCCCTTGAAAAGCTGCCATTGCAATGTGGAAATTCAAAAAGTTTCAAATGGGTCAGTGAAAAAGTACAATCAAAATTTTTTCTGATGGGTCACTGAAAAAGTACAGCTATTTTGTTAAGACGACCCCTTGAAAAGCTGCCATTGCAATGTGGAAATTCAAAAAGTTTCAAATGGGTCAGTGAAAAAGTACAGCTATTTTGTTAAGACAACACCTCAAAATGCTGCCATTGCAATGTGGAAATCAAAAATTTTTCTAATGGCTCACTGAAAAAGTACAGCTATTTTGTTAAGACGACACCTTAAAATGCTGCCATTGCAATGTGGAAATTCAAAAAGTTTCTAATGGGTCACTGAAACAGTACAGCTACTTTTGTTAAGATGACCCCTTAAAATGCTGCCATTACTATGTGGAAATCCAAACATTTTCTGATGGGCCACTGAAAAAGTACAGCTATTTTGTTAAGACGACACCTTAAAATGCTGCCATTGCAATGTGGAAATTCAAAAAGTTTCTAATGGGTCACTGAAACAGTACAGCTACTTTTGTTAAGATGACCCCTTAAAATGCTGCCATTGCAATGTGAAAATCAAAAATTTTTCTGATGGGTCACTGAAAAAGTACACCTATTTTGTTAAGACGACACCTTAAAATGCTGCCATTGCAATATTGAAATTCAAAAAGTTTCTGATGGGGAGGGGCGCATCCCCCTCCCCATACCCCTCTCCCTCCCAGTCTCGGTGCTACGCGCATCACGAGCGTCCTTCGGACGTTCAAATGTCTCCCCCCAGAAACCCCAATCCCCCCCCCAGAGGAGGGGGACTAGATTAAACACTGGCATAAGCTCGTATACATAATTATGAATGCATGCACTATAAAATAGAAAATAAATATCAGATAAGATAAGATGATAAATCTGTATAGTTAAGCACTTAATTTGACGACGCATATAATATTAACCGCAAAATTCGACTTTTGACGGTTTTTTCCTGATCGGACGCTATAACCTACTTCTATATCTAATCTAATTTAAGCTAATCTAATTTAATATAATTAAAAGTGGGTGTCTATAGCGACTTCTGATAATACAAAGACATGAAAAATCACATAAAAACTCGGATCCGCGGAATAACCTTAAACTCAAAACGTGTTTATTCATAGAAATCAAAAGCAGAAAACAACTTAGGCACATCAGAATAATAATATAGCCTAATAGGCACATAAGGATTTAGTAACAAAAGTTAATGTAAAATGATAGAAAGGATCCCTAAGAATAGGTAGCCCAGAAAGGGAGTGAACCTGCTAAACCTGGGCACCCACATCAGGAAAGAAGGAATCCGATGGTGGAAAAGTGAGGTGAATGAGTATGTGGCATAAGCAAAAGAAAACTAAAATGCCGTGGACACAGTTTTATCAGCACTCACATTCATCTCTTGTGATTTTTCTGACGTGATTAGGCCTAGGCTACGACTAATCATCATCATCATCAACATCATTGGGCTCAATGCCCGTAAGAGTCCGACGCCACTCTCTGTCTGAGTCTGTCTCGCGTCATGCTGCCCAGCTTCAACATGTCCAGTCAGCAGGTCTGCTCCATACCATTAACATCTTGGAGCAGTTAGACCGCCTTGTCTAAATGAAGAGAATATTGGGAGAGAGGCATGAAGGACAGCTTGGGTCAATGCCCGTATGTGTCCCACGCTCTCCCCCAACTCTCTCCACCGGTCTGTCCTGACCGGCCTGTGCAAGTCTGCTCCACATCATGACATCTTGAAGCATCTGGATCGCTATGTCACTTGTGTCATGGTTTTTGCGGATTTCAATCGTCTTGGTCTTTTACTGCCAGCGTATCGCCACCCATCTGGCAAACCTTCCTCACTTTGTCCGGGCTTAGGACCGGCACAGGGACGTTGTTGGTTCCCTGTGGCGGAGGATGGATGCAGTTTAACGTCGTGCCCAGGACTACGACTAATGCTCTAAGTCAAATCCGCTCAGGTTCAGGACAGTCGCAATCATTGTCGGAATCATATTTTTAACTTCCATTTTAGGCACCAATTAGCATTGATTGTAACTTTTAAAGTTTTAAACCTTTCGGAAGAGCCAAAAGAGCGAAGCCTAGGCTTTAAGCGCAGGCCTAAACGGAGGACTAGCCGTAAGCCCGTAACAATGGTACAAACATTTTCGTTGTTCAGTTGGGTATCTTTTTCGCTACCAACTTAACACAATTGATAAGAAATCTAAATAAAAGGCCCATATGACAATTTTTATCTCTATCGATAAAACACGTCAATCGGAAAAAGGGCAAAATCCAGCTAACCAGCTCGGATTTCAAGATAATCGCATTCTCTTGGAAAAAACTATTACCCCACTCATAGCCTATGTATTCAATATGATCTATGTCTTCTATACCGCCGGAGCCTTGATAGCTAGGGGAAACAACTTACGACCGCTTAAGCGACCATTTTAGCTTAAAGAGGTTAAACCCTGTAAAAAATCGTAGTCGGATGAAAAATTCCAGTAGAAATTTATATATGCGATATCAATATTAATGCATATTGAAAACCGCAAGCCTACACGCCAGAGTAGGCTATAGCCTATAGTGGACAAGGTGACAGCCCCGTCTTAAGTTTAAAGGCCTACGTAAAATGGATTTTTAAACCGATAATACACATGCACGCAAAATTTTGAGTGAGAGCCATACACCTTCCAGAGGTCACACCTGAAAGGTCGACATTGTTCCGGTATAACTTATGAGGCACAAACTTAAGTTAGAGTATATTGATCGAGTCACTATTTCGACATAGCGAATGAGGAAACTCTCCAGCTATCTTGCTACATGTTTAACGACACTGCCATATCAAAGATGATTAGTGTCGCCTCCTCCTTTATCTCGGCTTGGGACTGGCACTGGCAGAGAACCAGTGGCGGAGTTTCTCTGCCGAGCATGGCTTCTCTTAAGGAACCTTTATAACTGCACCATTAGCGGCGCTAGGGGAGCTAACCCCCCAAAGGCCATCCATTTTTTCCCCATGTAAAAATGAAAATTTCCTTGCTCAGCCCCCTAAAAACTGAAAACCATATGCATATGTATATGTATATACATATACATAATTATGTATACATATACATATATGCATTATTTCGCATACATGCGAAATAATGCGTTTCTGTACGACAGGTCAGGTCAGGTAGCTGTCTAACCACTACACGTCATACAGCAATAATAATAATTAATGGGTCCCTGCTTCTACTTAATGAATATTATACGAAGAAAAGCAGAGAAAATTATGCAGAAACAAATTCGACCATTAGACCTTACTATATTGCATGTATAGGCCTACAGGCTATATTATAACGCACACCGTTACCGTGACTTGCCGGTTTTAATTGCCTGAATAATTATAGCCTAGACCTATCATTCTACAGAGTGAGGCAACATACAAGATGAACACCAACTGATTATAAACATTGGAAAGAAGTGTATTCATCCGCTTCATCGGAAAATTCTGTACTGTACCCTATAATTATAGGTCAAGTTGGCCTAATTCGAAGGGACAACATCTTTGAATTCGTCACGCCTTTTATTCCAAATGTCTTTCAAACACATACCCTTAAGCCTACCATTCTCTCTCTATTGTACTGTACTGGTATGCCTAAATCACATTAAAACGCATCACCTGATTGTGACCTGAACTCTAAAAATTAGCCAATACCTAAGGCCTACCTTAATACCGTTGCTTATCATCATCACTTTGATTTTCCTTATATGCCGAAATCTACAGGGTGGGCCCAAAAAAGACCCCTAGGTTTTTTGCCAATATCTTGGACAGAAGTAAGAATTTTGAAATGAAATTTTAGACTTAGAGACAATTCATATTTACACACGATGGCCAGATTTAAAAAAACAATATTTCAAACAGAACAAAAGTTATACCACTTTTAGTGAGGCCACCCACCGTTTTTTGACGATTCAAAAACGCGGTGCACCAAAAGTCACAAAACTCCAATCTAATTATTCTGGCCAATATCTTGGCCAAAAGTAATAATATCGAAATGAAATTTTACAGGCTTAAAGACAATTCATATCTGCACATGGTGGTCAGATTCCATCAAAATATATCAAACAGAATAAAAGTTATACCACTTTTAGGTAGGTCACCCACCGTTTTTTGACAATTCAAAAACGAAACGCCACAAAAAAGTAACAAAAACACGATTTTTTTCTCATCTCAAATAATTGGTATCAAATAGCCTTGATATTGCCAGATGATCATTATTATTACTATTTAAAAGAGAAACAGGGTACCAGCCAGCGTAGCTGTGCGTCACTGAGAAGTCACTTAGCAAGATGACAATCAAATTGGTAAATAAGGATTAAGGAACCTATCAGATTAATCAACAGGTTCATCAAGAACTTTGCAAAGAGACTCAAAAGAAGTTTTGGCACTGGTGTTGGGCACATTGAACACAAGTTGTGAAGCACTACCAAGTTCATTTGACAACAGTTATTTGAGATGAGACTTAATAAAATCGTGTTATTGTTACTGTTTATTGTTTAATGCCTTTCGTTTTTGAATCGCCAAAAAACGGTGGGTGGCCTCACTAAAAGTGGCATAACTTTTGTTCTGTTTGAAACATTTTGATGAAATCTGGCTATCATGTGTAAATATGAATTGACTTTGAGCCTGTAAAATTTCATATCGAAATTCTTACTTCTAGCCATGACATTGGCAAAAAACCTTGGGGTCTTTTTTTGGCCCACCCTGCATGTTAGCACAAGTACATATGCCCTATGACATGTGTGAATAAGTTAGCCTATAGGGCCTACCTATGAAATTCAGATCTCAATGTGTTGAAGTCGGATCTTTTCGCGTCTTCTCCAAAGTACTTTTCCCCGCACAGTATGACGTCATCAGGACACTGAAACAAATAGAATTGGAGATTCGGAAACAATAAAACACTGAAACAAATAGAATCGGAGATTCGGAAACAATAAATTTCTAAAGAGCATCCACTGTAGCTACGCCCTGGACACCAGCTTATTCAAGAGCATTGGAATTTAGAATTTAAAAAAGTCTCGCAAAGCGTATATAGTATAGAACAACTCAGTTCGTTCTGTAACTGGATCAAAGTATAATTAAAAGTCTGAATATAGTTTATGCAATATAGAATAGCCTTCAAACGGCTCTAGTGCATAAATTAACCTACATCACAAATAATGCATTCACACAGTGTTTAATCTAGACGTCTCTGAAGGGGAAAGTTCTCACCTCCTATAGGAATGACATTTCCCCACCACAGAAAAGTTTGACAAAATGATTATAGTTTTTAGTTGCTATTTGCATCACTGTTTTACATGAAGTGTTATAATATGCTGTGATATTATTTACTTCCGAATGATTACAATGTTATTATTTACTATTATAATAATATGATACTATCATGTTACAAAGAGCATAACGTCTTGTTAATATTTGTACAAATACTGCAGCTTTTGTACAACTAAATGGCTTCTTTCAAGTGCTATCTTTCAAATTTCAAACTGTAAAATCTCAAAATGTTTTGTTCCTTGAACACCTAGTAGGCCTAGGTCTAAAGCAACATCATTACTATACATGCATGACTACGCGATTTTGGTACAGGCACTACCAAAGTTGTTAGTTGCTAGTTGGTTTTGTGTACCATTTGCTAATTGTGTCATCGTCAGTTTGTAAGTATAGTATAGTCTAGTATTGTATAGTATATTTATTGAACACCTAGCTAGTCCTATGCCACTCTCATCAGCACAGAAAAAGTAGACATATAGCTATTTTGTTAAGACGACAGCTTAAAATGCTACCATTGCCATGTGGAATTTCAAAAAGTTTCGGGTGGAGAGAGGTCAGATCCCTCCCCACACTCCTCGAGCGCCTTGCCGACCGTTCGCTCAATTGTCTCCCTCCAGAAACCTGAATTCCCCTCCCAAAGAGGAGGGACACTAGGTTAAACACTGATCATAGGCCTAAAAACAATGATGAAGTCCAGACGATGAGGCTAAATGTTACAATATCATTGTTAGCTGCTTGTTTTTATCATTCAGATGCTTACATCTAATTTCCGTGTCTCAAACAACTTTTGCTTCATGAAAAGTTTCCCTGCTGCAGCGGCCAAGTCGATGTAGACGGGGAAATGGATCCAGGCAAAGGCAGCTAATCCACAGACACAGACTAAAGCCGTCACTTGAATGAATCTCGATCTTCCGGAAATCATCTCAGTGGCATCGGATTGTCATTCAACAAATTGCTAATTATGTATTCTTCAGGCAATCAGCGGCAATCACTGGCTCACTGAAAAACCCAAACAGTTACATTTGATATATTGTCATATCTAATATCATAATTATAATTTATTATCGAACATCATAATAATACTATAATGTTATAATTATAATATATTATATTACCGTTGCCGATTTTCACGAGTAGGCCTAGTTTGGGATGAAGGTGCCATTGTAGCCTAATGGCATGAGCTGTGTTATGGCGCTACGGAAATTGTCGGCTTCGTCAAATAAACAGTCTCGTCAATCTAACTGCTTATATGCCTACTTGCTCACTGAAATGTATGCCTATTTTTAAAGTGTAACTGTTCAGGCCATTGAGCATGGGCGGAGACTTAGGGGGGGGGCAGGGGATACGGTCCCCATCGATCAATGGTTGTGGTGGGTGGGACGGCCCATGCAACTATTCCCCTCCCCAAAGTGTTGTTAGGTGATCAAAATTATTTCATCAATCCGACTTCTATACTAGGCCTAAGTGAGAATTCTCTTCGTCAACGATAAAACCCATGCAATGGCGAATAGTTTAATCCGCTATGGAAGATGTGGCGAATTAAAAATTGTGTAAAATTGTCTAAAATTGTTTCAGTGCTTATAACCGACAAGTACCTGAATTTGCTATTGGGGACCACGTTCTGTGTAAATCTCAAATAGTGGGGGGGTCGTGTCCGGATTGCCCTTTGAATCCGCCCTTGCATCGTTTCGTGATGTAATAAAATTATTATACCTATAGCGGTCTACACTCGCGTATACGAGTTACTATACACAGTAAGTCGACTATTTAGGTCTAAATATTATTGTCTGCCAATAGCGATTGACAGCATGGTTAGCATATTATACAGTTGTCTGTTTTTGGAGTTTATAATTTATAATATAGAATCAGACAAATGACAAAAGCAAATCCCAGACTTAACAGAAACTAGAACGTTGTCGAGTACTATAGTCAGTGTTCGAATTCTTCTTAAAATTACATTTAGCAGACATTATAGCTCCAGCCAGAACATCATTCTTACGGCCGCTATTTCCGATGCGTCTTTAACCGGGAGTAATTATAATATCAGAGGTCACAGCATAAATATTACGCATCGCTTCAGGGTGATTTTTAAAATTAATTTTATACTGTGGTGGGGTCATTGAAAACGCTTCGAAACGTTGCGTGGGTGGGTGTGGGGAGTTGAACGTTACGTGATGCCTTTACCAACAGGTGCGTTAAATTAATTTTAAATTATGTATCTTCGTTTGTCATAAATCGAGATGACAAACCGCAGCCCGTTTATACAATGCAGACAAAATCAATTAGGGTCTACAAGCAGACATTCAGTGCGAGGGTTTGAAGGAAGGGTTTTAAAGTACCGTACCTAGATGGCTAGGCCTGATATTTTTCACTAGATTAATCAGACAGCTGATAGAGAGTAAAGAAAATCCCAGCTATGAAATTATTTTCATATTTTATTGGCAGAGGTCTGGGCCCAAGACCGTCACAAATCTATATAAATAAAAATGTAAAAAGTTTGTTCCTAATGGAATTTCTCGGAAACTTCACGACCGATTCTTTTGAAATTTTTCGCAAAACGCTCCGTTCGAACACGATCGTGTTTGTAAAAGGATTTCCTGGAAAGAAACAAATCTTTTAGACCAAAAAAAACACAACTTTCTCCTCGAGTTGACACGTTTATACATTTTAACTTTAACGCATACTCCGCCATGTTGACCCGTGTATTTATAACGTACAGGGATGCCACTCTGAATTTTGAAAAAGGTCAGGGATGCCACTCTGAATTTTGAAAAATGTCAGATCCGGTCGAAAAAAGGGCTAGAAAAGGCTAGATTGACAATTTTCACACAACGTTCGAGCGGACGGGTTTTTATATGCTTTTCTCGAAAAAACACAACATTGCATTCGATTTCAGCGAATTCAATTTATTTGCATTTGAATGCGGCCGTGTGGGAGGAAGGGAGCGGGAGGAAGAGGGAGGGGAGGGAGCGGACGGGATGGAGGGAGGGATGGAGGAGTGGAGGGACGGAGGGGAGGGAGGGAGGGGAAGAAACGGGAGAGAGGGGAGGAGGGGAGGGATGGAGGAGGGAAGGGGAGAGGGAATGGAGGTAGGGAGGGACAGAGGAACGGAGGGAGGGAGGGAGGGTAAGGGAGGGAGGGAGGGAGGCAGAGGAAGGGAAGTAGGGAGGGAGGGTTGGACGGTCTTTTCAGCCACAGCAACGCGTGGCCAGGTACAGCTAGTCTATTATAAAAAGTAAAGAATGTACTGAACATAGATTTTGACCAGACTGGATTATATTCGAACTGCTTACAACTTATTGAATCTGGTGTCAGTTTCGACTAATAACCGATGACATTATGATAGTAGTGCCAGAGAAGTCGATGAAGGACTAGAAAATCCGTTGGTTGTCATTGTTCAATACCATGTGGCACCTGCACAAAGGTTGGTCCACAAAATCCACCACTACACTTGATGAACCCAATCAGCTTCTTACAAGTGGCTTAGGTGGTCAACTGCCATTCACACAAATCAAGGTAACCAACACTACGAGTCTACGACCACCATCGACTTAGGCAGCACAATTTATAGCACTGAAGGTGCCATAACAGGTGCCTAACCTGCCTATAGATAACTAACCAACTTGCTAACCCATCTGATGACTTTTGCTAATAGATACATAAATGAATTAGTCATTGCATTTGACCTGATTCTTTGACATGGAGGTAATGCTCAAATGCCTAGTGTTTTGATGCGATTGCACAATGCGTGCTAATAACTATTTGAAAGCTCCACCAAGTCACATCTTATGTACAATTGTACAATCTACATGTATACAATTCTTAAAATGTTCGCTTAAGCAGCTGAATATCAATTGTCAAATTACAATGAAGCTGCATAATAATGAGGTCATGTTGTAAGGCGGGATTCAATTTCAGATTCACGTTCCAAATGGCGTCATACTAGAATTGTTAATGCAGTGAGTCAGATCTTACAGGGTACATAATATTATAGTCAAAGGTCTATAAGATTCTGTGCTTTGCCCTGCGAGTTTTCATTTTCTTGCCTTCTAACGGTAGAATTCCGCTGTTAGCTTTGGTATTTGACTGGTCGCCTTCAGTCGAAAGATACATCAGGTGACTTGCTGATTTGACGACTGGGTTCATGGAATTTACGAGCATCTCCAAACCATGCAGTGATGGCTTGGATGATGTGCGTTGCTGAGCAAGGCATGAGCCGGTTGCAAGCGCAACCACGTGATGCGGAACTCGTGGCTTGTACGTTTGTGGATTCCTCCTCATTGGAAACTGTGGCATGGCAGTGGATGCAGTATCATTAGCAGAGGCAACTTGCGACCCAAGAAAATCACCAGCCCTTGCGTTCAACCGCGCGTCTGAATTTCTTCTCGCGTTTCTTGCCCGTTGTGTTGGTTTTGAGTCAGCATTGCTCAAATCAGACGGTTGATCCAAGTTAGTTGCTGAACCTAGAGTGGGTAGAGCACCGGTATGCGCAAGGGTTTGATGCATATACTTGATTTTCTGCATTATCTCAAGATCAGCCTGCGATTTGATTCGATCGATTTCACCAGCTGTTCTTTGTGGCCGGGTGTCGCCCTCGCCATGCAAAGACCAAGCGTCGTCTGGAACATCGCAATGTGTATCATATTCAAAATAGTCTTGTTTTGGCTTCGAGAGACCTGAAGTCGAAAGAACAGAATGGAATGAAGATGGTCGACTTGGTACAACATTAGACGACTTCGTCTGAACACTTGGAAGACTCTTCTTCGTTCGTATATGTGTGCCAAAAGCGCTTGCAGACAGGGACTTTTGGACATCAGACTTTTTAGGTTTAATGTCTGTCTTAGGTTGTCTCGAGCTCTCACTATGATTTGCGGCATCCTCAACTGAATCTAGTTTTTCAGCTGGCACCAGCTGCGACAAATATCGTTGGAATTCTAGAAGCAGCTGTAAATTCTGTTCTTCCTCCAGTTCCTGCCTCGCCTTATTGACGGTGTTCTTGTTCGTATGCCTTTTACCTTGCATCTGCACAGATTTCTTATGCTGAGTGTAGCAACCGTTTGCTGGCTGGTATGCAAATGTCTTTTTGTTGATACAAGCATCCCGAGGTAGACTGTAATCCAGATGCTTATCTACATGTACATTAGTATCATTGTGCTTAGAGTGTTTCTGTTGGTCAGAGATGTGGAACAAGCTGTCACTGCCCGATGCTTGATGCATGTGCGATGCCTTGCCGGAATTATTTTGCGAACAGTGGACCGGTACACTGCAGCAGTTCATACCAGAGAGTTTTGAACATGATTCGGGTGTAGGTTCACTGCTGGATTCGTCAAGTTTTAACAGTAACATCGTAAAGTAACGATCTTTGTCACGATTTACATGAATCTCTGGAATGTCATCCGTTGGCTCCTTAGTCATTTTCATTGCTTTGGTGGCTCTACGAAGATCTGCTCGAGCTTAGATCTGATGGAAATTCCTAAAATAAGTAAGAACATGAATTCCATGTAGTTAAATTAGCCTGTTACTTATATGGAAGAGAGCCAAGAGACCGAACATATTCTGGATGATATACTAGAGCAGTGTTTCCCAAATTTTTTGGGCCACGGAAGCCTTTGCGCCCTAATATTTTCTTACGGAACCCCAATTTCAACTAAACGCATTGAAGCCTGAGAAGCATTCAAATGTAGGCAGCACCTACCTATATAACACAATATTGTAGAAACTTTATTTTTCTTATACAAAAATTAAATTGCACTGTTGTAAAACCATGACTCATGGATTACAATAATGGGAGTATATGAAGTTAAAATGGAAACAGCACTTTTATATCTTCTCGTGCAGTATTTTTGTCTATGATTGGCTTGATGCTTGAAATCTGGATAGGCCTACCTATTATCAGCTGTCATTTAAAATTTTTTTTTCAAATTTTTACACCAACGAATTAAAAATAGTCGGTTTTTACTACTGCTGTAAGATTATTTGACCTAGTGGTAGGCTACTTTTTAAACTGTTGCGTTTAATCATGCAGTGCTCCAATTAGTTTCATCACAATAACTATATAACAAAGATGGCTGCGTTGCATTTTCAGATTTGCAGCTCTCACTTTCATATAATAGATCTCAGCAGTGATGTATATCAAATTAATAGTAACTGGATTGCTAATGGACAATGAAAATCAGATAATCGCTCAATGGGTGAAGACAAAACACAAAATACGACAGACAGATCTTTCAAACTTCCAGTGCATTTCCAAAGGCCATTTGAAATGCAGTATTCCAGTAAAATTTCTCACTAAAATAACTTTTATTTACAACTTTTCGCAGAACCTCTGTGCTCAGGTTTTGCGGAACCCACTTTGGGAAATGTTGAACTAGAGCATAAAGAAATATTCTTGAAAGGTAAGAACCCTAGGAGGCACATTTACATGAAATCAGTTAACCTCAGCAATGTACTGATGACAAGCGGATGCACATGTAGGTACGAATATGCTATGTGTTGCTGCGGCTTTGTTACCTTCTTTGAATATTTGGATTTCGACCTTAATTATTTTTTAATGCTTTACGCAACTGACCATAATTTCACTCAAATGATGCTTTACGCACTACGATAATGGCTTCACACCTGTAAGTCATTATAAGAGATTACATTATCTAGAGTACTTACTTAAAAATATCGGTTCTACAGCTGACCAACAGACTGCAATGTCTGCATGGTCGAAAGCTGGGCGAAACTATAGTATCCGGGACCTATGTTGCTCAATATCTTAGTATAGTATATAGTGTCTAATGACGACACTAACCCTAACACTAACCCTAACCGACCCTCACGACGCATAACCTGATCCTAACCGACCCTCACGACGCATACATCGGTCCCGGATACTATAGTTTCGCCGAAAGCTTGATGTCGCAGTTCTGAATATTTATTCATTCTAATGATGTGAGTGTAACTGAGCAATGTAGCTATGCACCCGAGTGCATCACGGACTCCTCTCTCACAACTCTGATACGCCCGTGAATAAGCTGGTGCCCTACGCATCTGCTAGTTGTAAATAAGAAATGTTTTAAATTAATAGAATACAATAGTACACGATGACTTAAACTTGTGCTGGTTGTGCTTACCAATAAAACGTGACTGATAGAAGAGACTTAAAGAGTACTAGAATGCATGTTGCCTTCATACCAGTCGCAATGGAGTCAATAGTTTTTTTAGTCTCTCAAGCATTTTGCGTTATGACATATTACTGCACGTTAGATCGTTATTTTTATCTACATCGTTATTTGACTTATGTGGTTTTATTCACTGATGTGTATTAATATATTTATTTACAAACACAAGACGCCATACTGCAGCCATAGTATCAGAATGTGAAAAATAGGAGTCCACTGAATCAAGTATTAGGCCTACTTACTTACGTAAAAGTAATAATTTGGCCAATATTCGATTATTTACAATAGACAAGTCACAAGTGAATGCATATAAATCGTACGGTCACTGCTTGGAAAATACATACACATTTTAAGGGTAATAAAATCAATTTAAAAATCTGAATTAAAGCTAATTTTAACAGACTAATTCTATTTTGGCAAGTTCGATGTTCAAGCACTCTGCCTAATTACAAAACCCGATATAACAACATCCATTACCAGTGATGCCACAGCTGGGTTTTTTCCACTAGATCTGGGTTTTTTGGCCTTCGTCTGGGTTTCTGGGTTTTTTTGGGCAAAATCTGGGTTTATTTTGGTGAGTTAATATTTTGCATTTACAACACATGAATATTCTGTGAAATTCAATGTAAAATGGTTGTGATACATACTTTTTTCATTAATTTTAATTTTAAACTCCACAATCAAGTCTCACATTGACAATTCACAAATAATTCATAACCTGAAGAATAGATATGCATGTAAATAAGCCATTTTGACATCTCAAAATAGGTCAGGTCACTCCTCTCTCCTTGTTAAGTCGTTTTGACATCTATAACATGCATATAATTATATAGGCCTATACACTGTAGGTCAGGCAAAACCTCTATAGTAGTATAAAAAGCCTAGTTGAAGAGTATTAATGTTCTATAAGCTGTGGTTAAAGTGGTTTCGGTGAGCAGTGGGAACGCTGGATGAGAGCAGTACATGGGAACGCTGATGAAGAATTTAATTGAAATGCATGTGTTTTAGAGTTCCATCATGATGAGCAGTGGGAACGCAAGCCAACATTTTTGAGAGCAGTGGGAACGCCGTTCCCACGCGTTCCCACCCACTTTAAACCCTGTCTATAAGTGGTCAAAACGTTGGATTGTTGATGTATTAAGAAAATTTGGCTGGAAACCTCTGACAACTGTAAGATCTCGTAAACTTAAGCTGCGTGTATTATGAGTTTACAATTCTGGTAGACTCGACCCGCTGCGCATGCGCACAAGAATATATCTATTAAGCTTATTGTCAGTATGGATGCCTCGAGTCTCTGACAACTTTAACAATTGATATTTTAAAGTTGTAATTACATTTTATTCGACTCTTTTGACGAACATTTTGTTAGCCCTCTTACAAACAAGCGAAAAACCTTACGAACAAGCGAAAAATCTACTTAATTTGAACAATTTGAACCGGGGGGGCCCGGTAGACTAGTGGTTAACATGCTGGCCAAGAGTGCGAGAGGTAGTGAGTTCGAGCCCCCGTTGGGCGGATTTGCTTTGTAGGCTACTATTAGCGCCGTGTAATTACAAAGCTGTCTGTTCAGTTGGTAGTTAAGTTTAATTAAGATTACTGCCCGGTAGAGTAGTGGTTAACATGCTGGCCAAGAGTGCGAGAGGTAGTGAGTTCGAGCCCCCGTTGGGCGGATTTGCTTTGTTGGCTGCTATTAGCGCCGTGTAATTACAAAGCTGTCTGTTCAGTTGGTAGTTAAGTTTAATTAAGATTACTGCATAACTTGTAAATGTAAAGCGCAGTGCGTCTTGCAGGCGTTTAATTAAAGAAAAGATATTATTATTATTAAAGGGGGTCTGAAATAGCTTATATAAATAGTCTGGGTTTTTCTGGGTTTTTTTCGGAAGAAAATCTGGGTTTATTTCTGAAACCTCAGTGGCAACACTGTCCATTACCTGAAATAGTTGGATATAATATCCGTAATCTTTCGCAGTGTTCGCGAATCGCGAAAACTTCTGCGATTAAGAATTTTAAATCGTAAAATTGCTTTATTCCAGTTTTCACTCAAAGCAATCAGTGTATAAACTGCAGGATTACGTAAGCATCGGTAGCACCATATCGTTTCTAATTCTTCTAACTGACAAACTGCGTGCAACTTCTAATATCGCCCGGACTCAATTTGCAGATGACCAGTTAAAAACAATATTAAACCTGTTTATGTTCTCCAACCCAATTGCTTTTTGCAGAGTTTCCAGGCACCGGCTTGCACTTCCCGTTTTACGTATGATGCAGTTTGACCATGATGCGGGCTTAGGGACAGAATAACAGCTTTTGCGTTTGATACGGTAGCTGCAGAATGTAAGGAAGGCTAGTCGACCCTTGTGCTCAGAAATTGATAAGAGTAAAGAGTGAATGCACACCGGTTTTCTCTCGGCATGCCCAGAACATTAGAATCGGCCCACAGACGTTTTGAAATTAACCATCAATGGATTCAGTTTTAAAATTGAAATGCACTATTTTTGTGTATGGAAGCTTGTATGCCCGTTAGCTATTTTTATATTTTGAAGATATTAATTGAATTTTTATGTTTATTTGAAGGTTAGTCAGGCATTCTGGTGTAAGATGGCTTATTCTATATAAAATTGTAGATTCGTATGGCCAGTAAAGATGCGAGAGTGGGAAAAGATGGCGATGATGATAGCCTATCACCATCTGGGACAGGAGAGAACTTGGGACTTTTGGTCTCCATAAGCACTGGCAAACACTGGCAAATTCCAGAATATCTTAAGGTTATCTTATTACTTGTCTTGAATGTTATTTACTCCGCTCTTGTTCGCACAACTGTGAGATCTCACTTGCAGATGCATTGATCCAGTATGAATACTTTTCAAGTTGCTTTATCACATTGATTTTATCCTTCCTATTTTATCATTTCTCTCTTACACAGCTTCAAAGATTTATGTTATAGTTTGTAACCGCATTATTATGATTATTAATGATTATACACTCTTTTATTGTTCTTATTCAATGCTCTTGCAGTGCATTTTCACGCGGTTCAATAGAGAACATGCTTACTTACTTATTTTACAAGATGTGTTTATGGTTGGTAGAATGGTAGACTTGGTTATAGGATTGCTACTGTGTAGTTTTTGCACTAGAGCAGAAATATCTTTCAGTCATGGAATCAAGCATGTGAGAATGTTGAAAGTAGAGAATTGGAAATAAGCTATTAAATGACACTATGTCTTTCATTCCAACTGCTCGTCAATGGCATCATGTTGCACATTTACCATCTATAGCTGAACTGAGACTTGTGCGTCACTTATGGTGCCCATGACTTTGAAACCTTTCTTTGATGTTTGATAAACTGTTCTTGTTGTTTTGGCAGCCCGGTAAATGTCGAAGTATAACGGAATTTGAGAAGTTGAATCGCATTGGAGAAGGCACCTATGGGATTGTCTGTACGTTCCAGTTTAATATTAGATTTACAACAATAATTTAATAATCGTATTGTATGCTTATTACTCTTTTATTTCTTTTATTTCTTTGCTCATCCCTGTAAAATAATCGTGATGGAGGGTAACATAATTATTTTATTTAAGAGTTCACTTTGACAAGTTATGTCTAGATCCCAAATCAAGGGACTGCATATTTGTGCATATGCTGATTTACGCATTGCATGTAGTTGCTAGCTTTTTTAGATTATACATATTTTCTTTAATACATTGCTATATTTTTTGCTTGAAATTTATTATGTATTTCAAGATTGTGAGTGCAGAATAATTTTTATTTCTTTAGTTTGTGCATTTTTTTGTCAATAATTTAAATTTGTTTTGATCAAAGACAATGCCAGCTCTTTAAAAAAATTTGTTCAGTTTAAGAAAGCATTTATAAAGTTTATCACTCACTCTGTTCACAGATCGAGCATTGGACAACAAAACAAATGAAATTGTTGCGTTAAAGAAGATGAGAATGGAAAATGAAAAAGAAGGTATGTTAACAATGAAATGTATTTTAACAATGAAATGCATTTTAACAATGAAATGTATTTTAACAATGAAATGTATTTTAGCAATGAAATGTATTTTAACAATAAAATGCATTTTAACAATGAAATGTATTTTAACAATGAAATGTCAATTTTTAGTTTGTAGAATTTCGTTATTTGTTCTGAGCTATTCCATTCTAGTGCTGGAAATACTATGCCGGTAATTACTAGGCATCTAGAGTTGTTACTCAAAACAGAATGTTATCCATTGAATTCAAAAGATCTGTCCAATGAGTCTGAAGATTGAGGTTGAGTTTTGGATTAGCAAAACACTAAGAAGGATGATCAATTGATCATGCTCAAATAAAACATCTGGGGTTGAGTAATGAAGGGCATGGAATGCTACTTTCAACTATGGGTATTCTTTTGACAGATACGGTGCATTCTGGAATTTTGAAGTTCACTTTAACTCTGTATTGAGGTTTATTTTGATGAAGCATTCAGAACAAACAGAAGATATCTTGTAACTCCATTTTGAAAAACAGTTAAAAAGTTTTACCTGCAGATTAGTCTAGCAATGTATAAATTTTTGTGTGCTAAAAGTAAGTGTTTGTGTTTAGATTTGTCTGAATCGAGTTCTACTGATCAAAATCTTTATCTTCGGGTGTTTATGTTTTATGGCTAGGGTTTCCGATCAGCGGCCTGCGTGAAATCAACCTCTTACTCAACATACGTCATCAGAATGTTGTTCAACTCAATGACATTGTTGTTGGAAGGCACTTAGAAAGGTCGGTAAAAACATTTTTTCATTTGAATAAAAGAAGTTGGCATTCAACATAGTTTCTACTTTCAATTTATCTCATCGTATAATGGCTAAACTGATCTGAGATTCATTGAGCTCTCAACTTAAGACAATTATTGAATGTATTTGTGGAGTTTTACTCACGTTGCATTTCTTTTTTGCATTTACTATTTTA
The DNA here is from genome assembly GCA_949752735.1 of Lumbricus terrestris. Classification (NCBI taxonomy): domain Eukaryota; kingdom Metazoa; phylum Annelida; class Clitellata; order Crassiclitellata; family Lumbricidae; genus Lumbricus; species Lumbricus terrestris. Next base: position 90,239,319 of record OX457036.1, read on the forward strand.
CTTGGTGTTAGGTAAATATTACTTATTACCAGCTCAGCATTTTTATGTGCGAGATAGTTATGTGTGGCTGTTTGATTTAGCAATCTTGTTTGGCTTCTGAGGCCAAGTGGTACCAGTAAAGTTAGAGTAAATTTTATAAAGTCATAAATTTTACCAGTGTGAATTCCTGTTGCCACTTATTGGAGATTGTTTGTAAATAGTTTGTAATTCTTTAGCTGTTTACTTACATTTTTTTGCTGGGAAATAAATTTTACCTTATCTTAAACTTATTTTGCCCTTATGGCGCTCAAATGTGGAATAAAATACCAATTAATATTCGTCAATCCAGTAGTCTGCAGATTTTTAAAAAGAGACTTCGTGTTTTTCTTTTCTCCACTAAGTCTACTTAGAAGTGCACATGACCACTTGTAGTTAAGGTTCTACTTAAGTATATAGTTACGTTTGTTCCTCTACATGCTATTTGCAATTTAAACTTTTTGCAATCTGTCATCACCTAATTTGATTTAATTTTTTTTAAAATTTTTGCTATCTTGTACAATATTTCTTGGTATTTTTTCTTACTTGGGTGACCCTCCCCAGCGGGATGTCAATCCCTTTAGGGCCATCCTTTGTAGCCAATGCATGCATATTTTCTGTTATTGATGTCATCTTGTTTTCTGGTTGCATTAAAGTGAATTGATTGATTGATTGGTTCCAAAACTCATCCTCAATCTTCAGACTCATTGGACAGATTTTACCTTAGCTCATGTATAAATCTAAACAATGTGATGCATGTGTGCTTGTCAGTTTTAAATTAATCTACTTATTTGCTTGGTTGTATGTGTGTTCCATGACACCTGTAAGATACTACCAAGGCTGTTGGAGCATGACCTTCTCATTCATCTAAAACATAGATCTTAGATGAGCTATTGTCTCTATAGTTGTATTCAAAGAATGTTGTTAGGGAAGGTTTCTCTGCTATGTAGCAGAAACCTGTCATGCCAGAGTCGTCTTAAATTGTCTGATATTAATTTTAATGCCCAAGGCCTTAGAGTGAAATTTCTATTAATTGCACTTTTGGTGTCGTTTTCTATGTGCTGGAATTTTCTGTAAACTGCAGCATCTTCCTGTTGATGGAGTATTGTGAACAAGACTTGGCAAGTCTTCTGGATAACATGCAGCAACCTTTCACAGAGGCACAGGTACATCTGCTGAAATGTCGTGTTTTAGATACTCGTATATAATAGTAGTAGTAATAAATAAAAATAATGATGATGATAATAACAATAAATAATAATGATAATAATCCCCAAACTGGATTAGTTTTAACGTCTGAGGAATCATATACCTTGGCTAAAGAAATGATGATAATTTTACAGGTGTAATTTTGCTTTTGCAATAGCGAAGCCAATGTTGAAGGGGTGGGTGCTGTACAATTGTACATGAGCTCAAAGGTCACTGGCAGTTGTATGTCATTGTATATTTAAATAGTTGCCTCATGTGACCACCCAAGTATTTCAAGGCATAGTTATTCGACAGGTCTTGGGAATTCTGGAACAGCTTTCGAGTGTTTGTTGAAGATGCATAGATGCACTCCTATGTAGCTAAGATAAGATGCAGATCAAAATGAATACCTTTCAAGTGAAAAGCATGATGTTGCTTTGTCAAGTTGCAATCAAAATTGACAATCAATTTATGCTGAACAGTGGAATGCTGAAGAAACCTTTTTATTCGGTTTTAAGACGCATCTCTTTAGTTCGTTTAAGCGCCTTTGTGGGATTCTTAAAAGATGCTTTACAGTTAGCCAGATATATATATATATAATTATATATGTATATATATATATACATAATTTATCAGAACTCTTGATTTGATGGTTTTCACAGGTGAAATGTATCATGATGCAAGTTTTCAATGGACTTGAGTATCTTCATCATCGCTACATAGTACACAGGTTAGTCAAGAACTCTCGCTACTATAGTACCGCAAAAACTCTCACTACTATAGTACCGCATTGCGCTAGTAATATTATATGGTAGCACTTTAGTATGGTACTACATGTACTGTAGCTTAGGACTACTTAAATGATTTGGAAGGAACTGTATATAAAACCACCTAAAGAATAATAAATGTAGTGGTATATGTTGCGCTGTAATGTAGCATTACTGTAGCTTACAATTCTTTATCCTTAGTAACCTGTGTTGTAGTACTGTAATAAGCCACTACTTTAAAGACAGACTGTTAGATCATGTGGTGATATATAATATAGTGTTTATTGCAATAGATATTTTGCTTGAATTTATTATCCTACATTTACGTAGAATCGGTTCCATACGACACCATGGATGCGAGGGTTTTTTATGCAAGCGTATAGAATAGATACACTACATTGTATTGAAGATTATTGTAAGGTCAGTATTATCACCTTAGATTATCACCAGTCTTCATTACAAACTGCAGTTTTATGACAGCCACCGATGAGAATATTGATTGTAAATTTGTGTAGGAGCATATGCTGTGTTTTACTGGCGCTTCTCGATTGTTTCTGCGGAAGTTTATTTTGTTGTTTTTCTTTTCACTGCAGGGACCTGAAAGTGTCGAATCTTCTGATGACAGATACTGGCTGTGTTAAGATTGGTTTGTATCTCATATGATGTCAAATTATGCGTATAATAAACGGCTACTTAGCAGGTCGGTCGTGCGCTTTACGGATTGGACTATTCTCACACAGAAAACGATGACGAGATCCGTCGAATCGACGGCTCATTCCTTTGCTTAGCAGGTGGAATGGTGTATTTCCGTATAAAGCGCTCCTTTTTATACAATGACAAATTGACCATGTGGCCTTGATCCTGCTCAGCTTTCAATGAATTCTTACCCAGGGTTGAAGAGATTTGTGAGGATAGATGATGGCCATTGTTCTCCATGGCTGCTTCCTTGTTCTTTGACAACAATGTACTGCCAATGTGCTCATTTTTATAGATGAGTTTACTAGAGGGCACAAGAGAAGAGATATTTTTGTCTTAGTAAGGATTTTAAGATGCCCAGGTTGTGAAAAACTTTATTTTCTTTGTCTGTATAGTGATGTAGCTTTTCCGGAAAAGTATTTTGCCGGAAAGTTTCCGGAAAGTTTCCGGAAACTTTCCGAAGAACCAGAAAAATACATTTAACTCATAAAATATCAGAATTTCACTCTCAGAAAGGTTTCTTATAGTTTAAACTCCTTTTATTTACAGTACTTCTGTCAATGCAAACAATGTTGAACTTAAAAATAATTAATATGAGCAATAAACACTATTCATTAGCATTTCAGACTAGAGTAGCCTTTAGAAAACTAGTTGATTGCATGTCTGCAGTCAGCTCTGTTGCAGGAAATGTGTAAAAAAAACTGATATAAACATGAAGCATTACTGCATCAATTGCTGTTTCTGTCATATTTTCATAACTCACAAATATGAAGGTGACTAAATGATAAAAAATATTTTCCCAAAATTTACAGTGAAGTTTAATTGCATTTAATTCCTAAATGTATTTTGGGCCGTGTGAACAATCTGAACAATTATCATTAGCAGTACCATCTATTGAATAAACTATCAGTTATAACCACCTAAGACTGCTAATATAGTATTGATGTATTTAATAACATCATATTGAAAGAAAATTCGAACTCCATAGAATTGAGTATGTATTTAGTAATATTTTATTGGTGAAAAAATACGTCGGAAAGTTTCCGGAAAAATATGAAACTTTTCTGACAATATTTCCTCCTCACAACACTAACTGCTAAATAGTGATTGCTGTATTTATTAACAATATTGAAAGAAAATTTCGGACTCCTTAGAATTGTATACCCGGTATGTATTTAATAATATTTTATTGGTGAAAAAATACGTCGGAAAGTTTCCGGAAAAATATGAAAATTTTCTGACAATATTTTCTCCTCACAACACTAACTGCTAAATAGTGATTGCTGTATTTAGTAACATTATATTGAAAGAAAATTTCGGACTCATTAGAATTGAGTATGTATTTAATAATATTTTATTGGCGGAAAAATATGTCGGAAAGTTTCCGGAAAGATACGTCGGAAAGTTTCCGAAACTTTCCGGAAAGATATGAAAGTTTCCGCGGAAAGTTTCCGCCTCACAACACTATGTCTGTAAATTCAATTTGTCAGGTTACGAATTTTCTATTTATTTAAGTTTGTTTATGTGTGAATATTTATTTTAGCTGATTTTGGTTTGGCCAAGAAGTATGGGGTTCCTCTTCAGCCAATGACACCGAAAGTTGTCACTTTATGGTAGGATCACATATGCTCATCCTTGATCATTTCCATGATCATAGTCAATTCTGTCAGCTTTACGATCATCTATCACCATAACTACGTTATAGAAGTTTCTAGATGTGCATAATTGTAGTTTGTCCTGCATGTAAATGTGCTAATGCTTGTCTCATTTATGGTACTCATGCCATTAAAATCAACAATTAATTTTGTACTTTATTTCTTCATGATTTTCTTAATTCTTTTCTAGTTAATTAATTCCATGGATACTTAATCGCTTTATTTTTTTATAGTTGTCTTATTTGTCTTAGTTGTGTTTCATTCATTATACATCATCACTGCTTGTTGCATTGAAGAACTTGAGTACCTGTTCTGTTTTGAGCCTATTGTTCGTATGTTATGATACTCTCTTTATTTAAATTTTTTTATTATTTGGAGTAACGTAATGAAATGGGACTTGCAACCCTTTGTTTCTGCCATTGTATCTAAGTAGCCTAAACTTAAACTTTTTGTAATCAGTATATTAAGATTACTTAATTAGAATTGTTTTTGTTTAGGTATCGTGCCCCAGAGCTGCTGCTTGGCTCGAAAATTCAAACAACAGCCATTGATATGTGGTACGTGGGATTGTACTATTGAGCCCGTTTTTTTTATTTATCAACTCTTCATGAGAGTGTCAATTGTTTGACCATCACTTGATGCCTAAAGACTTTTCTTTTCAATGTATAATTTTATTGCTGAATAGTGAATGTTGTTAGTTGTGCAATGTGCATGGTTCCATCCTCTTCATGAGCAGTTTTATGGCCTTCAAGAATATGTCTTTATGTTTTATTATCAAAATTATTATTGATTTTTAATTACACTGACTGATTTGATTTGATTTGAGCAAATCAGTGTTGGTTTTTATCTTAGTATGATTAAAAACTAACTGATAAGGTCTCATCATAGTTGACCTTAGTATATATTGCATTGAAATAGGGTACAATGATATTGAAATATGTACAACGATACATACAGTGTCTGGTTTCTAATGTTTGAAGAATTAAAAATGTCTGCAGCTCAGCAGTTTAAATAGTATTATACTAAATAAAAAATTTGTGCTTTATTTCAAGGGCTGCTGGTTGCATCTTGGGTGAACTATTAGTTCATCGACCGTTGTTACCCGGGAAATCTGAAATTCAACAAATTGATCTGATTATCGAAATGTTTGGTACACCAAATGAACAGATATGGCCGGTGAGCTAATTTTAATTAATTTTTGATTTGTTCTTCACTATGGTAAGCTCTTAATTTATTATAAATTAAGCAATTGTAAACGGAAAATAACAGATTACCCTGAATATCAATGTAATCTTCAATTGATGAGGAGGCACTGACATCTTCTGGGAAAACATCACAGCTTGTTGTCAAAGTGTTAATGAAAGCAAGAGGGATATATGAATGAATATTTCAAATTATGACGCTGTATCTTTGTAGAATTCATTAGATTAAGGTTTCGTCTTAGTAGAATTTGAGTTTCACAATGTTTGTGGATTTGGAAAATGATATTTTTACAACAGATAACTATTAAATTGATTTCTGCCTACTGCGGGCTTAGAAACTGTGATTGAAAACCTTCTTGATTTTACCTGAATACATTTGGTGCTTACTTTTTGTATTTGTAATTTGTGCATTGTTTCATCTTGTAAAATGTTATCCTTGGTGAATACATACGAACTTATGTGTATTATTATGTATTATGGAGCTTCAACACATCGTATGCTTCTGAGTAGAAAACATGAATTTTGTTTTAAATCAGAACATAATTTACAGAGAAGAAAATAATTGAAACCTATGCAGGTCTACAATACATGAATTATGTGCAGGACTACATATGCTGCATACTTCATATGTTCATTGTGTGTGAAAGACTGTATGCTGCAGTTTGTTTTTTAAAGGGTTTTTCAAAGTTGCCTGCTCTCGAGAACTGCTCTCTCAAACATCAACCGTAAGTCTCGCATTTCTTGCTACATGCTGTATTTGTTTTACATATTAATTTGAAATTTGAAATATATCTTTGTAAATTATGGCAGTGTGTGAGAACCTGGTATGGTTGCCTAATTAATGGCTCAAGATTGTGATTGGCTGTCGCATACTGAGGGCAAAAGTTCAATTCTTAGTCGTGTTTGTTCCTATCTGCTCTTTTGGTTGAATCAGCGATCAGCTGAGAATAGATTTGTTAATTGCATAGAAAAAGCTTCTGCTGGCTCTACTTATTTAATTGGAAATTGTGCTTTTGATGAGTTTTGTGTACAATGCTTCATGCCTGCGTCATGTGTTGTATTATTAGTTCAGGTTTTGCACTTATTCCTTGCTTCAGTAATTCTTTTCCTTGTTGCTCCTACAGTTACAACAATTTACGCCATTCTCTCGCGTGGTTGTCTGATGCTGGAATTCGACTTCTCAATTTCCTCTTCATGTACGATCCGATGAAAAGGTACAGATATATATTTATGTGTATGAGTTTGTCGGGAACTCTAAATGAGCAATATTTTGTATGACAGAACTAGGAAGTCATATTATAACTCTCGTCATAATCTGTATGTAATTTCTTATTCAGCATTATGTTTCTTATGCTATCTTGCAGACAGACATCTGATGCATTTTTGCCGACTGTAATTGGGCTTCTCTGTCACTGGATTGATTGACTGATAATTGATTGACTGATAATTGATTGACTGATAATTGATTGACTGATAATTGATTGACTGATAATTGATTGACTGATAATTGATTGATTGACTGATTGAATGCATCAGTCATGTAATGGTGACTCTTCCAATTACCTGAACACTGCTTATTAATTCAATTTTTCTTAATGATTTTAACTTCATTTAAAATTTTTGTCAGGAACTTAAAAGGAGCATGCATTCCAACTTTAAAAATAAACATATTGAGTGAATAAATCGCAATCAATAATTATGTGTCGTCTGAGAAGATATAATTTTGATTCTTTTCTAATAGTTTGTGCTATTGCTGAGCTAGTAATTATCAAGATATTTTTTACATTGATTACAAGGGCAACAGCAAAGGAATGCATAGACAGTTCGTACTTCAGACAACAACCTCATCGTAGGTTTCCTGTCTCCTGTTACAAGATTTTTTTAATGGAAATATTATTTGTCTGTTATGTTCTGACTGCATGCTCAAGAATTTGATTGAAAAATGTGACCTATATAAATTTTTAACCATGCATTTATGTACAATATATAATATATGAGTAGGTAAATATTCTATAAATGTGTATGGCTTATATTAGTTAGACACATTTAAGATATTTGGAAAGGCACAAAATTCTCTTACCTTTGCATGTATGTACATGCATATAATTATAGTGTGGATTGACTTGTTAACACACAGTTGTTGAGGATATGCCATGTAATGTAGCATATAAACAAGGCTATGTATAAAAAGGGTAATGCTAAAAAGGACTTAAATATTCTTGCCTGATGTGTTAATCAATGTAGCATGTTAAGTAACTAGTAGCTTTGGCACTATAGCACAAAAACAGTCAATACTACACAATATGTTTTAAATAAGGGAACTCTGCATACAGTGTATGCATAATACACTGAATGTATGAATAATATATCAATTATGCTGATCAATGACTTTTTCATTATGTGCTGGAAATTACTACATGTTTAATATGTTTATGTGTGAAAGAGACCCGAAAATAAATGGAACACCTCGTTTAGCAAAACTTTTGGAAGAAGTTTTATTTGTTTATTTTTTCAAGAAGTTTTGTGGTTCCATTTGCAGCCTGTCCTCCAGAGCTGATGCCATCATTTCCACGATATCGTAACATGAAGAGAAAGTCAGCTGCTGCTGCGCTTCCGGTTGCTGCTGCTGCGGTGTCGGATGCCAGGTACCACCAACTCCTCTAGTCCTCTAGCAGCTTGGCATATCTAATAATAATATTAATAATATTTAATAATAATCTGTTTAATTTCAAACCGACATGTACTGCGGTATGAGTGCAATTCTTAGTACGACCAAATGATCGCAAGTTATTACATGAGTTGATTTCACTGGGTTTTTTGGCAGCCATGCAAGAACCATCGCCACCTACCGAATAGAAGGCTGAGCCGACCTTTTGGAGGGTAGCGGGAAGCAATCCTGCAGTCGTGCACTGTTCATGCCAGTGTTGTTACCATTGCCCAAAACTATTGATTTTTTACTTCATCCGATATATATTTCACCTTCAGAATATTGTAACAGTTGTAACTATTGTTAATTTATTTATCTATGTTGTTTTCGCAGTCATTATTGTTGAATCTGAGCTGCCAACTACTAAATGTTCACAAACGACTTAATTAAGGTCTTTACGTGGAGGCTGCTCAGCGATGGTTGTTAGAATACATAAATTTATAACACTGCCAAATAGATTGTCATACTCCACTGTTGTAGCGTGTGAAATTTATTGCTTTGTTTTTACAGTAAAATACGGAGGAAGAGTTTCAATATGGAAGGCGCTGAATCACGGTCCTCTCGTGAAACGTCTTTCCATGTGAGTATCAACAGCATCTTTGAGAATGTTAGTTTGCAGCATAACTTGTCCATCATTTTAGTCATGGAACCCTTTTGATTTCAAGAACATTTTTCATTTTTGACAGAATCCCAATCTACAGGGTGGGCCAAAAAAAAGACCCCCATAGGTTTTTTGCCAATATCTTGACCAAAATTAAGAATTTCCAAATGAAATTTTACAGGCTTATAGACAATTCATATTTACACGTGATGGCCAAATTTCATCAAAATATTTCAAACAGAACAAAAGTTATATCACTTTTAGTGAGGCCACCCTACGTTTTTTGATGATTCAAAAAAAGTCAAAAGACGTAGGGTGGCCTCACTAAAAGTGATATAACTTTTGTTCTGTTTGAAATATTTTTATGAAATCTGGCCATCATATGTAAATATGAATTGTCTATAAACCTGTAAAATTTCATTTCGAAATTCTTACTTTTGGCCAAGATATTGACAAAAACCTACTTTTTGTTGCGTTACGTTTTTGAATCGTCAAAAAACGGTGGGTGGCCTTCCTAAAAGTGGCATAACTTTTGGTTTGTTTGAAATATTTTGATGAAATCTGACCATCAAATGTAAATATGGATTGTCTTTAAGACTGTAAAATTTCATGTCGAAATTCTTACTTTTGGTCAAAATATTGGCAAAAAACCTGGGGGGGGTCTTTTTTATGGCCCACCCTGTAGATTAAACGATTTGTGAAATACATGCGTCGTGTCTATGAAGCAGACCACTATGCAGGCTTAGTAATTATTATGGTATATACAGTTTTAATCTAAGAAAATAAATATTGGAAATTATTTTAACCAAAGTTTTCTATGACACCCTTGTCTCCATTTCAGACTCTATTTATAGTGTAACAAATATTAAATAACACTTCTATTCAATTCCTTCATGGAAATAATTCTTCATTGTCAATGCTGGTGTAGAGCAATTTACTAAATTAATGTTTCTTTTGTGTCGTTGCACTTTATTTTTAAGATCAGAAATTGACAACATTATCACTGCGCCTTTGGATCGTTTAAAAAATAATTCATGTGTTGACTATCTGTTATTGCTGTTGGAACTTGCAGCAAAAGATGCAGACTCAGAACGTGCTTCTGATATAGATTGTTGTTGTGGCTTGGTAGCCTATTGATTAGCATGTAACGCAGAGTGCAGGGGGTTGAACCTTCCTCACTGATGCAGTTACTGTATGGGGATCTTGAACAAGTCTTTCATATACAAATAGTTGGGGTCCATCAATGCTGTTTCGAAGGGTTGTATGTGTGGCCTACCACAGAGTTTTGGAAGGAGGACAATATAAACTACATTGTAGAAATCAATTATATTTTACATAATTTTTATTTTAAGTGGTCCTGTTATTTGGTTTTAACTGTGCAGGCTGAAATTACAAGGAACTGATGAGCTGTCATTTGGTTTATCGTATAGAGTATAGAGTCTATAGACCCTTTTCAGAAGCAATCCGAGCTCAGTCCCAACACACGAGTGCATAATTCTCAAGTGCTGATTGTTCTGCTTCATGTTCTTTTTGTGCTTTGCAGGTTAAGAAGATGAAACGGTGAGAGTGGAAAGGAAATACTGCTGGCCATAGAATGACATGAAAAGGCGATGCTGATACGAAGCAGTTTTCCAGTGTGAGGCAACCATCCATCTATCCACCTATGGCTTCCAGAAGACATCGGCTAAGCTGCATATCCGTTGCACAATGACCAACCGCCAGTGTGCAACAGTGTTGTTAAGAGACTTCAAGTATTCGAAAAGTCTAGGCTACTGTTATATGTTCATTGATTCCAAGAATAATCTGGTGTTAACTATAAAACACCTACAACAATGTTAGCCTTGCTACAGCTAAACAACTTATGATCTAGACCACAACACAACTATTAAAACAAGTGGCCTGCTGTTGTTGGCTGCTGTAAATAGTGAATAAGACTGAATGGATGGCATTGTTGCTGAGTACTCCGTACTCAATATTTAAAAACTTAAAGTCTTGCAATACTTTGGTGTTTCGCAACGCTAACCGGCTGTGAGTTTATTTCCGAGTGTAAATAGAAAGATGAAATAGTTGCAATGCTGAACTCGTATACGTATTAAATAATGAGGCAACTAGCAAATGCAGCCGGTCAGGCGTCAATAATTTCTGTGAGTCTGGATTCCATCCTACAACACATTCAACACGAACTTTTGAAATTAACATTGAAGCAGTTTTGTCAGTGGATTTCAGTTAAGCTATGTGAAGTTAGATCCCACATTTTTTGCCATGTCATTTGCTACAATTGACAAATCGACTCAGTTAGCAACTGACTTGTTTTGTGACTCACAGAGGTGACGGCATTGAGTAACAGTTGCTGATTATAAAGGAATAAAACTAGACTAATATTTTATTAAGAACAACAACGAACTGGAGAGTTGACGTTGCTATAAATATTTACGAAGCATGTTCATGTGTTTTTCAACTCTGTCATCAGTACACGGATGGAGCCAACAAGTTTTTAAGACATGGTAATGCAGCCCTTGCAACAGATGTCGGAGCCAATGGTGAAAATAATCTGAAGTTAACAGTAGGTCACTTGCAATCGAAGCACACGATGCGGTTGAAATCAATTGAAGATTAACTGCATAAGGAATGAGTGAAGGGAATTGTTAAACATCTTTGGCGTAAATTTTTCATACAAGCTGATTGTTTTTCTCATTTCTTCTTGTTTCAGTAATCTGAACTATTTTTTCCTGTTCTTGTCATTAGATATGCAATGCTTGTCACTGGACTTGAAATAATTGTGTAGATAATACATATAGTAAGCCGTGCGAAGTTGCGAACCAGCTTAGGTGCTAATCAAAAGAAAATTGATAATAAAGTGACGAGGTGATGGAACTGATGGAGCACCAAATCAGGAAGGAATGGACCAAGGAGCCATGTAGCTTGAAGGGGCGCTATGGCAAATGCAAGAAATAAATAAATAATATAAAAGGACAGACCGGCCCATACTATTACTTAATTCGAAGCATAGTCACATTACCACTTAGACAGTTCCTCTAAGCTTAAGTTCAACATCTGAAGGCATCATAAAATTAGCCAAATTGTGCATAAGTCTGATGTTGGTGCAAGAACATAATCTAACAGTTATCAAGCAATGATGCTCCAAATCACACTAACTGTGGCCTGCTATGTGAGCCAGGGCCCACATGAGTCCACAGCTGACTAGTTGTTGGCCGGCTAGGCGGCACTGACCTGATAAATGTTTACACATAATATTGACAATATCAACATGCATTCATTGTCATTATAGTAAACAGTACATGTTGAAACTAATAGGTCCACAATACATGTTGAGACTAATAGATGGCTAGACCTATTAACAAAAAAATTCATTAATACTTGGATTAATTATTAGGTTGACAACTAAGACACACTGTTACAAGCATCATTATACTTCAGGTCAAACTGTAGGTCAACTTTGTTTTTCTATTTCTCCCCACGCATTACTTAATTCGCATGAATTCTTGACCAAGTGCTTTCGTAAATGTGATTTGAGATGCGCCTGTTGAGTGTAAGCTGCACTGCAGGTGCTACATCTGTACAGTTTCTCTCCCGTGTGCCGCTGCACATCAGTGTTCAGTCTGATAATACCAGTGAAACTTTTGCCACCGGTGTTCCACATGAAAGGTCCACCCATATTCGTGCACATATGTATTTCGAGATGTGACCGTTGCCAAAACGACTTCTTGCAATGGTCGCATGCAAATGGTTTCGTGGCGCTGGTGTGACGCTGTACATGAATCGCTAAAGAGTACTTGCTTGCATAGTCTCTATTGCAGATCTTGCACACAAATCGGACAGAACCATTGTCCGTAGGAATTGATTCGGCATCTTTCATACCGCCTGAAAGTTGATTGAGATTTCCCTTCTTGTTACGCAACGCGCCGAGTTGATGTCGCTTCCTGTGGGCACGAAGGCAGCTTAAGCTCTTGAAAAATTTGTCACATAGAACACACAGGTGCTTCCTTTGCTTTGTGTGAATGGCCATGTGGTCGTCAAGAGGTGTTTTCTGGGTGAACGCACTTCCGCATAAGTGACAGAGGTGGGGCTTGTCACCCGTATGCGAACGCATGTGCCTACGCAGGTTGTTTGCAAACGACTTGTTGCAGATGCTACACGTGTACGGCTTCTCACCTGTGTGCACACGTGCGTGAGACGCCAAATCACTTTTCTTCGCAAATGTCTTGCCACACGTAGTACACAACGCCTTTTTTTGTCGCTCCTTTTTAACCATGCGGTGTGGCAATTTCTCGAGCATAAGCTCTGTTCGCCTGAAACTTTTTTCACAGTTTGTGCTATTGAAGGTATACAGCTCCCTCGATCTTTCTGATTTTTTCAAATCTGTTTGCTTGTGAACTTCTGATTTAACTTTGGTTGGAGTACATGCAGCATCAACACCAGTCTCGCTGCGCACCACCCATCCCTTGGTCACCTCATTTGGCATAAGAGAATCATTAACGGGATGGGCCACAAAGGCCTGAACTTGATTGTCACAAACACTCTGCTCTCTGATTTCTCCAAGGCAAGGGGAACTGTTTAACTGGTCGTTTGTTGAAGATGCTTGATCTTCTCCACAAGGCCCGTTGCTTTCGGTTTCCTTGGCAACATTTCTTTCTTCCATCTTAACTTGGTTTTCATTTGAAAACTCCTCTGCATCACTGAACAGAAACACAACAATAGTAACGCAAACAATGATAACAAAATTTGCTTATACTCGGACTTAACTATCAGTTTCCAGTAACTTGACTTGGCGACAGAATCTATCATCATTCATCATTTTACGTGACAGTATACAATACAATACAACTGAAATTTTATATCACCTTACAAAACTCAGACGTGCACACATGTGTCAACGATGCAACCATAATTGTATTGCAGAGCAATTGTGAGTGAAGGACTTGCTCAAGGTCCCTACACTGTTAACTCCTTGGACGGGAGCAAACCCGTACTCTCCGCATTACAGGCGAACTGCTCTAACCAATTGGCCACCGTACCTTACTAGTGTGACAGTGTGATCTGCAGTCACTGATATAAAAGTCATAGATATTTATCACCCTAAGATAAGATGGAGTAGAATCTGCAAGACAATTGCACACACTGAATCACCAAGATTCTTAAACTTAATATAAGCACAGTGCAATTCCTTCCGTAAGAACATGGAAAAACATCTAAACCTACTTGAGTTAGTACTCGGATCCATGGGTGTTTGGAATGTGACACATTCAGTCATCCACTAAATGCAACCATAGCAAGCTAGAGAAATGGTACCTTTTCAATCTCCTAAAATGTGTTTGGACTAGTTACCAGGTAACTGACGGATAAAGAAGACGGCTGAATGGCACAGTATTCCATAGATTGACTTGTCCTGGCTTCACATTACTCGCCCCCCCCTTTCTAACCGAATAGGTGATTATGACTATTCAGCCGAATATGAATAGTGTTCAAAATTGGTCTACTGACAACATTCAAAATTTCAAATGCAAGCAAAAGTTTCACTTTTAACAGTAAATTTAATACATAAACTAAAAGTAAACAGTTAACCACATGTAATTTTTCCATCCTCCTGTCAGTCTGTTACTTCAGTCCACTCGCTATAGCAGCCCCATTCGCAGAAACAGATGTCACATGACCACCATTCGTATTCAGTATGACTGCTACTATTCTACAAAATACTGAATAGCTATTTGGTCTGCTATTTGGTCCCGAAGTGAATGTTTGGTACAACCCTACAAGCCATGCAATGGTCCAAGTGTTACCTTAACACACCTTGACAGAGAATTTCCATGTCTATCCCTTGTCAACAAAAACTTACCTGATAATCGTTCGATATTGGTTGCGGCCTAAGCCAAGATCCTCAAGCGCCGTTAGCAGCTCGCTCAGCTTCTCTGAACTTGCGTACTTCATTGTAACTTCTAGCTTTCCAGTATAGATGAAACTCAGTGCTGTCTTTAGCACTTCAAAGTCATACCCAGACAGGTTCAGAAAGTGCAAGCCAGGTTCATCAGTAGACTCAAGGGCTTCTCGGAAAACCGAACTTGCAGCGGCCAACACAACACTATGAGCTTTCAGCTGTTGTTCACCAATAACAATAACCGTGTCACAGAATTGACCATCTCTACGGAATGAGTCCAGGCTTTTGAGCAGCTGTTCGGAATGACCGCTGGACTCCACATCGCCCTTAGATCCAGCTGTAAATGAAATCATGACCAATGAGCATCAATGTTTGACCAATGAATTATTTACATTTTTACAGGATGTACGTCACTTTTTGAAGAAGTATTAACACCATAAGATCATCATAAGAAGCAGTCAGCACAAAGAGAAACTTAAGTAAATGATGCAAAATAAACTACCAGGACTAATAATTTGATAATATAAACACAGAGAATTTTAATGTGTCCTATATGGCGATGTGTGAGGGGATGGTGCGTAGGGGAGGGGAGGGGAGTGGATGGGAGGAGGGAGAAGAATTGGGAAGGAGAGCTGATTGTAAGGTTTTACTGTACCTAATTGGTGAAAACTCAGCCACAAAAATTCAAGTGAAGCTGGGCAAAAACGCAAACTTGTATATTCTGAATAAAGTGGCAGTTTACTAGGAAGCAATATGAATGGCAAAAAGTTGATGGAGCATGATGCTGTTAAACAATAGCATGAATGTTAGTTTGAGAACATTTATAAAAAAAATCATCATTTCCAAGCTGGCACCCAGCCAAGTTTCAGTGACTGCCAAAACGGTAGCATATATCAATGAAACATCATTTGAATTTTGGTTAATTTATGTAATAACTTTAAAACAGTTGAAATAAGATATGCACCACCGAAGCCAACACGATTTTTCAACTAAACTACTCTTTCGCTCACTTTTAACATATTTAAACAAATACTGTAAATACTGTTCAACCCATGAAAAGATCAATATCAGTGTCTGTATCCTGGTTTAAGATTAGTGCATGAATATAGATTTATAATGCTTAATAAGTTTAATCCATTGCTGACCCTTGGATTCCCATACCATTTACTTCCACCAACATCGGGCGTTTGTTGTGGCTGCTGGCCCCTCAATTTCGATTGACCTTCCTCCTGCACTAAGGGCTAAAACTAATGACTCGTTTTTTCCTCATCTGTCTCCTCTCACTCTTTAAAGGCATTTCTTTCACCCCCCCCGAGTTTTCGTGCTGAGAGCACTTCTGAATAGTCAATCTGCGAAGGGCACAATATAAATTTATAGATGCAATAATTGGCAGGTAAAGGGTTAAATATAATATCTTCACGACCTCTCACATTGGAGGTACAATTTGAGATTGAATTAAGAAAGTTGAATTCATCCTCATGTGATTAACAGGAGGCAGAGATCATGTACATCAACTACATTAATTAACAAAAAGATGTAACTGACAAGGCAGAAAGATCAACCATTTCAGCACAAGACAGATGGCACCAAGAACCACACCGAGAGCAAAGAATTCTCTTGCATGTACTACTGAGAGATTCATTACAATCAGAATATGACCTATGAGAAAGAGACATTGGATGAGAATATTAGCAAGCCCATTGAAAAATTCACATTAATCTAGAGAAAAAATATCATAGAGAAAAAATATCATTTAGCAGTATCATGTTTTGCACATTATAATATATCACTCAGGATATTGGAGATTAATTCAAATGATACTCTTAAGGTAATCACATTCTAGAATATATATGTGCTAAATACCCAAAAGCAACCAAAAGAAATATAATTTAAAACAAAACATAAATCGAAGTCAACTCTCATTCAGTCTGTAGAAACAATTACACAATGGCTAGAACAGCTTTTCTTACGAGATAGATTGCAAAAAATTGTTTTACATTCTTTAACTAATTATTCAACAGCTAATACTTTCAACTTGGAGCAGAAAAACCGTCTGCTATGATGCGCAAAAAAGGGACGATAAAATGATAAATTACTACCTGCAGATTCTATAGAGTTTATACCGAAAGGTTTCTCACCAGTATGTGTATTTGTGCCTTTGTTTGCCTCACAGTTTCTTATATGCTTGTTGGTACTTTTGTGAGCAATAAGACCAGCTCTCTTTGTATTGACTAGTTTTATGTCACAAATTTTGCACAGCACATCATACTTTCTATATGGATCACGCTGAATCCAGTCTTTCAGTTCAGGGTCCTTTAGCCATTCGTTATTGAACGCCTGTCTGTAGTACGATTTCTTCTTTGTAACAGAACCAGCCACAGATGAATCTCCACCACACAATCCCAAATCAGAACTGTTCTCCATACTGTCATTGCTTTTCTTTGCCTCACTGTTTCTAACATGCTTCCTGGTAGCTTTATGAGCAATAAGCAGAGTTCGGTTTGTATTAACAAGTCTAGTGTCACAGATTTTACACAATGCAACATACTTTTCATTTGGGTCACTTTGAATCCAGTCCTTCAGTTCAGGGTCCGCAAGCCATTCATCATTGAATGCTTGGATGCAGTTCACTATCATCTTTTTAGCCGGACCAGCCATGACTGATTCTCCACTATCACATTTCATATCGAAATTGTTTGCTATGCTGTCATCATTTTTCTTTGCTTCACTGTTTCTCACATGCTTGCTGGTACTTTTGTGAGCAATAAGACCATGATGGTCTGTACTAACGAGTTTTGTGTCACAAATTTTGCATAGTACATCATGCTTTTCATATGGGTCACGTTGAATCCAGTCACTCAGTTCAGGGTCCTTTAGCCATTCGTCATTGAATGCTTCATTGTAGTTAAAGATCTTCCCTGAAACGGGATCTACCAAGGCCGAATCTCCACCATCCCACGTTGAATCTAAACTGTTCGCCATGTCGTCATCGCATTTCTTTCCTTTACTGTTTCTTACATGTTTGCTGGTATTTTTGTGTGCTATAAGACCAGCTCGCTTCGTATTAACGAGTTTCGTGTTACAAATTTTACACAGCACAACATACTTTTCATTTGGGTCACATTCGATCCAGTCTTTCAGTTCAGGATCCTCTAGCCATTCATAATTGAATGCTTGCTTTAAGAACAATTTCTTCTTTGTAACCGAGCCAGCCACTGCCAAATCCTCACCATCCAATCTCAAATCAGAACTGTCCACCACACTGTCATCGTTTTTCTTTGCTTCACTGTTTCCTATATGCTTGCTGGTATTTTTGTGAGCAATAAGACCATGACGGTTCGTATTAACAAGTTTAGTGTCACAAATATTACACAGCACAGCATACTTTTCATTTGGGTCACTTTGAATCCAGTCTTTCAGTTCAGGGTCCTTTAGCCATTCGTCATTGAAAGCTTGCTTGTAGTACAATTTCTTCTTTTTAGCTGAACCAGCCACAACGGATTCTCCACCATCCCATTGCATATCGGAGCTGTTTTCCATGCTGTTGTCATAACTATAAAAATAAATGAAGCAAAGCTTGTACTAAGGATAAAACTGTGGTTTGTTGTGGTGTGGTGTGCAGCTCAGAGCTATCTTTTCCATAAACGAAGATTATATTATGAAAATAAAATACAATTTATTAAATACTTTATCGTCAATGTCATGATTGTGCTCGCATCTCCAAACTTCAAAAGCACTATTCGAAAGTCAAGTGTAGAGCACCAGCCTATTCACAAGCGCTGCATCAAGTGAGAAGGGTTGTCCAAAGAGTACTCCGAAGTACCTCACAGAGCTCTTTAGGTGAATGTCGTTTAGGTAGATAATTGGAAGTTAAATCAAGGTAAGAGTTCTTGAGAAGGTGAGAATATAAATTGATGCAAATGTTCGCACATTTCTATAGTCGCTGTATAGGGTCCCAAAATGAATTTCGGACAGATCCCCAAAATCGATTTTTACACAACCTGATGACTTTCAGGCAATAAACTGTGTTATAAACAATTGATACTAATAGCACCACAATATCATGCATGTACTTTAATCCTGAATAGTTTACTGTAGTTCAAGCGCTATCTATAAAACTGCTCCTCAAGTAATCGGATTTTTGTGTATTTTGGCATTTTTGGGACCAAGGTTTTGGGTTAACCTCACATGACCTCGACTCTACTAGTTTTTCAATCAATTAATCGGGTGAGATCCTTCATCACCGCTCACGGGTCCATTCAAATGAACACCACTCGGTCTCTGACTGCCGCAGCAAAGCATCGTTCAAAGCATCTGTTGGGCCATTGAGCATACTTATGTTGTCCGATATACAGACCTGCGCAAGGAACATTCCCAGCTACTTAGCAAAATAGTTAACTTTGAAGTTCCTAAGGAATTCACGCAGGGTCCACTTCCTTTACCGAGTGCTAAACAGTCTGCCTTTGGTTACCTCCATGATGATAATGTCCAGATCGTTGTCCAAGGCTCGTCTTCTCAAACAACTTGCTCTATGCCAGTCTGCTGAATGTCTTAATGTTGATTTCATTTGCTGGATGCTTTCAAATCGTTTTTTGCTCAACTCTTCCACGACTCAGTTGATCTGGCTTGTCACTCATGAACAGCTATTTAAACTTGATTATGCTTCACCTGTCAAGCGGTTTTCTCAATGTACTTTCTTGAAAAATATCCGTGACTTGGCTGCTACTCTAGACGTACTCTTTCCTTCTCTGCACATCTCAAATCTCTCTCGGTCTAGTTTTATCATCTACTACGTTTTCGTGCCATTCGATCTGTCCCTCGTCGATTGATTCTTTCATACTATGGTTCATGCCTCGTCTGTTTCTGTATTGCCTATCAGTCATCACTTTATTTGTAAACGCACGAATTCATCTGATCGGGGATGACACTCTGAATTTTCCACAAAAAGGTCCAAAAAGGTTAGAAAAAGCTAGATAAGGTTTTACGTTTAAAAATACTACTAAGTTTTGACAAATTCAAAAGTTCCAATGAAATACAGATAAAGTACACATCTGATACATAAAATTTAATATTAAAATAAAATAAAATAAACTCCAAAACACATGCCTATCACAAAATGTCGTCCATAGATGATTATACCATAGAACCACGGGAGTAAGCGTCATACAATTTGATTATAGTGGCATCTGGAGTAGATAAAAATCTATTCATCAATTTCATCCTCCCAATAAAGACTCTTTTAAACTTCATCCCAAGAATGTTATTCAAAAACATATACTAACTATCTTGATTATAACTTTATAAGTTTTAAGCAGCCATTCAGTAAATTGTGCTAATGTAAATATACAGTGCTCTGTCTGTTGTTTATTGAATTAAACGAATATAGGCTACAATACGTAGGCCCTACTACCAAAGCATATATAGTCTAACGATCGATTCAATTCAATTCCAAAACTGATTGCTTCCTTTAATATTATTAATTCAATGAAATTTTTGTATGTCTCAATGTACCAGGTTGCGGGCTGAAAACGATCATTCAGATTCATTCTATTGTAATGTAATGTAATGTAATGTAGCCTAATGTAAATCTTCGAGATGCTGCTGATAATCTATTCTGTAAACGCTCCTTAGTCTATGCTGCTGCTGCACCAGCCCTTTGGAACGTACCGGTACTCTCAGTTAACAGACCTATAATGTAATGTAATGTAAATCTTCGATAATTTCTCAGCGCCCACAAATTGCCTATAGCTTCGATCGTCTGTTCGCTCATCCTAGCCCCCATCTCCCCAACAATTTCCTCCTAATTCAACTTTTCCCTCCGCTTGCACTCGCCTCTGCTGCTTTCCATTCACGATTGCATGAAAACCGAACTCTTCAAGCTATCCTATCCCGATTCTAAGCAGGTTCCACAGCACAACTACCACCATCACCGACAACCACCGTACGTGAATAAGCTGGTTCCCGCGACTTGGCTTTTGTGGGCGCTGTAGAAGTTTCGAGATTACGATTACGATTACGTAGTACCACCGCAGTAGGCCTTTATGTGGTACGGTACCACGTACGCTGTTTCCTCGGTTTGTCCTCCCGGATTTTGACCTGGCACCGGAACGAAAAAGGCAGCTCTAGATATTGCGGACTTGATTTGATATAGCGCTGGTGTTAAGCTGGTCTCCCTGTCAGTCCTGACGTCGCTTTGGTGGGCGCTGAGAAATTCTCGAAGATTACATTAGGCTACATCTAAATTCCTTTGTGTCCATTATCCAGGGCAATACGCGCATGTGGCGCCTCTAGCGACTCTGCATGTTATGCAACATTGCGTAACCAGCGTCTACATAATAGGTCAATCGCTGTTCCTGCTGAGGCCAGATTCCAGGGGTGTGGCGAGCCTTATCTATCCACCAGTCGACCACAATTCTTTCAAGAGAAAGTCGGGAGCACATGTGCCCTGTGTGCAACAACGTAGTCGCTTTCGCGAATCAGCTTTGCATAATTTAAGTTCAGCGCAAAGGCGTTCAAAATGTTTGCCATAGAACCTTTGACCCCCGGCATTCAGCAATAAGCGCGTCCGTCTGAGATTTTTCCTTAAGTAATAAATTACATGTTTCTGTTTTGACGGGGTTTCAATTCCTGCGTTCTTGTCTTAGATACGCTAAAGTACTTTTACATGGAATAAAAACAGGTGATTTAGTTTTGATTAATTAGTTGTGTCACGATTTTTTGGGCCTGTGTGTGTTGCAGTTGATTTATTCTATATTTTTGCTACGAATTGTGTCAACGACTTAAAAAGTCAGTGACTCGGTTAACCGTCCAAGACTCTCTTGAGTACATAGCATAGAAATTTGGTTCCACGATTTATGTAAATCGTCAGGCAAGACCTGTAAGCTAACATTATGCCTATGGCATTTTCTGTTTAGTTGTGTAGATTGAATTCGCCTATGTATTTAAGAGTTTACAGGTGGACTTGAGCTATAGCTAATAGGGTGCGAATTGTGTTGGGTGGGGGGGAAGTAAGCACGTATGTCTGTAGGCGGTACAGCTTGTCATGAAAGAAATACTTGAGAGATTAGGTTCTAGGTTTACAATTTCAGTGTGGGGAGTTTGTCAAAATTCCAACCCAAAGAGTCTTCAGAAGGTCCGAGTAGCCGAGTGTCATGGTCATTGATATATTGTAAAAAAAATGTCTCATAGGGGACCCTCGGCTGCAGGTCAAGTTTGGAGGTAGCCTGGTAGAGGTACGTGCATAGGGGACAGAAGTACTTATCGCATAATTATGCAGATATACTTCTGTATATAAAATATGTTGCTGTATTTGCCGGATTATCTCATGTTGTTTTATATGTTATAACCTGTTTTGTATTTTATTATTTCAAGGTGAACTTCCTGTTGGAATTGGGAGTTCTGTGTTATCAAGATATTCGGATGTTGCTGTCACCAGCATCCAGGCGTGACATCCAGTAGCATGTCCTGAGACATGTCTCATCTGTCGCAGTCTAGCAGTTTATCTCCTGAGGATGCCAGTGGTACAGAGGAGGAGAAGTCATCTCCTGTGGATCTTTGCCATTTGGATGACGTGGATACGGAGGCGATTGATGTGAGCAAATCCCCCGTTGCCATGGTGACTTCTGTTCCTAGCAGTTCTGGCAGCAGGTGCTATCGCTGCCGAATCTGCGGTGAGGTAAAGCAGAATCATCATGGCATTGGTTCTTGCTTTATTTCGATTCTTTATTCTGAGACGTTCATCTAAGACCTTCTGTGTTGTATACCTATGCCCTAATGTTGTGTATTTGTTCTCTTACTTATGTAAGTATGTCTCCACATCTATGTATAATTAGCAAAGGTATAATTAGCAAAGGTATAATTAGCAAAGGTATACTTGCATACTTACTTTCTATGAATATAAATCTATAAATATGATGTGATACTTAAAATGCTCTCATGCTTTGAAACAAGATTGTGTTATTGTTGTGGGTCGTTTCCTGATGCATGACTAAATCAAGGACCTGTAATAGGTAGACACATGTGTGTTATATCAGAATTCATGTCATAACATCTGGATCTGGATCCAGTTTGAATCTGGATCTGGTTTGTGTCTTTAAATGCGCCAAATATTAAAATTGAGATCGTATGCACACAATTGGTGTACTCACTGTACTGCTTGGCCAGGCCCGACCCTAAGATGTGCGGGGCCCAAGCCAGTTTGATCCGGTTCCCAAACAAACATTTGCAAGTTGACTTCCTGCCAATACGGTATTGTCAATACCATATGACTTGTTAAAAAACGCCAAGGTGAAAACAGTTGGTTAGCAAACACAAAATTCAAATCAGGATCTCAAAATTTTTTAGAATTTACCATGAACCAGATTTGCATTTCACTTATTAATAATTTGAATATCTGACCACCGAAGAAGTATGATAATAAAAGGAGAATTGCTGGGAGGGTTGGGGTTCAGCCCCTCCTAGTCTTTGAAGTAAAAAATATACGGGAATTTTTAAGATTTCTCAGTTTTAACGTCAAGTTGCCATGTGGAAAGACTTGCGCCTATAAGTCTAGATCACGCGGGTGATGTCAAACCACGAACTTCTATTTAAAATGTTGAAGAGACAACCTGCAGAGTTTAATTGAACCTATAGTTACCATGTATTAAAACCCATTTTACATATATATATAAACCTAGTTCAACAATAATATTGAGTGTGTTCTATGAAAACTCGAATTCTGCACGCACAACAACAGTTGTAACATGCTATATCTGCAGACTCGCTATTTCGGAGTCTTTCCAAAATGCCCAATTATATTCACAGGGCAAATTGAATGGAATATTGCTGCTAAGGGATGAAAGCTGTGAATCTCATCACATGCAATTATAGCCAGCAGCGCGGGCCCTTGAGAGCGCGGGGCTCAAGGCGGCTGCCTCTCTCATCTTACCCTAAGGCTGGGCCTTTGCTTGGCCACATCTGAGACGTTTCTCTTGAAGTGGCACTATATAAATTCATGACTATGATATGAATTTACGACTACGACCTGTTCTCAACACTGCCACGCAAAGTTTATATTATCTGTTTCTCACGTTGTGTAGTGCTGTAGTCTTTGTCGTTGTCCAGTTTTCTGTATGATGCTTTTCTGTTGCCCTTCAAGGATTTCAGCAACAAATCCGCCATGTTTCTACACTTGCATGACAAGCACAGCGCTGCCGACAAGTGCTACAAATGCGAGTCGTGCTACAAGTCATTCCCATCGAGCCAGCAGTTGACTCAGCACTCACTCGTGCACACAAATGTACGTCGATATCGATGCCAGTACTGCGATAAAGCATTTAAGCAACTGTCGCATGTTCAGCAGCATGAAAGAATCCACACAGGTTCGTAATTTTTTATTGTATTCTATTGTATTGTAGTTGAAGCAATTTCTACATGTGATCATGCTATGTTGTTAGCAAATAGGTGTAATTTTTTGGCAATTTCTGATCCAAACAATCCCCAATTGTCTCATTGGGATACCCCTTCTCGGTGGTGATGCTATCATAGGTTGCGGCTGGTCCTGCCTATTTTGACTTGCCTTACGACCTGCCAAATATTCTTTGACATATTTTTATTTTCTTTATGTTTAATTTCTTCGACTTGCTGAATTACTCCATGACCCTGATGCGACCTGCTGAAGATGTGTGGCTGGCGCAGCAATTGCTGACATTCACCATCTTGGAGAGATTGGAATCCATGATCTCTGTGTTACAAGACAACCATTCTAGTCAATCATTGTCGGCCCCAAGTCCTTCAGGTTCTCTTGCTAATCAATTGACTATTAGCTAACTGACATGTATGACAACGGTATGCAGTACTGTTAGACGGAGGCACCTGGTGCTGCTTGGCACATTGCTCGAATGCCAGCAGACTCAGATTCTAGACAGGCACTGCTGGCACAGGCTTTGCCTTTCTTTAAGTGCCTTAGAGTAAGACTTAGATCTACCTGACTCAGGATGACAAGTGAAGACTGGGCTGGGCATAGATCTGAACATGGCCATAACTGTGGCTGAGGATCGGACATGTTTGAGAAATTTAGTAAACTCTTTGTGCAAAGCTCCCATTGGTGGAGTAGGCAACGAATGATGATGACGACGATGATAACTGACAGGTAAATTTTCATATCAAGTATGAAAGTTGTTACTTAAAGTGAATAGCTGTTATGCTTTATTGACAGGTGAGTTACCATACCACTGCCCCATATCATCGTGCGAGAGATCGTTTCGACAACTGTCGAGTATGAAGCAACATCTAAAAGGTCACTGTCAGCCAATTAATCCATCCAACTTCTTATCTGCATTGTCACCTTCGCCATTCTTCGAAGCTGGCACATCGTTATCGCCTAAGGTATGTTGTCCTTTAATGGAAAACTAGAAATAGTGACCAAGTCTTGCTTTTTATTCTTGCTCATCTCGTATTTTTCCTATGACCTTTAATCTGTGCGAGTGTAGTAAGATATAATGTATTCAAATCTATAGATCTAAATAATGGGAAGTTCTAAGTGTGCTGTGTGTTTAATAGATGAGAATAGAAATTAAATTGTTTTTAATGCCTGCTCCTCTGACAGTTTTCAAGAGGTCAGTTGCTGAGGGTGACTGGCAAATGAACATCATAAGCTGAGGCTAAGCAAATGAAGTTGCCAGCCATGGCGGCCTATCAACACTGGCTTTATGCATTGTACTTAGTTAAGACTTGTATCACCATGACATTGAGCTTTGTAAGGAGGGCATTATAAAATTTCAGTTGTATTGTATGACAGGAGTCGCAGGACTTCTATGTATTCGACACTCTCTTGCTTTCATTTGCTATAAAAATGGCTTTGAATTTCATTAGCATGTGTTTTTACCATTTCTAATTTCTATTGAACTCCAGCTTTATTTTGAATCTTAAATAATAAACTTTATGGAATGTTTTTGTGCAGAACTGTTTATTGATACATATTTGTGTATTTCTCCATTTTTTCTTAAGGGATGATATGTGCCTCAGGCATCTAATGAAAATAATAGCTCTATTTATAGTCTAGTATGTCCATGCCAGTCCCAAGCATGGATAAAGGAGGAGGTTGACAGTAGTTATTTTTGTTATGACTGCGTGTGGTTAAACAGTGACTAACTAAGATATCAATAAAACCTAAAAATCCAGACAAAATGCTGTTTTAGTTTTCTGCCCTGTAATTTTATCATCCTGAAAGATCTTGTGGACTTTGAATAAAGAGGTAGGGAGATGGTTGAGTGGTTATATGCTGACACAAAGGTTACAATTATGTGGGTTCGAAACCCACTAGCCCCATGAGGTTGACTTGGCCTTCAACTCCCTAAAGGTGACTGTAAAATGAGCAATAGAAGAGATAGACACCTTGCAGACTGCCATAAGTTAAATTCAACTTCTGTTATCCTTCCTATCACCTGTTACTACTATATCATGTAATCTTACTGCGTACTTGTTAGTTTGAATTAGTAAGTGAATAATATTTATTTTATCAATTTGGCAAAACTATGTATTGGTATTATTGAATTTTTAGTTTACCGGTGACATGGGGATTCTACAAGAAGAAGATTCACCACACACAGCAACATCTATGAAACACGAAGCACCTGACAGTAGCTGCGGCTCTTCATCAGCGAGTTTAGCAGCAGCATACTCCAGTGAGTCGGAAAACCTGGTTGAGTCGAGCCACGCGAGGGAAGAGGAACGGGAAATGCCGGTGAAGAGGAAGAAGCAGGAGACGGAAGAGGCTGGCTCCGTTACTCCTCTCTACCAACAGTCGCTCATTGATCTGAGCAGCAAACTGGGAGAAATCAAGCGTAAACAGCGTAGATTGCGTCTGCAGGCGACCATCTTGCCCTGACTCTGTCGTCAATGTAGTATGATTGATGAAGGTGTGACCAACAATGACAGGGCCTGCTCTGGTCTGAGTAAAACCAGGACTTGATGACCGCTTGGTTCACATTCGAACTTCATTGGACGATGATGTCCCACACAATTCCTTATTCAACTACTTTTCAGTTGAATCTTGGACGGTGTATACTGTATTTGTATTTCAATTTCGACGGCGTGTGATTTCATCGCACAGTTATAGATCAGTTAGACAGTGGAATACGTAGCGTCTATGACTGGATCTTGAAAACAGTAGAATATCGCTTTGATGTGGGTTAGTAATCCCTTGCAACTTCAGCTTGCAATGAATTTGTGCAAAAAGAATACTTCTGATAAATTATGACATTTGTTTATGATGTGAAGTTAACAATAATTGTGACTTGAGGATAATTTAATTTTTTATGTTGTTGGACTGCTGTAATCCCATCTGTGCTTCAGTTAAAATATCTGTTTTATCGTAATCTCCAAATTTCTAAAACTCCACTCGCAAGCCAAGTGCAGGGCACCAGATTATTCACAGCCTGTACTCTGCCTACAACTGCCAACAGAGGATTGTACTAAATCATAGGTGTAAACTTTTAAAGGTGGGCCAGTGTGCTGATTGCTGAAGGGACTTGAACAAACGGAGTATGGATCGGTGAGGGCTTTGTCCCAGAAATTTCTTTTGCAAAACTAAATCTTAAATGGTGCTTTTTCAAAGCGTACTTGCAGTCAAATTAGGTTTTTCAAATCTTTTATCTTCATTATCAGTCACAAACTGTGACAAACATCACATAAAACTCATTAAGCTTTATAATTTACTAATTTGAAATCTTATTTTCAAACTGTGTAGTCTTTTGTCAAGGTTTCACAGACTTGAAGATATCAAATAAATAGGCGAGATTCCTGTGGTATGCTCGAGAAAGGATTGCAGTTACTGAGAAACTTTTCAGTTACTAACTTAAAATATAACCTTTGTTAGTGTCACACTCTTGTTTCCACACGTACTGTAGTGTGTATTTTGTGCCATATGTTTTATATTGGTACGTGTTATCTTGTAAGAAATTGTGCGGTGTGCCTGAAACACGTTGCGAGATATCATTGAATTGTGCAATCACTGAAAAATGACAGAATGTCGAGAAGTGCAAGCTTCTGGTTACTTTGGTACTAATAACATGTGCATAAAGTTTTACTTATATAGCGTTGTCACTTAAAGCAGCATACAGTGAATGGTAGCAATTGTAATACAATCTTTAAACTGTGAATAGGCTGTAAAACTTGCTTCCTAGATAGATTTACTGTACTGATCATGTAAACTTAGCTGGTTTTTGCGAGTTTTGAGAAGTTGCCTCACAGCACAAGGCAGTGAAATCGACAATTTGTTATAAATAATCAATGCGCTTTATGTAGTCAGCAGAACAATACCATTTTGTTGTCATACAGTAGTACCTGTTAAGTTATGTTTTAATTTTTTTATTTCATACATTAATTATTTTTAATAATTCTTAGACAGATACAGCTGTGTATTTTAATAAAGTTATCGTTAGGTTGATAGAAATGTCTGGGTTGAAACACTGAAGGCTTGGAGGATTTTGTCGCCAAAAGTATTGTCGATTAATTTCCTGCCCAATGAAGAAAGGGTGTGATGGGATTGCTAAGGAATGGTTCTTTTGCAGTACGTAGATTAGAAGTTTGCATTCATAACCTGTCCGGTGTGATTGTATTGTATTGTTGTATTGTGTTGTATATGACTGTTTATAAAGCGCTTCTGTCAACAAAAGCCTTGCAGAAGTGCTCTCAGTGCCATCGACCCCAAGAGAAAAGGCAGCAGGATTTGAGGTGAGAGAAAGATCAGGAATGACGGAGAGAAAGGCGGAGTGAACTGATGGTGGAAATTAGATGGATGGATGGATCCGATTTGACCAGGGTCTATGACAACAGAGGCCGTTACCCTGGACAGAAATTTGCTCGGCGTTTTACAGCACTTATTCATTCCGTAGAGAAGGACCTATCTAGGCAAAGCAGATCTGGATTGAGCCATGGCAGGCTTGACGTGGGAACAAAGAGGTCTAGCCGATCAGAGGATCTAAGGGAGGCAGGGAAGTGGCAGAGGGGACGAACCATGAGATCACAAAGATACTTTGGAGCAAGACCCAATTTGGAATTAAGAACCAATAAAAGGACTTTGAATTGTATATGCGCTGAGAGAAAGAGAGAGAGAGAGGGAGCGAGTGAAGTTGTTCTGTCATGAATGTAGAGATGTGGGAGAATCGAGGAAGACGGGCTATCAGTCTAGCAGTCGCTGATGATTCTGTGTTTGCTGAATTGTTTCAGTATTTCTGATCGTACAAACAAGTTGTCTAATCACAAGCTATTTAATGTCGACTCTGAGCATGGTATTTGTACTATCATGTCTGTTAGTTGGGCTCTTTGCATCGTAGACCTTGATTTCTGATTACTTTTAAAATGGAAATTGTTGCGATACGTAGGATTGTTTTGAGTGATACAAATTGTGATAATTTTCATATTTACTACAACAAATTTTCAATCTATTAACAAACATGGCCGAGGTTTAGACAATTTCAAAGACGAGGCTGAAAATAGGAAGGATACGTCTATGGTAAATGTACTGAATTCATAGTGCTTGATTGATGTATCAAAACTCCAAACATCTAGAATGAATATCATTTTCTGTTTGAACTGTAGAGATTTCTTTGAATCTAAAGTCATGAACAAATAATATTTAATCGATTTTCGAGCAGATCTGTAGTCAACATTCGTTTGTTTGTCTTTGTGTTTTGAGGTTTTTGTGTATTACATTTATCAATAAAGGTTATTTTCTATTGGAGCGTCGCTTTAAATTTTTAACGAATGATGGTAGGCAGATGTTTCTTGACTGCTGGTCCCCTATTGGAACTTGTATATTTCATGAAACCCTGTGTACAAGTAAGCTCTTCTCCCCTCCCCTACTGCCTTACAAAAGTTGATTAGCTGAAAATCATCTATAAAGCATTTATTTTGGTTAAACATCAACGGCATTGGCAGGAATGAGTGGGAAGACGTGCTGGGAGCTACGAATAGCTAGCTACCTTTAAGTCACATTTGACCATTTGTAAACTCGTTTCACACCAATAGTGTGAACGGATTATCAACCGTTCATGCTAGTTAAAATTTGTTAACTTATGGTTTGCTGTTTAGATTTGAACAGAATTTAATCATAATGTGATCAAATGCTATCAGATGACTGAAGGATCTTCTAATTCTGGTTCTCCAACCTTAGGCAGGTTCGAATGCAAAATGTTGCCACTCCATCCTCCGCTGCGCCTTCTTGAGTTTTTAGTAACTGTCCTCCATCATCAAGTAGGATAATGCATACTTATAAATAGGCTACTTTAGACGTACGTCATAATTAGGGATATATTTTGCAAACGTACATTTTATCAAGACCCCTGCCATACTCTGCCTATATCCGGTTACCCTCCCTGCATCCGTAATATATGGACAGTTCCTTATGGAATTTCATGGTGCACAGGCTGTAGTTTCTCAAAACATGTCAATCAGCTGACTCGTGGCTGTTACTACCAAATTCGTCAGCTACGGGTCATCTCTCGCTCCCTATCAGAGGATTCTGCTGCTACTCTTGTTCATGCTTTTGTCACCAGCCGCTTGGACTACTGTTGCTCTATTCTTGTCGGTTTGCCTCAATTATTGATATCCCGACTTGACCGTGTTCTTCGGTCTGCAGCCCGGCTAATTGGGCGAATCCCTAAATATGCATCTGTTTCATCATACATGCGTGATACTCTACACTGGCTCCCTATCTCACAGCGCATCGAGTACAGAATTGCTTCACTGGTTTGGCGTTGTCTCCTTGGCTGTGCTCCGACTTATCTTGTTGAGCTCTGCCGTCCAGTATCTGTTGTCCTGGCTCGCCGAGCCCTTCGCTCTGCCTCTAGTGGGAAGCTTTTGGTCCCACGTGTTGAAACCTCAACCTGTCAGCGTCGTGCTTTCTCAGTTGTAGGTCCATCTGTCTGGAATAGTCTCCCGTTGCAGGTGCGCCTGCTACCAAGGATTGACTCATCAGTCTTCTACAAGCTCCTTAAAACTTTTTTGTTTCACCGTGGTTGGATTGGGAGCGCTTCTGAGTGGATTTCTTGAAGAGGCGCTATATAAATTCTTGAAATGAATGAATGAATGACAAGGTTTAAACCACAAGTGATGGGACTGGCCATACACTACGTAATAAAATTGTTTAAAGTTTCAAGTTAATTACAGATACAGCGGAGCCATGCAGCGCGACTGTCTGTAGTTCATAATAGGACCCGTATTCCGCGCGGTGGCCGAGATACAGATCACTTATTATTAGGCTTAGGCTTAGATAAGCTTGCTCAGAAAATTAATATAGGTATGCGAGCCAGCTTCATCCAGCACAGAAACATATCGTCACGATAGGCCTATAGTTCTATGTGGTATAGCCGAAGAAGTCGCCCATGCATGACGCAACAGCTGCTTTCATGTTACACTGATTGAACCATTAAATTCAAGGAGTATGACAAGAACAACTGAATTAGTGAAGTATGTCATGTAGCGCAATTAAAAACTACGGCGCTATATGATTATCGTATCGCCATGCGCCGGTTTTATTCGGACGTCATTCGCTGACACGTTGCTCAGATTCACGCATTTACTGTGGTCGTTATGGGTGCGATTAACGACCAATTAAACAATTATTTCCAAAGATTGATAAAAAATATGACTGCAAATATAAATGCTATGGCGTATGTGTACCGTTTTTAAAGTCTTTTTAAAGTTTTTAAAGTCTTAAATATAAGTTTGACTTACGATAATGCATTTATGAAAGTCTGACAGATTTATTTTAATTTGGGCTATAATTATTTGGATTTGTGTGCGGACTACAATGTCAGGAGATCCGTCATGTGTTTACAAATGATGTAAACGTACAGAGTTCCTACAGAAAAGTTTCAATAATAATTTGTCTGTTAGAGCGTTCTTTTTAAATTTCCTTGGTTTATTCTATTTTATTCTTTGTACGCAAGGTGAGCAGTTGTTGAGCTCGGATTGAATTCAGCGCGAAAGGTTTCACTCAAAACTGAACTCTCACCTCAAGATCCACCGTCCAATTCTCGACCTAAACGACACCCACCACAGTACCATTAGTCTGCTAGAAATAGTGTGAACCTTGGAAAAATATTCTGACAAGCAAAAATTCTATATCGTTACAACCGGAAGACTATGTGTATTATACTATAATACAGGGCCGTTAATCTGTTTCTAGATGTGGTGATGGGAATTTCCCTTTCGGAATTGTGCGTAGTAGGCCTTTACCTACCTCCCTCACGGAGTACACCATTGAGTTCAGTGACACCCTAGGTCTAATTAAGGTTAAAATGGTTGGTTCGCACTAATGGAAATATAGCCTTTTATGTTCGAATTAGGCCTACATGTAAACAACACAACTAGGGTTCTATTACCAAACCAAAACAGTTGAAAGCATTGGACTTATTTAGTCACTTATTTTTTCTTCATTTTGATTTCCTGCATCCGAATGGGTTAGTAACTTAGTAGGCCTATGCATCTACCTATAGCAACTCATTTGCAGGTCCTACTGTAAATTTAGCTGTTTCAAGCTGCATATGTTTGATCATCAACTTACAAACAACAAATCGGTATACTCTTCTAAAATGCGTTGACAAGGGTTTAAGACATGTGTAAAAGTTGATTGAACCTCAGTCATTTATAGAGATATATAGCTTAAAGTGGATAAAACCAACTTTGATTATACATTACTTCCTACATGTATAGGATATAGTCTACAACTCAACAATACTTTTTCATATCGTTTTGTTGTTTTTGCCTTCCCTTGCCTATCAATTTTGTTATTGGTGTTCTTGGTGTCATTATTCCTTATTTCTCTTGCTTCAAATCCTGCATTTTCTCTCGTGGCCGATTGCACTGGGAGGCACTTCTGAAAGACTTGCTGAGAGAGGCGCTTTATAAATGGTCATATACAATACAATACGAAGGTTCTTGTGTCATTGATAATTTTGGTGGAATCTGGATGTATTTATTTGTCTAGTTGCTGAATGATTCCTCTGTTCTTTTGTAGATGATTCGCTTTGTCATTTTAACATCACTGATAACCGTTTACCTCCTCAATGGCGTGGTTTGTCCGCCCGTCACCCAACCACCACCACCAACCAAATCAGAAGAGGATGAGAGTGAGCAAGGCAAGGTTGGTACATGGCCTGTACAAATCATCTGTACATTGTGAGGCCAGGGTGATGCAGTAACAGTAGCAGTTTAATTTGGGTCTCTGCAATATGATACTAATGAGAATTTATGCAACGCTGCTTTCTGATGACTACTTAGCTTTGGTCAAAGAAGAGGAAAGTTTCAAGATGAAGGTGAATTGAAACGTTATTTATAGGGTTAAGATGCACATTAGACGGTATCACGACTGAAAGATAAATAATGTTAGGAAGACTTCTCTAGGTGATTGGTCCTCTTAGCATATCATACGGTCATGCCAATGTGGGTGATGTTACCATCAGTATGGTCCTCTCAGTACGGCATATGCTGATTATGCTCCTGTCAGCATGGGTATGCTCCTGGGCCATAATTTTGAGCATTATATTATTTTTACTGAGTAATATTTAATTAATACTGTATGTGAATAATGCAATAGATGTATTATGTAATTAGTATACTTTACCAAGACGTCCTTATAAAATGTGTTGCTATTATAAAAATTCTTGTATAACATGCTTAGGTTGGACATGGACTACAATTTATTTCAGGTGTGGTATATCGCCTAATTGTTATAAGGCAGTTTATTTTAAATGCATGAATTCCAGTAAATGCAATGTAAGGACATTCCTGCATAGTTGAAAACTTAACTGTAGTTGCAAAGTTAATCCTGTTACAGAAAATTGCCATTTATGTTGGTACCAAGTTATGCACTTCAGTGATATTCAATGTCCCATGTGTCCATGTATCATTTTCAGTGTTTTCCTTTGGAAAAAAGAAAATCCTGACATTATTTGATACCGGTTTAAAGAATTGTATTGAATTTGGATTTGAGTTGTTTGTGAATTACCATTTAGTTGACATGTTTTACAGAATATGGGCCTTGAGTATGAACGCTACCTCAAGGAGGTAGTTGGAGTTTTAGAATCCGATGAGGGCTTTAGGAAGAAGCTTGAGGAGTCTAATATATCTGAGATACAGGTAACACTGCACATTGAGAGATGCATGTGGAATGCTAGGATAAGACGTGATTTAGTGTCTGCTTTTCAGAATTACTTGACTTCAACTGAGCATTTTTAGATGTGTTCAGAGACAAGCATAGTACTCAGAAGCCCAAATTGTTGAGTTTTTTTTCAGAAATTCTGTAATTTTGCATTTCTGATCCAGTTAAATCTGTGCAAAATCTCGTAGTTCCCGGCAATTAAACTTGGAACCTTTTGGGTACGGAGTTCATCAATATTAGCAAGAAATTCCAACTCTCCCATGTATTAGAATATGATAAATTACAGTACAATGATATGAATGGATTACTGTTCATATCATAATAGTTACAATTTATTAAATTAAGAGTTTGAAAACAGTAATTTTTATCATTAAAAGCTTATTTCTTCTGCATTTTTGGTCTTCTGTGTACAGTTGTTTATTCAATTTAAGTAAGACTACTTTCCTTTTTGTATTTTTGTTGAATTTCTGATTTCTTTGTTTTCCTGCATGCAATGATTCCACTTTTGATGCTTTTGTTTATTGTGCTGTTATTAAAGTGCATGATGCTTGTTAACTGTTATTCTGTAAATCTCACGTAATATTGCATGCATTATGTTTGCTGCAGTGTTAATCCTTGTAACAGCTTACTTATTTTGAGATTGTGTTGTAGAAATGTCATATATCTTTTTCGTATATAGGTTTTATTTGTATATCTTTATGTATTTTATTTATTTATTTATTTTGATTGTTTATATGATCGATACTTAAGGTTAAGTTATGTTTTGACAGTATTATTGATTCCTTTTATCCTTTTCCTTTACACCAAGATCTGCAGAGTTTTAATTTTAGTTGCATGTGAATTTATATGCTTTGTTGTATGCTATCTTTGTGTATGCATGGCTGTTGTACACAACCTTTTGCATGTTCACGTTGATGCATGC
Organism: Lumbricus terrestris; assembly: GCA_949752735.1. Lineage (NCBI taxonomy): Eukaryota > Metazoa > Annelida > Clitellata > Crassiclitellata > Lumbricidae > Lumbricus > Lumbricus terrestris. Next base: position 90,274,109 of record OX457036.1, read on the forward strand.
TTTTTCTATTCCCTTGCATGTTGTGCTTATTGTGATTGATTTGCTTTTTATGCTGATCAGTAATTCGTTTCTGTATGTCCAGCTGAATGAGTTGACCTATGACAAGTACTTGCAAGAGGTGATGGGCTTACTCATGACGGACACGAACTTTGCGAGCAGAATGATGGAAACAGCCGGCAATAAGACGGCCGAGGTTTAGTTAAACCTTTCCACAGTTCACTTCATCATTATTCATTCTTTTCTTATTCGATTTTATCTGGTACTTTACATACATAATTAAATTTTTAAAAACCTGTTTTTAGGACTTATGTATATCACCATTTCATCCAGGGCTTAAAGTGTGCCTGGACGGTCATGGACGGCGTCCATGCACTTGTTTTAAAATCTGAGCGCCATCCAGCCACTTATTGGTGAGCACAGACTGGAAAGGTAAGGGGCGTCCAGGGACTTCTTTTGGAGAGGCAAGGGGCGCCCAGGCACTTATTTTTCCACACTTTAGGCACTGATTTCATCACAATGACCAATCAGAATAATCTGTAGTTGAAGTGTAGTGGAAACTGGTGTGTGTACACATAATAATGTTGTGTGTTGGTGGTGGTACACTCATGATCAAAATGGAGCAGTGACTGTGGTGGTGTGCTATTAAAGGAAGGATGTTGGAAAAGGTCTTTACTTTCAGCCCTGATTTGTTTATAATGATTGAGTTTTTTTGTACATAAATTTTCTTGGCCTTTCTGCTACTTAATCTTTCTCAGTATCATATATATCTTAAGTTTATTATTCATCTCTATTACAGCTGGTACTGATTAAAGTAATCATAATAAACAAATCTCCAAAATTGATTAATTTAGTTTAAGTTAAATAAAGCATGAAAATTGTGAAAAATGAAGTCACTAAGTTTTGGTAATACTTGCTTTGTGCAAAAAAGTTGTTTATTGATATGAAAAACAATTTGTTTTGTCGCCATCTTAGATTTTTCTTATGCCACCTCAAATTTAAAATCATTGCTTAATGTTCCACTCAAAAGTTTCTTGGAAAATGGTTGCTTGGCATCATGAGATAACTAAAAAAATTATTCTAACATTATTTGATTGCAATTTTCAATATTTAATAGATTAATTAATTATTTCTTAAAATCTGCAGCCCTAGTCAGGATAAATTTTGTCACACTTTGTCTAATCATTCTGTGCATGATTATATTTCTGTTTTATATAAAGTTATATTATGAGTTTATGACTCATTGTGCATGAACTGTATTGTGCATGTTAAATACTTTCATGCTTCAAGTTAAATTGCATTTCAAGTTTTTCTGTCTCTGTGCATCTGCTCTCCCACCCCTGTCTTGTTCTGTCTCTCTCTGTACCTCTAGGTCTCTGTCATCTTTCTCTGTCGGTCTCTTTCTCTCTGTCTAGTGTCTGTCTTCTTTCACTGTCTAAGGCTGTTTGTCACTGTGCCTGTCTGTCTGTCTGTATCTGTTCCTCTGTTGCTCTGTTGTTCGTTTGTGTCTATCTATCTCTCTGTTTGTTTCTTGTATCTGTCTGTCTCTGTGTAACTGTCACTGTCTGTCTGTCTCTCTCTGTCTTTCTCTCAATTTCTCTGTGTGTGTCTCACATGCATGCACACACTGTCTTATATGTAATATACACTTTGTTTATTTAACTCAGTTAGTTAGCCAACGTGCCCTTTCATGAGATACTGAAGGGATGTTATATTAGGTATCTTGCTACAGACATTTATATATGGCATAACTAATTTCGTTCTGAGAGCAGACAACTAGACATAGATCTTTGAGTATCAGGTGAAGCGTTTCCTCTTTCATGCTTCAATGTTTCGCTTTCCATGATGCAAGGAAACGGGATAGGTTTACGTGTGCTTAAGTGACCAATATGTTGGAAAATGGAAGCATGCTAATGAAGTACCTCTCAAAAATTCTGTTGAAGTTAAATTGCATTTCAAGTTTTTTATATGAATAACAGCAACTGTAAGACAATGTTCAGATAACTGTAACAATGACCACTGGTGGACCTTGCTCACGTGCTTGACTCAGCCTTCCACTCCCTATGGGGCAGTGGTAAAATAGCAGCAGTAGGACTGATTGACACCTAACAGGCTGCTATGCAGTTATAAACTTGACACTCATTTCATTTGTTGTCATGTGTTCCTACTATTTAATGTGATCATGCTGCCATTTGTTAGTATGAATTAAAACTGATGAATATATTTGGAGCTCAACCAATGTGGGTTGAGCTTTCCCAGAGATGAAATATCAACTACCTGTAGCAGGGCTTGGTCTCTTTGGATATCATTTTGAAATATATTGATTTAGTAAAGGTGCAAGCATTCCCTATTGTGAACACTTCTGCTTTGGAGCCATAGCATATTGCAAATTTATTCTAAAATTGAGCATCTATTTAATTTACATGCTGGTTTAACATCTCCTTGGTTATGCTCTGGCCTATCTATGCGAGCTATACTTTCCAGCATCTGTTGTGCTAGCTCGCAGATGAGCCCTTTGCTCTGTGTCTAGCGAGGGATCTTCTGGTCCCTCATGTTGAAACCTCAAATGCCAGCGTCGTGCTTTCTCAGTTGTAACTCCATCTGTCTGGAACAATCCGTTACCTTAGGTTTATCTGTGAATGTGTTTATACGTCAGTGTTTTAAAAGCTATTTGTATCAGCATGGTTGGAATTGTAGCACCTCTGTGTGGGCTTCTTGAAGATGCGCTATATAAATTCTTGGAATGAATGAATGAATTGCAGAACTTAGGTTTATCTGTGAATGTGATATAGGAATATTTACCTTAACTCAGAGGTTCTCAACCTTTTTACGTGTGCGACGCACTAAATTTGCAACCGAATTTTGTGACACACCATGCAAATCATGATAATCATCATATTATGTGAACACCTTTCAAATTAAAATAGGCTTATGTTAATGTCAAAATAGCTTATATATTTTAAATTGTTAAAAATTCCAATGAATGTTTACACTGCTTTTTGGACACTTTAAACTTGGGGCCTTACCCATTAACGAGACTAATGAATGAACATGATAGATAGCTAGGTCTATATAATATTTTAGGTTATAAAAAAGTAGAAAGTCATAATAGCTATATCATTATCATGGATAACTAGAAAGTACAGGAAACTTTTAGTCAGAAAGTTTGGGTCATTGGAACCTCGGTGCCCCTGGACGTGTCCAACTACATTTATTAAGGTTGTTTGGCTCTAAATACGCAAACAGGCTGAGAGGGGCACATTTCCGCATCATTCGCAAAATTTCTGTTTCATAAATGTAGCTTTCCCCCATTATTTTAGAATTTACAGCATTGGGTAACAGTCTATTCGGTGCATTTACTAACGTGCTATACCGTATACATGTAGGTTGAGTCGGCATGCACATTTCCATGTCCGCAAAATGTGTCATGCATGTAGGCCTACAGGTATACCGGAACACCTTTTGTGTTGTCTACAAAACAAACATTGTGGTCGCTCCAGATTGGGATGAAGTGGAATATATAGAGTGCTATGAATTCTGACAACCTACGCCCGCTAAACTGATAAGTAGGTTTAAGTAAGTCAACATTATACAAGAACGACCGGTGTACACTGTGAGAATTCGCGACACACCAATTCTTCGTGACACACCAACGACACACCATTTTTATGCGACACACCGCCGGTCTATTCGTGACACACTAGTGGTGAGAACCTCTTCCTTAACTGATCAATATTGGTTTAAGGACTTAGCTATAATTATTCTACTTTTTGCCACTGAAATAACTTCAATATCTGACTGCATTTTGCACATTAGCGATGTTTATTTACAAGGACTCTCCTAATCTGAATAATTTAATATACACTTCAGTTATGAGAACAGTTGTGGTAATTTACAAAAGTTATTACTTGAAATCACAGTAACTATATTCATTAGAAAAACCATCCTAAATTGTACCATATTTAAATAAATAGCGTATAATTAGTATAAATTGTTTGAATCACACGCATAATATAAATTCATGAAATGAATTACCTGCAATTGCAAAGTTCACAAATTTTGCAGGATGTTACAATTTAATAAATACATTTAAAATGATAACATTTACAAAGCATAAAATATTAATGACTTTATTAAATATATTAAAAATCATAACATTTGCAAAGCATAAAATATCACTTGCCTACGATCTAACAGAAGCACTTGCAGGTGATTTGTTCATTCGGAAATGTTCGTTGATTAAGAATGTTTGTTGATCATTGTCTTTAGTCCTGTTAATCGTCCACTCGATGGTAGGCATCTTGGTGTGTGTCAAATCGATGTTTTCTATCACATGTGTTTAGCGGTATCCCATTTTGTGCCACCATCAAGAGTAATGATGTGTGGAACAACGATGTTGACCCAGGCCTTCAGGCTGTCATAGTCGTTTGTTCGCCATGGTTTTGTGACCATGGTATCATTTCTGTACAGGTAGGGATTTACTGTGCCTGTTAGATCTTCTATGCGATCTTCGTCTGTCGGCTCTTCTGCCTCCATTTGTTCCTGTATGGCATTGTCAACGAATTCATTAAGGTTTTCATCATCAGGTGGCACCAGAAGCAGAGCAAGCTGTTTAACACCATTTGTTGTTATAACGCTATGGCAGCGGATGATCCTGTAGTCGTTGAATCCACTGAGGGGAACCAGGGCACGCCAGTGTATGTCATCACGTTTGCCTTCTTTTGGGTAAAGTGTATATAGAGGTCGGCCACCTTCTCTAAGAGTCGTTGAGAGGAACACCCCCTCTTTGATCCACTCCGTCATCACTCCATTGTAATATTCGTCGATATCTGTTGTTTGCAGATGTGTCCAGTTTGGCCGTGGTCCCGGTTTAGTGTGGTCTGTAACATGATACGCGTATTTTATTTCGTGTGACATCGTGTTTTCGTTTGTCTATCTTCACGTTGTCGTTGTTCACTGTGTTCAAATCAGTTGCACAGCGGCAAGCAGCAGTTCTCAACTCGGTGTTTCTGACTGCTTTTATGCACAGATTGAGAACTGCTGAATCATGTTTCTGGGAATTCATTCCTTGACTTGATGGTTTTGTATTAGTCATATAAGCACTGATAGGTAGGTTTCATGCTTTTCTTAACGACATGACCGTGCAGTATGCTCCTTTTTCACTTTCGTATTTGCCATTGCTTTATTTTTAGCTCAAAAAGACATGGATATTTATACATTTGGGTTTTAATTCCATGTTTATGCATGCACTTTGCACTCGTCCACACGCACATGTGCACATACGCATACATTTTACTGCATGGACAGGGATGGGGAGAGAGAGGGAGAGCAGAGATTGGTGAGAGTGTGTTAGGGCATAAGAGGTACACCATGATGACAGTGACATTGTACTTGTCAAGCTCTTGGGTGTAATTGCTGGCAGTGATTATTGAGGGTGAACAGTGGATGCAAAGTCTGTACTTGTCATGCTTGATGTAAAATTTGCCTTCTGCTTAGTAGTTTTTACTGCACTGTTGCGTGAGATGAGAAAAGCACTCGATATTTTTCAGAAAGTTTCCAGTGACATTTCAGCGCCAGATCAAGCATTCAAACCCGACAATGACATGCATCGGTTATGTTATAGACACTATTAGAAAAGTCTCAGAGGTCAAGTTGACTATTTCTATAATGTTGTAGGTCTTGTGCTTCTTACTACCCTGCATAGTTTATGATTTTCTGACTAGATTATATCAGTAGGCCTACTTCAAAATCTCTAAAGGTTAAGTAACTAAACTGTTTACATACCACGATAATTGGGCAATGGGCATGCTATAAAAATTGGGCTATAAGTGTTCAGCGATGGTTTTATTTGTTTAGTATACCGGTATTTAAGTTATGCTGTTTATGTTGCGGTTTTACTGCCTGTTGCTTCAAACTTAAACATCAATTTCTTCGACCTACCAAATAACTCCCATGCATGGATGCATACACACACACACGCACACACACACACATACAATACATGCATGCTTACAAATTCAAATATGTATCTGAATACGTCCATATGCACATCTACCTACATACTACAGAGGTATACATTAAGGATTTTAGTTCTCAACCTTCATAGATCAGGGATTGGGTTGAAGCTTCTGCACTTGTTTCTGTTATTTTTCATAATATTATGAGAAAACTATATATCCTTTGCAGAGGTAGTCATAATACATTGTAGAAGAATTGCAATATTGTCACAGCTTCCCTGTTAACTTTGACTACTCTATATGCATGTAAGTAAACATGACCAACTGCCACTTTGGTTTATATGACACTTAAATAGGTAATGCATCCTTGTCAAAAATGTTATGCCCCCTCCTTTTAAAATTCTAACATGCAGTCTCGGCATGTCAGGAGTATTTGATTGTACCATGCATACAAGAGTGGTCCTCAGTACATCTACTGAACTTGGGTCTTTTTGATAATTCCTGAAACATGAACCCAATGGCAACCATATGATGAAGCAGTTACATGTTTGTACTTGCAGTACATGGGCTTTGTTACAGCTGTGCTGTGGATGGTATATGCAATTTTGCAGGTACCATAATTATGCACTTAAGCAGATACCATATGCACTTAAGCAGATACCATAAAATTATGCACTTATGCAGGTACCATACGCACTTCTGCAGGTAACATATGCATTAGGTGCCACACTTCTGTGCTTCAGATCAGGCCCATCATGCATTCTCATGTGTTTGACAACCTCAGGACTGAAAAGTTTTGCATTGCATTTAAGCAGTTGGATTGCCATGCATACAATGCTTTTTATAAGATACTTTTAAGAGATTATTTAATAAGTAACTTCATACATATGTACAAACATACATACATTCATATATACATACAATGTCATACATACATACTTTAAACCACTTCTCTCACTGCTGAGACCAAAGCCCTACTCCATGAGGCCAAGACTGCATGATAGAATTTTAAAAGGGGACATAACATTTTTGACAAGGATGCTTTGCCTTATTGAAGTGTCATGTAAACTAAAGTGTGGTGTAAGCAGTTGGTCATTATAAAGAGTAATCTTACCATACTTAAATGCACACATGCCTAGACTACATACACACACACATATGTATTGGTATTAGGCATGATTCAGCTCTGCAAGCTGACGTCTTGAGGTGAATGATTAAACTTACATCAAACGGTTGTTTACGTTTCTGCAGTAAGGCAGAATGTTTTGTTTGAAGAGACCAGTATGTTGGAACAGGGAAGAATGGAAATCTTGTGACAGCTTACTACTTAGTTTTTTTGCAATAGTATTTTATTGCAACATCAAGAAGGTCTTGATATAGTCTCTCTAACAGTTAGAGTTGATTTAAGATTGCAACACAGATTTTGCATTTTAGTATTTTTTTTCTAAAATGGAAGTCGCTGAATGAATTCCAGTGTCAGCCATGTTAGGCAGACAATTAGTGATTACCCGGTAATCTATTTGATGTTGTACCTGAGGTAGAAAATTATTCACCTTGCCCCAGTGTCTACAGGCATCTGTAAAATTTTCTCTGAATGCAATGACTTTGTGGATGGAAAGATGGAGAAGAAATTCTCTCATGCCCATTCTGCAGAATCAACTGAATTGGGACACTCCAACTTAGAGACAAAAGGCATCCTCGAAATTTCAATGGCAAAAATATTAAGATGGCATTGAAAACAAGCATGTACTGCTAGATTATGTAATTTCCTAAAAGTATTTCTACTCGAATTTCATTCTTTAACTGGTGTTTTTTTAATTTAGACTGGAGAAATAGCCAGGCACTTGGACTTTGTCGGCCATGGAATTCGAACAAAACTCGATGAAATAAAGCGCAAAGAATTGGATCGACTGCGACAAACCATGCGACTTAAGGCCTATTTACAGAATAGTAAGTCGTCAAGTGGGATTTGTTGGGTACTTTTTCAGAGTTACCTCTTATCAGAATACTTGTTTATGTTTCTGTGGCTTGGTTCAGCTTTATCTAGTAATCATGAATAATTATGAATACTCATCAATAATTATGTATTCTCATGAATAATTATGATTACTCATGACTAATTATGAATAGTCCTCAATAATTATGCATGCTTATTAGTGTGGTCCAAAAACAAAAACTTTCTCAGAGTTGGGCTCCACAACCCCAGTTTTGTTCTTTGGCAGGTCAGTATCACATCTACCAAATTTTAGAGCTGTTGGGATATATTTAGAGGGCGCTCAAGGTCAATGTTTTTTCACCGTTTGAGCATATAGAGTATAGACTCTAATCAGTGATCTGCAATGAAGAATGTAAACTAGAATTTGAGTTGAATAAAAACGTGTAATTGTTGCAAATGAAAATTAATGAAGGTTTCCAAATGTCCAGTGTTTCTATGGGCACAATGGCACACTATACAGCTATTCTTGGATAGCACCTTCAGTGTCCTTCACTATCCTCTGTCATCTTCACTAACGTGGCCTTGGAACAGGATGGATAGATCTTCCTGTGTCGTTTCACGAGCCTAAGAAGGCACTGCTTCTGTTCTTCGTTCTTTGTCAGTGATGAATTGTACTGTTACAACAAAGCAATGGCTCGCTCAGCATAGTCGTTCACAACTGTCATGACCGACGCTGCCATCTGGAGAACCTGGTAGAAGGGATCGTCGCTCCATTCCTCATGGTCCTTTGTTAGAAAGCCTTGGCCTTCTCTTTTACATTCAAGTGCAGAACGTCAAAGATGACAGTAGTTCTCTCTGTGAAGCAAGATGCAAGGTCAAGAGAGCTGAGCGGTTCAGGCGGATGGTCGAGGCGTTTCACGGAACTGATGGATCGTGGAAGGCGGAGGTTTAACACCATCAGTGTTTTCACATCCGCTCCTATTCTGTCATCAAACAATGACAGGCCAACCAAAATTTCGGAAAAATAGCAAAGATGCCTGCCAAGTGCAGTCGAGGCCGCCTTTGTCACTGTAACATTTGTATATTTACTGAGCTCCTCAAGAAGCAGAGAGCCTCATGCCAGAACCGAACATAGACGAGACTCATGAACAGTGCCATCTCCTTTACACTGTGCTTCTCTTTGACAGTTAGTAAGAACTGCTATTGGAAAAGAAATATTTTAAGGCTATAGATGGCTTTTGCTATCCAATGCGCATGATGGAAAGCTGCTGGCGCCCGAAAGGAGACCCATGGCCCACTTTCACCACCCAGGAAGATCAAGCTGAGTTTCAAGAATTCCTCGTAGTCTTCTCTTTGATGTGATCCTTCCATGCAGCGTTGCCTTGCAGAATTTTACCATTTCTTCTCCAAGAGCAAAAGTGTGTGCACTGTGCAGTGAATATGTTATCTGAAGAGACTTCAAATTTCGCCTTGTCAATGTTGGGCCAGCTTTGCTGGAACCTCCTGAACATAAGAACTCATGGTCCTCCAGTTGGTCCAAATAAAGATCCGAAAACAGCAGTAAGTGCAAGTTCCATGACGGCAATCCACCCACACTAATTCTTGTTCAAGAGCATTCTCAATAAAAGTGCAGGCACTGTTCTTGAGACCAGTATTGCTGGCAGTGGTATCAAACACTAATCCACGAACTCGATTCTGAAGACCCCACTCATCTAGTGTGTTCAGACATGCTTTGGCTTGTTCTTTACCGGTTCACAGGCCAATTTTTGGTACTCCCAGCAAGATCTCTTCCCCGTTACCTGTGACAAGTAGGCCTACTGCAATTCTGGCAACTGCTTCTTTCTAGCCAGTAATGTCGGGTAGAAATTTACCATCCCAGCGGCACATAGCCAATGACCGCCCTGTCCGTGCATCTACCCTCCTCTTCACGGTTCTTGTAGCTCGATCTTCGGATGGAGCATCTTGACAAAGTAATCGTATTGACATTATGGCCAAGAGCCTGTGCAACTGCACCAAGAATAATATTCTTGGTGCAGTATTCTTGGACTTTATATGTGGCACCTCAGTCTGGTATATTGACTCGGTCCAGAGTAGAAGTGACATTGGGATCCGTAAGGATATTGAAATTTGCTTGCTTTGGCTGAGATTTCAGTCTAGGAGCTTGGAACTCATCATCAGAATCAAGTGCAGTGGAACAACTGTGTTATGAGGAAATTGTAAGGATTTGAGCTACCTCTAAAAGTGCTCCAATCTGCTTCAAATTTGGTACAAATCTTATTTAGAAGAGGTAGAACAGATTTAGACTTGTGGAGCAAAGTTTTGCTGAAGATGATTTTTTACCATTGTCTCATGGACCACACTAATGCTTATGAGTAATTATGAATACTCAATGACTCATGAATTATTATGAATGATCATTAAAATTTAGTATATTATACATTTCTTCATTCATTCATTCACTCAAAAGTGAATTCGAGCACCATTATCTAATGGCCAAGGCATCAATCGATGGCACTGAGCAATTATGAGTGTAAGGACTTGCTCCAGTCTCTACACAGCAGCCTTATCAGGGGAGCTTCAACGAGTAAATACTGTAAATACTCTCCGCATAACAGGACAAGTACTGTAACCAATGACTACCATTTGTCAATAAACTTATGTGCTGTGTTTGAGTTTTAATTAGCACTTGGAAAATTTGGTATTGTGTCCTTAAGCTGCTCTTTAGCATAATTTAGCTGCAAATGGCTATTTAATAAAAGTACAATTAATATTACTGTTCGGATATTGATTTCCATTCTGCGTCGAGTTCAAGCTATGTCCCCTCTTTTTAAATCACTTCATGAAGAGCTCTGCATCTGAGTACCTGCGTGATTACTGCACTGAGCCTCATTCGTTTGCTGCTGGGCTTCGGCTTCGATAGTCTGAGACGACTGATCTGCGGAGGATGAGAATGCGCTTTAGTAATCATGCTTTCTCGGCCGCTTATGGCACCATATAAATTGCCATAATTATTATTATTAACCCTTTGACTTGCACAATTTTTTTGAGAAAACCCGAACCCTAACATACATACATGTATGTATGTATGCATACATACATGCATACATACATACATACATCTGTTCGTGATGGGTTTGTTCCATTTTCAACTAGGCGCATGTTAGACCATAGGTACCAGAACCTTTTAGAAGACATGACCTGTGCAAATTGTGAAACAGACAGAACCCAATGAGTAATTCTCCCAGCATTTGGCCAATGAAAGCCTTCATTTCACTTGTGGTAACATCGTCATCTCTAACGGCATTTCTTTGCTACGCATGACGCGCAATCTCGGCAACAAGTAATTGCCAAAACGTTTCTGGAAAAGAAGCTCAAAATACTCTATAGCTGCAGTTTCGGATTACATGTAAAGGAAAGGACCATGATCTGCATCGAATGCCTTCGGTGCATTAGTTGACCGGAACTTCTCACCCCACCCGTCGTCATCTTCATCAGAATCCACAAGGGAATCATCTTCATTTGCTGAACATTCATTGATCGGTGCTGTCAGCCGGTGCTACATTTGGGGTAGCAGCGGTATCATCAGAATCATTATCAACGTCACTCACATTTCCATCAACAGGAACAGAACTCGAAATAAAATATCGCAAATGTCGACCATTACGACTGGCTGATTTACCTTAAAATTTCCGTGGCTCCGTTTCTATTGGTTACAATATAAACTGACCTTGACCTTGCAATCTAGTGAAATCTTGTTGCGAAACGAGAGTTCGAAACAACAGCAAGTAAATACCTTCATTGGACGCAATATTGCGCTTTAAAACGCGGTCGCAATACAACTGCATAGGAAAGCGCGCTTTAAAGCGCGGTTGCCAGTCAAAGGGTTAAACGAGTGAAGATATTAATACAAGAACTTCCATTAACCTTGGTACTCAGGACTATGAGCTGTGTACTTCTTGAGTTATCTATGGCTTCAGCCTACATGATAATTGTGGGATTGTGTTTTAGGTTTGAGAGCATCGCATCCAAACATCGACCTTCCAGAAATCGACAAGGAAAGAGTGCTTGGACATCTGGACCATGCCAATCCAAACAGCTTTGAGGTTTCTGACCTTGCCAAGCTTATCCAAAAGGTTAGTTTTGTCTGCACGAGCAATTGACATATTATATAACATACTAGCTGAATTACCCGGCGTTGCCCGGGATATTTCAGATTTTGTTCACAGTCACGTCTGACCACGCTCCCATGCCTGGAAAATTTCGGTTTTCGTCCCCCGCCACGCCTGACTCCGCTCCTACACCGCCCTTCTCACCTCGCCTTCTTCCATCGGCCCCAACCCGGTCCAACCACTTTGAGTGCCCGGCGTTGCCCGTGAAATTTATGTTTTCGGTCCAACCCAGCTGCCACCCGCCAATGTTTACGCTATAGTCAGCATTTTTGCGAAACCGCATGCCAAAATATCTGCCCTCGGCGAAAAATGAGGTTAAAAATCTATTGGTTCATTGAAAACCGATTGGCCAAAAGTATTGCGTCTTAAATAGGCTTCTGATACATACGACATGCTATAGATATTAATTAACGGATAAAGCGTTATAATTTTAAAATCGGCAATGACGTCATTATTGTACTGGTTTCAATCATCAATATATCATCGATGGTCTGTTGATAATGATGGTTGTATGCAAATAAATGGCGTCATATATTAAACACACGCGTTAGCATTGCGATATAAAATAAAAAATTTCAAGCTCGAGAAAAGGTAAGATTTTTGGATCGCGAATCCCGATAGTGTTTTTCGTGGGTGCTAAGAAGTTGTTTTGTAAATTATTTGAAAAAATCGGTCGCGTGGATGAGTAGATTTTTTATTAACCTCCCGTTGCAACTTGTATTTTATAGTTTTAGATAGGACAGCGCATGGGTTACTTGGGTGCAGGTGCAGCAATAGTTGCAGCATGCGTCTGACCTGCCCCTCTCCCTTACTTTCTGAGCCTAAGTAAAATGAAGTCACTTATGCTCTTTATCCATGACTGCCTGACTTTCAAAGCTATTTAAAAGACTTCCTGCTTTGTTGATGTGGTACTTTAACAGCAGTGACCACTTTTCATGCAGTTTACATTGAGTGCAATATTATACTGTAATTTTTTAATGGCTGTAGGCTTCGAAAGATCTCGGAGATATTGATAGGAAGCGAAAGGAAGAGTTCAAGAACTATGAGATGGAAAAGGAACATCTCCGGCGTCAACAGCTCCAGGGTCTCAATGAAACGGAGCGTGTGGAAGAGGAAAAGAAATTTGAGGAAATGCAGAAGAAGCACGATGACCATCCGAAGCTACATCATCCGGTAAGAATTGAGAACTTCAATAAATCATAAATACTCGCGATATCTGTGTATATATATATGAGCACTTGTAATGGCACCCATTCAAGATTTTCTACTCAGAGTTTCATGCCATTGTGCATGAGCAATTGAGCATTGAACAATTGCGAGTGAAGGACTTGCGCTTTTCCTAGTTGACTGCTAACAAATTTGCAATGGAAGAAAACACTGAATTGTATTATTGACATGTGTGTATTGATGCAGAAGTTCTTAACAATTTTTGGCACATCACACACCTAAGCTTACAGCCAAATTTGGAATTTGCTTTGATAGTTCGCGACAGACCAATTGTTTGCTGCACACCATGAAGACACCAATTTACACAACACACTGCGTTGTGACACACCGGTTAGGAACCCCCGAGATGAACTATGTTTTGTTTGTGCTTTTTCCCTAGTGGCACTTTTAATTCTAAATTTGTTTACTTTTGTAGGGCAATGAAGAACAGTTAAAGGAAGTTTGGGAGGAGTCAGATGGATTGAACAAGAATGACTTTGATCCAAAGACCTTCTTTCATCTGCATGGTATAAATACTAATCTTATCTTAATCTAATCTAATATGAATATGGTATAAATACTAATCTAATCTTAATCTAATCTAATATGAATATGGTATTTACTAATCTTATCTTCATCTAATCTAATATGAATATGGTATTTACTAATCTTTTCTCAAAATCTAATCTAATATGAATATTTCTAAAGTGCCTCTCACAGCAGAGCTCTTTAGAAACACTCTTAGCAGGACAGTTCCAAGAAAAGAGCAAGGTCAGCGAAGATATGCAGGTTAACATTTGTTGGCGCATTACAGTAATAATAAACCCCACCAAAATCCTTCTACGAATTCCAGAGGGAAAGGTAATTCCACATTGAGGGACCTACAATAGTGAAACCCTGATACTGGGTTAATGAGGGTCATGACAGAGGTACAAATAGATCAAAGCGGTTCTTTCATTACCAACTCAACGCTTGTATATATGTGAGTTTGTGTGTGCAATGCTGTGCATGAAAGTGTGTACACTGTACAGGTGTAGACAGAGTGTAGATATATAAATGTACATATAAAATGTCTTAATACCATGCACGACACAGTGGTCCTTTTTCTTAGTTTGCTGGTCTGTATTTCAAAGATTGCAGCTCTGTGCCTCTTTTTGGTTCTCCAGCCTTGTAGCCATCGCTATAGGATTTGTGAATGGCTGGCTCACAAACTGGAAAGTGGGAAATGAAATCCTTCCTTTTGTTCCACCAGGGATATTAGAGCTTTTCTCTGCTTTCCATGCTGGTTAGGATCTAGTTCCTATTCCTTGTTGAACCCATCAAATCCTGTTCAAATAAATTTGCTATTCAAATATCAGTTACAAGTTCACTTACATGGAATTGACATGAAAACAATTTTTTTTAATTTTTCATTTGTTTTATTGGCAATATTCATCTACAGCATTTTCATTAATTCATTAATTCATAGGTATAAATAAGAAATGTATTTATATAGCACCTCTTGAAGGAAGCTACACAGAGGTGCTCCCGACTCTAGCAGGGCCAAAAGAACAGTTTTCAAGTGCATGTTGAATATATATTTATGTGTGTGTGTATGGACATTTATATGGCGCTTTGTTATAACTTCATGAAGGTGCTTTGTGCTTACACGCTACTTTGTTTGTGTTGATTATAGACACAAATGGAGATGGATTTCTGGATGCAGCTGAGGTGGAAGCGCTTTTCCAGAAGGAGGTCAGTAAGGGAGCTGGTTTTTTTTAGCCTTTCAACATTAGTAACGAGCTGTTGCAGCTCCAGTTAAATAGCCGCTCTTAATTTTCTTTGAATGCTGACTTCCTACCTGTCATGCATTTTTGACGGCAATGTAATGTTTTTTTTATGCCAGTTACATGGATGTAACATATGATATGCATCATCAGTATCATCGTCATGTATTGTCATCTGATCTAAAGTTTTGGAGGATGTTACGATGATGCATAATCAACATTAATGCCATCACCATTATCATCATCAATCTTCTTCGTCAATACTGTCATCATCATCATCATCATCATCATCATCATCATCATCGTCATCATCAATAATTGCTGCTGGCTGCAATTATCAGTGTGTAAGGTAATTTATGACATTAGCATTCTTGTTATGGTCAAGATCATATTTTACAGAGCGTCTCATGCAACCAACTATTCTGCTTGTGATATTATAATAATTATGCAGAATTATGTAACTCATTTTAGACAACTGATGTCTAATGTTTGAAATCGGTTTCATCTTTCTGCAGCTGGACAAGGCGTATGATCCGAATGCTCCAGAGGACGACATGTTGGAGCGCTACGAGGACATGAATAGAATGAGGGAACATTTCGTGAATGAAGTCGATCAGAACAAAGACTCGATGATCAGCATGGAAGAATTCATTGAGAACACTGAGAAAGAAGAGTTCAAGAAGGACGAGGAATGGGAGGTAGGGACTAGTTCAAAGGGAATGGGGAGTTACGTATTATGAAGCAGTTGTGAAGGGAATGTCATGTGAGGAAAAGGTCAAATGGTATGGGGAAGGATGTTTGGGGAAGTTCAGAAGGAATGAGGAGTTACATGAATGAGGAGGTTGTGAAGGGAATGACATGTGGGGAAGTTCAAAGGGAATGAGGAATTACATATTATGAGGAAGTTTTGAAGGGAATGTCATGTTGGGAAAGTTCAAAGTGAATACAGGTTTTAAGGTGGGAGTTAAGTTGAAATGGAATGAGGAGTGATATATAAAGAAGTTTTGAAGGTAATCACATGTGGGGAAAGGTGAAAGGGGAATGAGGAATGATGTTTGGGGAAGTTCAAATGGAACGAGGAATGACATGTTGGGAAGCTCAGTGAGTACAGGTTTTAACCCTTTGAACCCGGAGCTCCTGTAACTCTATGGACAACGGGCCAGAAAACCGGCCCGTCGGGTTCAAAGGTTAAGGTGGAAGGTAAGCTAAGAAAGTATGGATATGATGAGCAAAACTCCGATAAATGAATTCATTTTAAAAAGTCAGTTTAGAAAATTATTGTAATGACTATAAGCTTAGAATTTATCATGAGAATAATTTAAAATTTGCAAGAAATAAGCTGTGGGTGCGATGCTACAAAATCCACGGCACATTATTTACAAGAGGTACAATGGATATTGATGTGTAGTGCTGTGATGATGCGGCATTTCGAATGCAACATCGCCGCGCATTTCATCAAATTGTAACATTTAAGATGACTAAAATTAAAGCCAATATGAAATTTATCTGCGAATGATTGCTTTGTAGCCACTGGATTCAGAGGATGTTTTCAAGGAGGAAGAGTTGGTGGCATTTGAGGAGAACTACGACAATGTGCAGAGACAAAAGGAACTCGAAGAAGAGAAGCTGAAAAAGATTCGCATGAATCTGGATCGCATTGCACAGTCTACAATGGTGAGTATCTTGTGGAGACATCAGGAAAAAGGTTTATTCTCTTTCATAATATATTCATGGCACCATATTCCTGCATAAGTTCATATGGTGCCTGTGACACGAAACGGAGTATCTCCCCTGAAAGCTATCCGGGGGGATGAATTAATCTATCCCCCCGGATGGAATGAACCGGTCTATTCTATCCGGGGGGATAAACCATTCTATCCCCTTTTTTGAAAAATGCGCACAATAAAAAAATTTAAGCTGTAATCAAAATTTAAAGTGACTCTAATTGTTTTAAGTGTCCTAAGCAATGCTCAGATCGATAAAGGCAACTCGAATTTATTTGGTGACTCTGAGTGGTTTTAAAAGTTTTAAAAAAAGTGCTCTAAAAACATGGCAAAACAAATTATCTAGTAGGAATAAACATGCCTGTTAGTGGCATTGTTCAAAACAAAGCATATGAAAACAAATTTGCAAACTAAAATACACGCGGAAGCGTTTTTTTCGACTTTTTTAAATTTGGGGGGATACAATTAATACGGGGGATACTCTATTTCGTGACACCTGCATAAATGCATATGGTACCTTCATAATGCAAATGGTACATGCATAAAAGCGCCTTTATGGTACCGGTACCTGCATAAAAGTTCATATGGTACCTGCATAAAAGTGCATATCATACCTGCATAAATGGTACCTGCATAAGCACATGTGGTACCTACATAGTGCATATCGCAGCATAGATCTACAAATTTATATAGCGTCTCTCCCAGCATATACTATTCAGAGGCACTTTAAGCATAAAAAGCCCTGGGGAGAAAGAAACGTCTTAAGACAGCAAGAGGATGCAGTTAAGAGCCAGGAGATGAACTTACCCTGTAGAAGAGGGGAAGGCCATTCCAAGTTGAGGGACCTTTTGCAGCAAATGCTCGGTTCCTTTAAGGGTGAGTTTTGGGTTTTTGTGTTGTCTACATTCGATTTTACTGTAGCTCGTGTCTGTTTATTATGATGTTAGTTCTCAGTGAATGGCATCAGCATCGGTGCCAACGGTGATAACCTCAACATCATCAAGCTTTCCGACTTTGTGATTTGTTTACCTCTGACCTTAAGCTCTGTGTGGTCAGTCCTCACTGTTGGTCATGATGGATTATTGCCTGATCTTTCATTAGATCTAATGCTTCGTGTTTCTCTGTTACCACAAATCGGAAGCAGTACAACATTTAATGGAAAGCCTACATAACTTAGGTAACTTAAAGTTTTACATTCACTTCTGAATTAAATGCCAGTGTTCAAGTACTCGCAACAGAAATGATGGCACAAAACATAGAAATGGAAATAAGAAACATCTGTAGGTTTTTACTATGTATAAATTGTGTGCCATTCTGTTGACTTATACTCACTTATTTGTAGGTGCCACCGAACGCCAGGCAAAAGGAGGAGCAGGTTGGACGACATGGAATATCGCCAGGTTAGAATTTCCGGGGTTTGTCTTTTGTTTTTGGTCTTCTGACAAGCATTGTGCTACTTTTTGTCTCTTATCTCGCAAATTCATTCGTTTGATACTCGTGTATCGAGTAAATATATTGTATCTTTCGCCCGCACCACTTGTTGCTTTAGTCGCTTCCAAATTCTGGATCCCTGCCTATGAAATTCGCTATCAGATGATGTAAAGATGGAAAATAGTCTCTACCCATTCAGGAAAAACTTATGAAGGCATTGTTTTTACAGTATTCTAAAGTTGATTAACTATTAATATATTATCAGCTGCGTCTGTTCACTCGACTTGCAGCAACATGGCATTCGGTATACGTTTGTATTCATTTAACAGATTATTATTGACTGTAACACAGCCATGCCATTACTATCACTGTTGTTGTTGTTTGTTTGTTTGTATGTGCACTTGTTATAGCGCCCCTTCAAGCTCTCACTACTCAGAGGCGCTCCCGAATGCAGAGCGGACACTGCATCAGAGTTTCACGCCGAAGCGCTGAGCAATTTTGAGTGAAGGACTTGCCCAAGGTCCTTATGCGGCGAGGTGGATTCGAACCTCGAACCTTCCGGCTTCAAGGCAACGACGCCACCACTACACCACCGCGCCCCACGCTGTTATTATTATTATTATGAATACTATGACCTAATTATTATGATATTATTATTATCACTAAATATTACTTAATTGTCAGTTAAGTTCTAATTAAGAAATAAATTAAAGCATTTATGAATAATGATCGAAAGGCAGAGGCAGTTATAAGCTATTTGTCTTGTTGCACTGTACTTAATGTCTCACAATTGTAGCATTAGACTTTTTGTGTGCAATAGACAAGTTCATTCATTGTTAGTAGGCATTGTTGTAAAATCTATGCATTTCATGTTTCTGATTGTATGTCTTCTCTTCACCTCGGATTTGTGTTTCTGTTTGACCTTGTGCACATTTTAAAATGTTTGTAATAAAAATAGTACGGTAATGATGATGATGATGGTCTTGGTGGTGTGGTGGTGGTGGTGGTGGTGGTGGTGGTGGTGGTGATGACGACGATGATGATGATGATGATGATGATGATGATGGTGGTGGTGGTGGTGGTGGTGGTGGTGGTGGTGGTGGTGGTGGTGGTGGTGGTGGTGATGATGATGATGATGATGATGATGATGATGATGATGATGATGATGATGATGATGATGATGATGATCGGCAGATGGCATTGGTAAAATGGGTAGTAGGACGAGATGAGCCCCTTGTATGGCTGCCAAACAGTTAAATTTGACTCCAGTAATAACTTGTGATCATCTGTTCATTCTATGAATAGTAATCGTATTGTGGTAACTTGCCAGTTTGGAATTGAAGAAATCCCAGAAAAATTACCAAATATATATATGATGTATCTAATTACGCAAATATGTAAAGGAATTTATGTAGTAACCATACGCTATAAAAATTATTATTATCTGGTTTTGTATATTGCCTTTTTACAGCCTCGCAAACTCAATATTAAGCAAGTGAGTGTAAGTGTGTGTGGTTCCAGTATGTTTGTATGTATGTCCGTGTATGCATGTATGCATGCATATATGTATGCGTTTATGTGTATGTGTGCATGTGTGTGATTGTGTGTATGTATTTATTCGTCATTGTTCTCGTTTCTTGAATTTCGTTTTGTACCGAGTGATGTCTTTCGACCAAAGTCACGATCGACGATATCGTCGTCGTCGATCGTCATTGCCGATGAGGCTGAGCAGGGGGAGGGGTGGGGGGCAGGGGGCAGGTCATTCTCTATCGCCTATCCTGGAATTTGTCTCATGAAAGGCTGCTGCTGCTGCTGCTGCTGCTGCTGCTGCTGCTGCTGCTGCTGCTGTGCAGCCGTGGGTCATCAAGTGCAGCTGCTTCTGCCACCGCTGATGCTGATGCTTATGGAAGAGTCGATTTTCCGTCACATTAAAGACTCTGTGAAAACTCTGTTCTGATTCATAGTATTCTGTGGATGAGAGAAGAAAGAGCAGGAGGGAGGAGAGAAGGATGAGGAGAGGAGGAGAGGAGAGGATAAGGAGAGAAATAGAGAAGGAGTTGGGGAGGATGTGAAGGAAAGATATAATGAAGGAGAAAGAGAGGAATAGAAGAGAGCTTAAATTGTAACCTGTCTTAGCAAAAGTCATGTTGGTGTAATTTGTCAACAATGCTGTCTGCTGTAGTTCGTGGGCAGAATTCACACCAATTACTTGATGGATGTTTCTCTGGTGGTGTTGGTGGTGAGAGCCATAATTATGGTGTGTAGTGTTAAGTAATATTTCCGTAAATGATGTATTAAATTAGTTGGCAGAGGATTTTCCAGTATGTATCTATAACGTACTAGCTGGGGCACCCGAAGTTGCATGAGAAATTAATGTTTTCCGCCTCCCTCGCCTGCAGCTTGAGGGTTGGGGTGGGTTGTCCTCTGGATGGATGGTGGATGGTGAGAGACAATAGGTGTGGCCTGGAAAATGTTGGTTTCTCACCCACCCAACCCCTACGGAGTGGGGTGAGGACTGGGTAGGTGGCGGGCTGGTCCTGGTGACACTCTGTCTAGGTTTTCAGGTGAATAGCGCCAAACTGTGACGAAGTTGCCGAAATAGTGAGATTTCAATTTTCGTCCCCAACCTTGGGATTCACCAGCGCCTCCACTGGACAGGCTCTCTGTCTAAGTGCAAGGTTTCAGGTGAATAGCTGCGAAACTGTGGGCAAACATGCATACATACGCACAGACATACAATACATGCATGCGTGTATACATACATACACACATACATACATACATTCTCCTTTAGAGATATAGATGTATAGGTAACACTTGCTTACTTGGTATGTACACGTGTGTACTTGCGTGGGTGTGCGCGCGTGGGTGTGGGCGTGTTCTGCTTTTAAAAATTGCTAAGGAGAAACGGACTGGTGTGCAATATAAATATATATATGATGATGATGAATATTTGTCTGTTTTAAGTATATGAGAAATGAAGAATTACGGCTTTTCATGCACGACTTCTGTATCTGTGTGTGTCTGTGTGTGTGTGTGTGTGTGTGTGTGTGTGTGTGTGTGTGTGTGTGTGTGTCTGTGTGTATATATTAGGATAGAAGAAAAGGTGATTGAGTGCATCATCATCGTGTCTCTGGTCTGATTACTTCTTATCATGACTCCGTTTTTAATTTGAAATTTACTTTATGACCTCTAGACAGGATTATTCTGTGGAGGCGATGGCTAACAGATGATGGTCTATGGCCGATGAATGTGGACTGGACGGAATGGTCCTGATGACTTATCGCTGAACTGCAGGTAGAATGGTCTTTATGGCTTGTGGCTAATAGTTGGACTGGACGTGAAGTGGTCCTATTTGTTCCTGTGGCACATGGCTAATGGATGAATCAAATGTTGAATTGTCCTGTGGTTAAGGGTTTTAGCTGGAGATAGAATGGTCGTCTATGTCGTGCTAATGGATGAACTAAAAGTCAAATGGTCCTCCTGCAGTGGGAAGAGGGGTGCATGCAAGAGTGTGTGCCAGCCAGACAGTCGGACAGTCGGACGGACAGCCTGAGATGTTCGAGATTTGCCTATGGAAGGAGAAGAGGGCATTATCCTGACCAACTTCACAGATGAATATTTAATGGGAGAAAGTAGAAGAAAAAGTTATGTGCAAATAGACATAGCAAGGCGCAGAGATGGGCGCGAAGATACAGACAGGAATAGATAGATATGAAGCAAGACAGACAAGCATACAAAGAGAGAGACAGACAATGAGAGATAGATGTATTGGACAATAGTAAGAAGCAAAGCACGAGACAGACAAATGGTAACAGGTAGACATTCTGATCCACGGAAGTAGAGTGAATGAGAGAAAGAGGATGACAGACAGACAGACAGAGAGACAGGACATGGGCAGAGAGGGACAGAGGCAGACAGAAGACATACAGAGACAGACGTTGAAGTCCTGAGAAAGACACATTTCGGATGTACCTAGCTACCTCCTGATTAAATATTGCATGCTGTATTTAATTTATAATCCTTAATTATTCATGGACGATTGCGTTGGAAAAACTATTACGATATATTCTGTGCATTAGTGTCAGCTATCGACTATTAATTAATTTCCGCTCATGTTGGCAGTCATGCATGCTATCTAGACAGTGGATCAATCGAACCGTCTTTGTTCGCCCACCTCTCCCATAAATCACCTCGTTTACCCAGAAACCTTAGCGAACAGAGTTGCTGCTCTTCGACTTTTCATGCATACGCCACCCGTCGACTGCGACAACGAAATTTGTCATAGTCTTTGGTCGAGTCGTTGTTTTCAGTGGCAGGCAGTCTGGCTGGCAGCGGCCTTATTTAGTTGAGATGAAGAGTGATGCCACCTGCATTCAGTGGTTGAAACGAAGGGGGTGGGAGGGGGGCAAACCATTGTGTATTGTTCTGTGCAGAAGTCGTTTTTCCTACTTTGTTCTCTTGCTGAAGGGCTCTCACTTTTCTTCATTTACATACCTAGAACTGCTGTGTTCTGACCAAAGTATATGGTACTTCTCGGTATAATGGTATTTGGCTGAATGGTGAATGGTTAACGAAGATAAGTTGTCTCTCACCTGACAACAATTCTCGCATATATTAAAACATACGCATGACAAGCTGCGCTGACTCCCAGTCGTGGACAGAATGACATTCAAGATCATTTTTACGGGACAAGCATCAATGGTTGGTCTTGCCCCAGAGTACATTAGGGAGCTTTGTGTTCCCATCTCCAACCAACCGTCGATACTTGCGCTCTGCGACTCATGGGGATCTGATAGTCCCGTGCTCTTGAACATCGATGTGGGCCCACCAAGCCTTCTCATGCATTGGACCTTCATACTGAAAGCAGCCTTCCATTGACAATTCACGATTCTGCATTTCATGTATCTCATGAAACATTCTCAAAATCACTTAAGTCGCACTTGTTTAGAATTGTCGAGTGGCCAGGTTTAGTGCCATCGTGAGGTTAATGTATGGTGCTATATAAATATGGTATATGTCCATATGCATACATACATACATACATACATACATACATACATACATACATACATACATACAAGGGTAGCACGTTTGTGTAATGGTAATGGTAATTGCAAATTTATGCAGCATAACTTCAAGAGATACTTGTCAGAGACTCGGGGTATCACTGGGAGGAGGTCTGTTTATTGCCTGAGTAATGTTGCTTGTTGTTCTTCTGTGGAGTTGTTAGGCATCGTGGTTCCAATTCAGCCATCAATCCTTTCGACAGATCAGTTACGGATACACACTTTCTAACCTTTTCAACTTGTGTTTTTCGTCATCTACTGATTACTCAAAAACTGCAATTATATATTTTTTCTGATTATGTGGGTTCATCAGTAGCAAGTTCTGTCTGTGATACTTTATGTGTTTTCGTATTGGGGATGGAGTGGGGAGGACGGGGGTGGAGGTTACGGACTCATACTCTGTACGAATAAGTAATTGCCAATTTTTTTATTAGTTTTTCTGCCTGGCTGCAGTGCTTCTGCTATTCAGCATAAATAATTAAGACGGGATGAACGAGTGCCAAGTGTCATTGTATTCGGAGGATGACTGCCTATCACAGAATAACAACCTACTTGAATCGTATCTAAATGCACTGCAACAGCTATTGAGGCCTGATGACAACAAAGCACCTGCCGACCCCCATCGCCTATCCACAATCATAATTTCTACTTCTCAATTGACTAAATATCAGAGGTTAACACGCAAATAAAATGAGGAGGACGGATTATCGGGTAGTATTTGAGATCGATTAGATGGGGGTCAGCGTATTCCAAAGAGAGGGACCAATTGAGGCAGATGAGGAGGGACTGAGCCATCACTGTTCTAGCATGAGGAATGCGTTGCCTTTTGCAGGCTATAGTGCAGTTCAAGCTGCTATAGGCTTTAGGTTATCTGACCATGGGAATGTTCATAGGTTCAATGGTGCCACTTCTGACCAGAGTTGTGTAACTAATCGAGAAGATTCTAATTGATTTAGTCTAATCAATTGGTCAAACAGCTGATCATTCTAATTGATTAACTACTAGATTTTTAAAATTCTAGTCATTTAGCACTTAGCTAATCATGCCAATCGCTGCTGCTGAAATGTTCTGCCTCCTTGCTCAGCCTTCCATCATCATCATCATCATCATCATCATCCATTTCAGCAACATCTGTCTTGGCCTTCCTCTTGTGTTTCTGCATGGCATTTATCTCTGAATTATGGTTTTTCGGAAGGGTCGCCTCTCGCTGCCACTCAGTGTGGTTACCAATCTATTTCTCTGCCCCTGCCTTGCCATGGCCATCAGTGTTCTTTTCCTGAAACATAAAAATTGTGTCTTTGTTCATTCATTCATTTATATGGAGCATTTATATAGCGCCCCTTCAAGAAAACTACTCAGTGGCACTCACTAGTCCCAACTCCAGCACAGCTAAAATGAATGATCTAAAGTGAGTATATATAGAGAACATTGGAGAGAAGGTACTAGAATAAGCAGTGTCAGGAGAGGCCATATCTCATGTACAGCTAACTTTCACATAATCCTATCCATATCCGCATTCTTAAGAATGGACTTAAATCATCCATCCAATCTACAACAGTGCAAATGCTCGTGTGTTAAAACGTGGAAAAATTCTACAGCCTCGTTGAGGAATATGACAAATAGACTGACTGCTCATTGTAGTTGTTATTGCAATATATCAGTGGGTTTATACCAATTGTGAATTACACCTCCTGCTTCTGTCCAAACTCCCCATTGTCCTATGCCATTCGTACCCAGTGTTAAAAGAGCAATTTCTTGGGTGTTACCCCAACGTCACACATGCCCCACTATTAACCTCTGCTCATTTCCTGTTCAATTCAAAGTTTTGAATGAAGTTTTATTGTCGTCATTTCGTTCGACGGTTTTCTGCATTCCCGTTAGAGTCTGGAAGATTTAAGCGAACGAACTAAGTAAACTTAATTTTCGTGAATTGAAAATTGCTTTCGGAGCATTGATAAAACATATATTACGGCTGTCAGCTGCTGTCGACGCGGCTTATCGCTTGTCCAGAACCGAATCGATAACGGCTTTTATTGCGACCATGTGTGGCCAATCAATCACAATGTTTCCTCTCGCCCATCTTTTTCCTACAGAAGCCACGGCTGATCAAAGTTTATGCGGTATTTACGACAGGCTAATGGATGGAACGATGGCGGAATTGCGGTAAAGAAGTTTTCATCCCAGTTTTTCCAGTGCACAGCCATATTTCGCGAATAATCGGCATAATAATCTCGATTTTAGTACAACGGAATTCATTATGTCGACGTTCAAAGGACCAGCGTCAACAGTTCAATATATATGTATCCGAAGTTCAAATTAAACGCGATCGTCACACGTCATACTCTATTCAAATCCATCTGAACTCAACTGAGCGCAGACTTTTATTGCGCGTGTTGAAAATATGCTGTTTGATTAAAATGATGAATGTGTGTTCCAATTAATATTTAAGGAAATGAGTGATAAAATTTGACCTGTTTTAACCAATTGCTAACTGCGGTTTGGAGTTGAGATATCTAATAAGCACAGGTTAGGATGTGTAATATACCATCCCAACAATCATAGGCGCAACCACCCTATGGGACTCACGGGACGCGCCTCCCAACTTTTGAGTGGTCCCCTAACTTTATTATTATGATCCCAACTTTTAGGACGTGATTCATTTGGCCCCCCAACTTTTAGGACGTGATTGCACCTATGCCAACAATGGGTGTTTTGTTCTTCGAGCTGTTGGGTAGGAGTGTTATAAAATGATTTTTGAAAGCATCAGTAGCATCACGAATGTATCTATTCATAACTGTATTAAAAGGGAACTATATATATGTGGCATTCATTTCAATTACAAAGATCACCTAAAAGTTGTTTAACAATTGTTGAGAGTATATATAAAAATATGTCAGCACAAAATTTAACTTGGATCTAAGAATATCTAAAAAAAATTCAATCACGGATGATGCCTAATGTGACGAAGAATGCATAGCAATACTTTTGCAATGTATTGTATCAGAACACTTGTATAGCACATCTTAAGAACCTCTTGTGTGTTCTAAGTTTTCTATAGCAGAGGTTCCAAACTTGGGACCAGGGACCCCTTACTTTTTCTAGGCATACCTTGCAGACCCAAGTATTTAAGAAGTAAAATTTATTACTTGAAATTTGAACGAAGTAATATTTTCAGAACACAAGGTTTGTAAGTTTCGGTTGTATAGCATCTTCAAAGCTAAGTTGTAGGTGCCATTATTTACTAGTGCTTGGTAAAGATGAAATTGCACTGAATGCATTTGTTTCATCATCCAGAATTTCCTTATAATTGCTCCATGTTGTGGGCTCTCCCATCTTGGTCAGAAGCATTGCTGATGATGTTTTTGAAGATTAAGTAGGCGTACTGGTAGATCAAAATATAGCAAGGTGGGTGTTGTAAAGTTTCAGCCGTGAAATTATTGTCGCCATTCAGATGCAACTCCTGCATGGATTTGGTGTTTAAAATGAGACTAAGGTACGATTAGAAAACGTGACATTGTACCAGCAACAGCCCTTGCTCCATTGGCCACACGTACATGTGCTTTATTTTTGGTCTTACGCCCGCAGCGAGTGGGGATCATACAGCACATCTGGTATTCGTCTGTCGACTAGATGCTTGCCAACGGCGGTTCAATCGGGACTAAAAAATTTCTTTGCGGTAGGCGAAACTTTGATAGATGCAAGTTCGATAGAATGGAGTTATTTTTGTGTTTGCATTCGTGATGGTTGGGCCGTCGGATGTTAGTCAGTGTAACCGGATGTTTGAAATGGTGATGTTCGATACGTAGATGAATAATAATTATGGTCTTCTGGCTAGTAGGCATTAACGTTTTCGTAAATTCAATTGATGCTATAGTGTAGATGTAACCCTTTGGGTGAGTGGGTGGACAATGGACATGCATATTATTACACTTTGTCCATCAGTGCGATATACCTTTGTCATATATTTTATATTTATGCGATTTTTATTAAGCTTTTATGATTTCTTTTTTGTTACTCCCTGTGTATATTTGCCTCAGTTATTATATTATTCATCACATGGTTGTTGATGTGATCTTCTCTTAGTTAACCTGCTGACCTGTGGTATACAAATTATATTGAAGAGAAGTTGCCGGAAGTAATAAATAACATAGCCGAATTGGATTAATCAAAATTTATTAAGGATCTACGCGTGGATTGCTCAAACAAACAAGCTGCAAATAGCCTACGATAGATCCTGTGTGGCCTTGATGACTGAGAAGGTAGCCTTTCGTGCAAGAACCGCTTTCAAGCCGACACAACTGCCCAGTGGCAGTGGCCACATGGGTCAGTTTGAGAGTAGGGACACTCTGGCACCCCCCCCCCCCGCCGCAGAGGGTTGTGTTACAGAAGTTATATATACATACATTACTAAAGCCTTTATTTTTAAAGCCTTTATACTGGCCGCAGTACTTTACTTGATCTACAAAAGAAAAATGATAAACACCGTTCCGTGAAGTCATTTCATATCCATCGTCTATAGAATGTTTGGTTTATGCATCGATAGGTCCATACACGTATACGATAAAAGCGATAGAAGCGAATGGAAGTGAATAGGGATGCCATCAATTGCAGACCAGATAAATGGTGCGACTCAACAACAACGTTTTCAATGCTACTATCATCGATTCTAATTGCACCAGCGCAGTGGCGTAGGCAAGGGGGGGGTTTCGGGGGTCAAAACCCCCCCCATTGGCTCCGAAAAAAAGGTTTTTTAAGGTTATTTTTCCGTTTAAGTAAGAAAAAATAGCAAAAAACAGGGTTTCCGGCCATAAAACCCCCCCCATGAAAAATTCCTGGCTACGCCACTGCACCAGCGTATAGAAGGGCGGCTGCAGTGATGGCTGCAATGTTAATAATAAAAGATCATAGTTGCATGACGGCAACAATGATGCTGCATATGGTTCTGCTTCTATTCTTATATTACTATTACATTATAATTGTTATTAATAGTAATTAGCGTTATTTTCTTTCGAAGGGGATACGATACATCAGGTTTAAAAAGTAATCTTACTATTATTGTATTATTAATAATAATAGTAATAATCAAATTAATCTTATTTTCTTTCGAAGGGGATATATGATACATTAGGTTTAAAAGTAATCTCACTATTATTGTATTATTAATAATAGTAATAATCAAATTAATCTTATTTTCTTTCGAATGGGATATGATACATCAGGTTTAAAAGTAATCTCACTATTATTGTATTATTAATAGTAATAATAATCATATTAATCTTATTTTCTTCTGAGGTGGATATGACACATCATGCTTAAAAGTACTATCTGGAGTCAATGAAAAGCAATGCATATCAGGCAGCTGCATTACATCAAAATGGCATTTCCAGCCCAAGTATCCTGCTGAAATTTCGAGATTACGATTACAATACTTCAGTCTTGATGACCTTGAGAAGAGAGACAGAGATAAGGTGACAGCGATACACGTGGAGACACAGAGAGACTGACACATAGATACAGACGGAGAGAGACGGGAAGACATACAGAAGCAGGCATATGTAGAGGGAAGCAGCAAGATACTTTGGCTGGAAATGCCAGCTGTATGGCTCAACAGACACATAGAAAGAGAGACAGACAGAGTGAGACATAGAGAGAGACACACACACAGACAG
Source organism: Lumbricus terrestris (assembly GCA_949752735.1). Classification (NCBI taxonomy): domain Eukaryota; kingdom Metazoa; phylum Annelida; class Clitellata; order Crassiclitellata; family Lumbricidae; genus Lumbricus; species Lumbricus terrestris. The sequence goes on from OX457036.1 coordinate 90,303,033, forward strand.
AGACAGAGAGACATTGTCTGGAAATGCTGGCCAGAGAGCGGTCGGTCGCAGTCCATAGAAGATGGTTAACTACCACTGCAGCTTTTCTCCAGCCCTTCATTTCTCATCGACGGCGGAGGCGCTGGCGGCTTTCCATCCTCCTTCTCCTTCTCCTCATTCTCCTTCTGCTCCTTCTTCTCCAGTTTTTTTTGCGCTTTCCTCAGTCGAGCCCCGTCGGCGGCCTCGGCCAGTCTGAGGCCCGGCCTCGACCAGACGGGAGGCCAAACGGACAGACGGACGGACGGGTGGAGGCGACGGGTGGAGGGGGCGGGTGGAGGGCCGCCCTCCGCCGCCGTCGCCAGCTGATATGAATGAGCGTGCACCGGAGGACCGCCTCGCAGCTGTCGATAGCCGGCTTCAGACGCTGCGGCCTAATTGATCACCTCGATATGAAAGGGATTAATAAATACTTTGCTGATGCACATTCTTATCGTGATTAATGGCTTGGAACTCGGCGGCTCGAGAGGCAACAACTTCGCGCTTTAGACCGATCAAGAAAATGACATCCATCACCTACCAGACCCATGATCATTATCAACACCGTGTTTTTTTACCAATGCCTATTATTTATCCCCCGCTCCTCCCTCCCTTCGTCTCGCCCCCTCTCCTTCGCACCCTGTCTTACTGATGGGACGGACAACAGGTCGCCACCAGTGAATCTGTCAGCGCGTAACTCCTTATTATCACCGCTGAACAACTGGCTTTTTTATCTGCCAGAGAATTTGTCAGCATGATTGCAGTGGGATTACTGTTGCTGATGTTGTCGCTACTTGCGACTGCAGGGCAATGAGTTTCATCTGTGAATTTATGGGCATTGTTAAACTCCTCCTCGTCTAGTCTGAATATTACAAAGAAGAAGAAGAAGAGGAGGAGGAGGAGGAAGAAGCGGAAGAAGAAGAATGATGATCTCTTGAGCGTGAAAGGCAGTCAGAGATATGGTGTGTCATCGATGTACTTTTTTGAGCCTTGGCAAGGAGGGGTGGGAGTTAGTCCTCTGCCTTGTCATCTCATCTTCCCACTCACAATGTGGTGTTCTTGACTTACCTAACATGTACAGTGAACAACATCATTTGTTTTTGCAAGTGATTGGTTAATTCGTTTATTCAATCTTAACATTGTTGTTTTTTACCGTTGTGAAATATGTCATTACCAGAATACGTGTGATAGTATTTGTGTCCTGCTTGTTGTCATGTATTGACTGTGTCTGAATGAATTTATTGCTGTGGTTTGTCTCTGTTGCTCAGTGTTATTGCCACTGTAGAAGGAAGTGTCTGTTTGCAGCAGACTTGTCTGACATCATTCCTTGTTTGTATTCATGATGATGTTGATATTTGTAATAGTTAAAGGATGATGTTTCAATCAAAATATGTCTGTTGTGATTTCGTAATTGCTTTGATAAAGCATTTTAATCAATAAGTTGCACCTTCAAAGCATTTCTACAAGTTCTGTTCAACTTTGAACCAACTCTGTTTGACCACCTGTCCTATGGGTGTCTTGTGACCCATTCCTGGCTGGCGACAATTTTTTTTTGTTTGTTGATGGCTGTCCAAAATGTGAATGCTATGTACTTTTCCAAGATCTTACTGTTAAGCAAAAGTAAGTATGTTGCATATCTGTATGCAGGTTGAAATTTGCCCAGACCTGCCTCTATGTGGGAGTGAACAAGCAGTTTTTTTATACGTATTGAGCAGAATAAAAATTATAGTTATGGTATAGTACTCGCTGTTTAAGATGCAGAAGTGAATCCATTATCTTCTTAAAACGTTTATGGTTGTAGTTGTTGATGGACGTCTAAAGAAGGAAATGCCGAAATTTTATTTTGTGATGGTATAGTGGTTAATGTCAAAACATTTGTCAGAACTTGCAAGTAGCTGCTTTTATAGTTGCAACCACTCCTTGACATTGATTTTTCTTAATACAGAGGGATTATAATTATGTGCCTTTTAGAAAATAATTTTTTTGAAAGGAAGCTACAAGGATGTTTGTTTTGTGAAGTACTTCAAATTTGCCATATTGTGTGCATTCATTCATGAATTGAAACATACATACATACATACATATACAAGCATGCATTCACGCATGCGTGTACGCACACACACACACACACATATATATATATATACATACATAGTGCATACATATATACATACATTCATATACATGTATATACATGCATATGATTGATTATGATTACATGTATACATTGTATATATAGTGGATATATATAGTGGATATATATATATATAGTGGATATATATATATATATATATATATATATATATATAGTGGATCATCAAACATAGAGACTGCAGATATATGCTTAATGCTTATATGGGATAATCATTTCTTATGACTTGCATTTGTTGTTGATTTTGCAGTTGGTGAGAAGCAGGATGGACAACGAGTTGCACAAGAGCAACAACATGTGCAACAGCCTGCCCAGCATGCCATTCAGCATGAACAACCTTTAGTGCATGGACAACAGAATGGTCAACAGCAACCGGTACAACACATGCAGCAGCAGCATCACGAACAGCCTGTTGTACATGAACAACCGATTGTGCAACAGCCCGTTGTACATGAACAGCCAAACGTGCAGAACCCTGTTGTGGCTGCAGAGCAACACGTCCAACAGCCTGTTGTCATTCAACAGCATGACGAACAACCGGTTGCCATTCATCAGCAACCTGCTGCAGATGAACAACAGCATGTGCAACAGCCTGTTGTCATTGAACAACACGTTCAGCAACCTGTTGCTGTACAGGAGGCTGTTGCCCCAGCTGACAGTGTTCAGGCACAGCAGCAGCAGCAGCACCACGAGCAACCCTTGGTGTTTGCTGAGCAGCCACAGCACCAAGAAGCCATCGATGGGGGGCACGTGGCCCCACATGACCCTGCAGCGCCACAGAGGCATGTCGAGGGATGATAGCCAATGCTGCCCCGATTTCTTTCATGTCCAACATCAGAACTGCTCATCACAGTTACATTGTTCAGGACTTCAAAGCAAATGTTTAGTTTCGTAACTTGATGATACAAGTCTAACGTGTGTGTGTGTGGTAGGTGGGAACAAATAGTCTACAATCAGTCTTCATGTACAGTAAAGACGCTTATAACTACAGAAACTATTTTAAAATTTATTGTTTTTGATATTAAGATGCCTACAATGAGATACCATTGTAATCATCGTAATCAGACAATAGATACAACAGCCTGTGACTATACAATAATCAGTTGTTATAAGCTGAAGTGTTCGATGGTCTCGGTCAATAAGTGCTTTTGTTGTCAGCCAGACTTTCTAGATTATCGTCTGACCCTGGCTTAAGTACCTTAGCACAGCTGAATTTATGTGTGAAACTATGATTGAAATTGACCAATTTTTATGTAGCACTGCATCAAGATAGACTTGTCATATTGCCAAGGCTGTAAGTGTGACTGGACGGTCATGGATGGCGTCCATGCAATTATTTTCAAATCTCGTCCTGCCACTTGTTAGGCCAGTACAGCCTGGAAAGGTATGGGGTGTCCAGGCACTTCTTTTTAAGCACTTTAAGCACTGCATAGTGCTAAGTTGTGTGTGATATATCCAGACTCTGTTTATGTACAGCTCTGATCTTATTTGTAAGAAAATAACTTTCAATGGAAGACTGTATTGGTTTCTGTGCCTTTCCAGAAACTCTTCTTGTTCAATGATATATAGTTTGATATTTCCTACTTTTATTTGGCCTTCTTTTCTTGCTGCATGAGCAGATCACCTGATGGTATAATATAAGCAATTTCACGCAAATATCTTATTGTCTGTTAGTGTAATTATTGTGACTAATCGTTGTATTTTAACACTGAGGAGAAGGAAGATATTTTGAAAACTGTATGTTTTTAAGAAGTTTTATGGAAGATCTGTTTTGTTTCTTGCTATTTGTTCTAAGCTCTTTTTATGTTTTGTACATTCTGTGCACAATACTCTAATAATAATTCTGAACAGAAACAATGATGTGTAATGTAATACTTAAATGAATAAAACTGTTATTACAATTTTGAACAGGAACAGGGCACCAGACTGAAACAATTGTAAAAGGAACAGGGCTCCAGACTAATAGCAATTTAGAGCAGGAACAGATCTACAGCTAAACACTATAAAAAGGTTTAATAGAACTGAGGACAGACTAATGAGAGTATTTGAGGTTTTGGCTTTTTTATAAGCTAAACACGAAGCCTATTGTGAAGCAATAATGCTATGTAACTTATACATAGTAGACACTTTGTGCATAATTTCGAACTTGGTTACTTTAAGTTCGTGGCTTTCTCTTTTACATTTCGTCTGCTATTGTCTACCGTCAGTGTGCATTTGTTGACAAATTTCACCAGCTGCTGACGGCATTTGGAGATATAAACACGTCACTGTTAGCTTGGATAAGTTGAAGTGATAAATGACATAGCACCTGTGTTTTGTGTTGAGTTGATTAGAGAAGTTCCTCGTATCAATTGAATGGCATGTGATTGCTAGACTGGCTGTGTGAACCGTATGCTATTACTTTTTTTCTCTCTGTAGGTACATGTTCACTGTTCAGTAATAAATTGCAAAGGACCTGTTACCTGAGGTAACCAAATGGGCTACTTGACTGCTCAAGTAATTATTGGAGAATAGATTTCAATGGCACATGTTCGCAGTCGGGATGATCTAATACAAGTGAAATGTTTGTTGTTGAGCTGAGGTGGGCTAGTGATGGATAACGCATGAGCTGCTAAATGCTCAAGCACCTGGACTGCTCAGGAAATAGCACAAAGATTATGTCATCAGTCAAGTCGTCGTTAGTTACTTTGTACCGTTTCCGCTGTCATGCTCTTCATTGCTTTTGCCGTCTTTTACCATTGAACGATAATCGCACCCGTCACATAAATCAAATGGTTTGTGAACGGACTTTTAGTTCAACCACACCCACCGTCTGCATGAACAGCATTCCTCCATTCATTCGATCAGCTCCATGGATATCAGTTGTGTCTTTCAGGTAGAAACTCCCAGGCTTTTTGTTTAAGTGAAAACCTGGTTTGTTAGTTTCAAATCTTCTCTGGCCAATAATTTCCTTTCTTTGCTGTGATTGCTGTTTGAAGTCTAGCACATCAATTTTGTTTTTTCTAAATTTTTATCCTGGTTTTCACTTTGTTATTATTGTCATTGTTCGGTTGGTTTTGTTGTTGCCTTTCGGCCAAAATGGGTTTGTATTGATTTCTATCAAGCTGTAAAGTTTATTGATATTTCTGTCATTGTTTTCATCTAGTATATTATTATTATTATTACTATTATTATTATTATTATTATTATTATTATTATTATTATTATTACTGTGAGTGTTGATGTAGGCTAGTTGTTATTGTGGTGTAAAAGAGGTTAAAAAGATAATTATTGATATCAAACTATTAAGTTAATAAACTATTTAGTGATTACTGCTTCTGTTGTTAACTTGCTTCTGTGTGTTTGGTATTCTGATATTATGATTATAATATTATTATTTATCATGTTATGCTCCCCGTATGAACTGCCTCTTTCAAGGTATCGTTCTGGATGGTAACACCTGGCCAGATACTTCTATCGCTATTCAGACTGGTTTCAACTTGAGCCAATGCAATATAAGGAGATCAGAAATGAGCTAAAACTCACACATAGGCTACTAGAGGAGACCATGGCCTTGAGGGGAAATCATTGCAAAGAACAAACAGCAGATGTATCATGAGCCACTGCATTCCAGTATGAGAATTGTAGACAAATAGCTGGGCGTAGTCAACCTTTGATCCACGTAGCGATGGGGTTGTGCGAAGACGATTTAACTATGGGGCCCTAAGAAAGACTATGGGGTTGAACCCCCTCAACCCTGGCAATTCTCACCCTGCTGTTTTCCATCAGTGCGAAAATGTGGCCCCATTATGTGCCCAGTGAATTCAGCCATCTGTGGTACTTGTAGGCCCTACTGCCATAATGGTAGCAATTGTATTGTAGATGATAGGCCTACTGTTGTCTATAGTGCATCATTTGTTTTAATTACGTTTTACAAGGGATCTGGCTCTTCTGATTGAGTTATAGCTTTCTAGGTCTGCCTAGTTTGCTTAAGCTTTACAATAAATAATACTATTAATCTTCATTGATTTTCAAGGTGACACAACCAGTATGATTACAATCAGTAATGAGCAGGATCATCACAAGTTATTACAGGAGTCGGATTAAACTGTTGGCAGCCATGCAAGTCGTCCATCACGTCCTAATACTCAGTTTACCAGCACTAACTGCCGAATGGAAGGTTGAGTGAACCTTTTGGGAGTGTAGTTGGAAGTGGTCCTGCATCCATGCGCGCTTCGGTTCAATAAAGTACACGCTTACTTATAAATTGGCTTCCTTGATCCCCTCTAACTTGCTCGTCTGTGCCTTCTCCTTTGCACCGGCTATGTAAACTCTAATGCATGGCCTGCGTGTCCCAGGATTAATCCTTGCGCTATATAAATTTACCGACTCACTGAACCCGTTGAGTATCGTGGTCAATGCGCTTCGCAGTGAATCAGGTTTCAGGCTTTCAGCAAATGACGCTGGGAAAATCGGTTGACAGCGGATCCCGGTGTCGACAACAGCAGACTCGTGTTGTATATAATATTCAGTGCACGGCTGACATGAATGGTTGAAAAACTGTCTGCGCTGTTTGCCTGTCAGGAACACGTAAATAAAAGTGGCAGTGGCGCCGCCGTTGTCGGCCGGAGTCTATGTTTTTGTCAGAATAAATGTGCGGGATCACCGATTAATCGTCTCTCATTGAAATTCCGTCCTTTGCTTGTTTCTGTAAAGAACAATGGCGTCTGTCGAACTTTGTCGTCTGCTGTGTGCTAACGTGGCTGCTGCCCGCTGTGGCGCTTCTGACTCAGCGGTTGTTCTTTCAGACAGCAACAATAATTACTCTTCGAAATAATGGCGATTGCACGTGATCGTACACCGCATTTCCTCGTTTGAATGCTTATTGAACTGCGTGCGTTCAAAACTGTTATTACAGCATACAAGGCACAGTTGATTGGTTGCTGTATTTTTTAAATTTCAATTGTCCTTTTGGACACCGGGAGGCCTAGGCCTTACTGATTTTTTAGCAGTTTCTTTGAACTCTGGTGGGTGTCCTCCATTAATCATGACCTGCGAATCACGAAGTCCTGAGCCTTGTATTGGAAAGCGATCATCATTTCCAGTTGGCTTCATTGGTATTCAGTTGTTTTCCTTCGTCAATTGTTTTCCTTCCTAAGCTACTGTCGTCTGCTCCAACTGCTGCTGTTGTTTGTAGTTTCAGCCGTCGTTTGCTCTGATCTGCGTCGGTCGCCTGCTGCTTTGGTCGTCTGCTGCTCTGGTCTGCTGCTTTGGTCGTCTGCTGCTTTGGTCGTCTGCTGCTTTGGTCTTCTGCTGCTTTGGTCGTCTGCTGCTTTGGTCTTCTGCTGCTTTGGTCGTCTGCTGCTTTGGTCTTCTGCTGCTTTGGTCGTCTGCTGCTTTGGTCGTCTACTGCTTTGGTCGTCTGCTGCTTTGGTCGTCTACTGCTTTGGTCGTCTACTGCTTTGGTCGTCTGCTGCTGTAGGCTAGTCGTCTGCTGCTTTTGTCGTCTGCTGCTTTGGTCGTCTGCTGCTGTAGGCTAGTCGTCTGCTGCTTTTGTCGTCTGCTGCTTCGATCGTCTGCTGCTTTGATCTCTGCTTATGCTTTGATAGTCTGCTGCTTTGTTCGTCCGCTGCTTTGATCTCTGCTTATGCTTTGATAGTCTGCTGCTTTGTTCGTCCGCTATCGGAATGTCCTATAAAGTCCGTGGTCGCCTGTTGACTTATTTAAAGAGTCTTCTGGACTAGACGACCTCAGTCTCTGTTTTGTTCAAGATTTATCCGATTGATAAGCGACCGTACAGATACATTAATTTATCGAAGATGTTTACGTTTTACGGTTTTCAGACCGATTTAGAAGTGCACGAAATAGGTAGACATACTTTTTACTTCAATAATTGTTGTGTCCCTCCAAACATTCGCACGCAGGACATATTTGAACAGTTGAAAACAGCAAATGCGATAAAATAAACAGATCATTCCTAATAAAGACAGTGTTCGGAAACAACGGTTGCGAGGGCTGTACACGTGGGTATACACGTGGGGGAGGGTATAGCCTACATGCAGCGTGTACTCGCCTCAAGAAAAAATTTGGCGTCGTGCACGTATTCTACCTAGGCCTAGTTCCGAAGACGAAGGTATACGCTGGTATAGGCCTACATATTAAATGCAGCGTGTAAAAATGTTGATAGCCTATAAATAAAATTAGGAGTATAGGACTAGAAAGCAACCGGTGAAAGTTATAAAATTACTAGCTGTACCCGGCCACGCGTTGCTGTGGCTGAAAAGACTGCCCAAGCCTCCCTTCCTACGTCCCTTTCCCTTTCCCCTCTCCTTCCCCCTTCCCCGCCCTTTGCCCCTCCCCTCCCTCTCTCCGTCCCTCCCTCCATCCCTCTCTCCCTCCCTGCATTCCTCTCTCCCGTTTCCTCCCCTCCCTCCCGGATAAACGTTTTAAAACGCGCCCGAAAATGGACGGACGGATGCGTGAAAACTGTAGAAAGACGCGCGGAAAACGGCCGCAAATGGACGATTTTGTAAAAACCGACAGTTACACATAAATTTGCGCTATAGCAGACGGCCGGCTACACGTTTTGAAACGCGCCCGAAGAATGGTTTTGAAACGCCCGAAGAATGGGCGGAGCCGCGGACTAATGCGTGACAGTTCAAACTCGAAATGGCTGGACTCCATCGACGTCTATAGAATGGAATTAAAAGTTGTGTTTTTTGGGTCGTAGAGATTGCGCTTTTTCCCGAAAGGCATTACACAAACCCGCTTATGTTCGAATGGAACGTTTTGGTAAAATTTTGAAAACAATCGGTGAAGAACTTTCCGAGATCCTTCATGTCGAACGGTAGCGTTTTACATTTTTATTTATATTGATATGGTTTTACGCCGCGGTGAACGTTTTTCGGGCGAAAAACCTACGAAAAGCATCTGATGACTAAAAAAGGCGCCGGACATTTAGACGACTTAAAAAATAAAAAGGCGTCAGAAAATGTGACCGAAAAAGTCGATTTTTCTGGCCGGGGTGTGTACTGACCTCGAAATTTGCCAATTCAGCCCAGATGGTGATAGTTAGGCCTTCCCCTTAAATGTAGGAAACTTCCCGCTTGATATAGGGCCCCTATAAGTGCTAGATAATCCTAAAGATGTTGGGAGATCAACAGTACATCAGCAACAATTGTAATTTTTTAAAACAAGACCAAACGACAATAATGTCACGACTCCTATATATCTTATGACTAACTTAGAGGGATATTGTAGAATGGGAAGTTAATCGTGAATCGATTGTAGTCGTTGACTCCGAATATCATGACTCGTGAGCTCTATTTGAAGGCTAATCGTTGGTGACATGCAGCTTATGCATGAACGGTGCGTCGTCAGCAGCGTCACGTCATCGGGTTTATCCACGGATGCCAAGAGGCGCAAGACTGATGTCCAACTTAAATAGGCTTATCTATATAACCAATTGAATGCTTGGGTTATTTTGTGTGTGTTCCCATGCGTTTGAAGAAGTTTTTCGCGTTGTATGGGCCTACCTGTAAGCTATTATAACCTATGTACGGTCCTCTTTTAGACTGAGGGACTATTTCCAGCCTGCATCCATATGCTTCCTTCCGGCTTCTCCACCAATATCCGCTGATTTAGATCTGATCTATGGCTGTACTTTTCCAGACCTGATCTAATAACTGATCGCTTCAATTAAATAGGCGACTGCATGTATAGACCTATTTGTCTTCTTTTGACCATATGAAGCTTGCCCTTTCAGAGTAATGATGCCAGGTGGGCTATTGGTTGACAGATCGCCGTGCTATATGCGAAGAGTAAGATATACAAGAGCGCATCCATATATAACGCGCGCGCACACACACACACACACACACAAAATCGTGTTTTCGTAACCTACCCCCCCCCCCTGTTGCGTACGTAATCTTCTCTGCTCCCCCCTTTTACAAAGGTAAATCACTAAAGTCATCTTTTAAATCATCTATAAAACTTTTATGATTCTAGTTATTTTTGCATCGTAGGCTATTATTTGGTTCGCTATAAAATTTGCTTATTACGGCTTTGGCCTACTATTCAGATCTGAGCTGAATTTAATTTTAATTTTGGTGTAATAAAATGCAACTGAACGATTATAATTATGAGATAGTCTTAGAGACCTATACAGAGTTATAAATTTAATGTGGACGTCCCAGTTAGACGTTTATTTTGCGTAGGCCTACATAGGCGTTCGCACATTTCATCGATACCCCTCCCCGCCATACGCACCCGTACGGTACGCCAAATCACGTGATAATATTTATAATACCTATATATCATTATTAATAATTATTATTATCATCATTTACTAATATTATTGCTATTATTATTATTATTATTAGGGGCCGTCCATAAAGTACGTCACGCTATTTTTGACCATTTTTGACCCCCCTCCCCCTGTCACAAACTGTCACAAATCTCGGACCCCCCCTAAAGTACGTCACACTTTCGAACAAATTTTTTTTAAACATAACCATTTACCTACCCTCTAAACCCTAGGATACTATCCCTAATCCCTCTGATATTGACGTGTGTCCCTAAACGCTTTGATAGTGACGGGAAATCAACTTTTATCCCGCCAGGCCGGGTTTTAGACACGCCTGGCCGGGCCGGGTCGGACTTTAGGTACTAAGAACAAAAAAATAAAAAAGAATTTAAAAAATAAATGTGTGACGTCACACATGGCCTGACCCCTCCCCCTGTCACAAACTGTCACACTTTCTTACACCCCTCCCCCCTGGAGCGTGACGTACTTTATGGACGGCCCTTATACCCGTAATCTCTTCGCTCTGCTATGAAGTGCAACTCCTAGTTCCTAGTTCGTCGGGCTCGCTTAGCTAGTAACGCCGACGTTTCTCGGTTGTAGGGCCGTCCTTCTGGAATGACCTCCGTTCGAAGCTGCATTTAATACATCCGACCAATCAAACTTCGTTTCATAAGTCTGTCAAGTCGTTTTTCCTTTGTCGTGGCTGCATGGATTGGAAGCGCCCTCGCAGTGCTTAAAGTGTGGGAAAATAAGTGCCTGGACACCCCCCCCCACCCACCCCACCCACCCACCCCACTCCACCCCTATACCTCCCACCCACCCACCCCACTCCACCCCCTATACCTTTCCAAAAGAAGTTTCTGGACGCCCTTGCCTTTTCAGGCTGTGCTGGCCAATAATTAGTGGCAGGACGGCGTTCATATTTTAAAATAAGAGCACGGACGCCGTCCATGACCGTCCAGCCACACTTTAAGCCCTGCGCGGCTCTCGCAGATTTCTTGATGGGACGTAGGTCTATAATTAATTATATAATTATGTCCATTTAATGGATGAATGAATTAATGAAAAATGAATAAGGTGCCCGCTCCTTGTCGTAACCAGATTAGACCAACTTATAGGTCCTTTTTACTTCTCTACTGATAATCCTCGATTTGTACCTTATTTATGGTTGTACTCTTCTGGTAGTCCTATAGGCTATATTTAACAGGCTGCAGAACAGTTTTCTATATCTTGAGAAATATCGATTACCTCAGGTTTGAAAAAGACAATGCAACTAACATCTTATAACAATTTAAAGCGCCATTGTCTTCTGATGCTATTGTCCGACGTTGTGATGGTGAAAGAAAGTAAATAAGTAAGTAATCCGCATTATAGTTACTGGAGTAATATGATGTTTATAATTATGATGTTTCTCAAATTAATGAACTATTTATGAGAGTCGTTTATTCTGTCGTCATTAGTTGATGTCGTTGCCGTCATATAGTCTGCACACTCAATGAATGTTATTCAGATGTAAGGCTTCCTCTTTCTCTCTTCACCAATATAATAAACAAGGCTTTGTTTGGATAATTACGGCAGTTTATCTCGCAGTAAAAGCAATACCATTATACCGGATCATAAACATGTTAATGCCTAATTGTATCAACATATATAATTTTATATATATATATATATATATACGCAAGTTATGCATGAAATGTACAAAAATATCCATGATGTATACATTATATGCATGTATAATATGTGTATAAATACACACTGCATCATATTATATATATATATGCACAAACTATGTATTCCTAGAAGACAATCCATATTTTGCATGGTCCATGACATACTCTCAGTCTCTGGGTTAATCTTGCATGAATATACATGTATATCTTCGTATGTATCTGTAGACCTATCTACAAAAGATAATGTGTTAGCATGTAGGCCTATATGTATATAAGTAATAAGTATGTTTGTTTGTTTGTTTGTTTAGAATGCACACCCACAGTTTCGCAGCTATTGACCTGAAACCTTGCACCTAGAGAGATGGTCACCAGGACGACCCATGGTAGTGGAGGGTTGGCCAAAGGGCTGCAACGGTAAAAAAATTAGGTGAGTACACGGTATGGTCGAAAAAATTCATCTTTTCGTTTTTTAAGTCGAATTCCTTATGAACAAATTTTTAGTCATCGAATTTTCTATTCATCTGAAACCTCGCACCTATAGACAGAGGGAGACAAGAAAAACAACGCCCCCACCACTTATAGCCCTTGGGAAAGTACGGGGGGGGGAACCGAAATGTCCCGGTCAACGCCGGTTACGGTCACAATTTCGCACCTATTTAGGGTTGCCAGGTGGCCTTCTGGAAATTACCGGACAATGGCCCTCAAGTTACGGGCCATTTATATATATATATATATATATATATATATATGAATGACCCGTAACTTGATGTATATAATATTATATATGTGTGTGTATACGCGTGTGATGTGTGTGTGTGTGGGGGGGGGTGAGGCTTGGCGGGGGCGAAAAACCGAAATTCCCTGGCAACATTGGGTAATTCATATTATAATATAATATTATATACCGTTACACACATATATAAAAGGCATTATCGGTGCCGGGGACTGTTTGAAAGTTGCAATGTGTGAGCCAAACCGCGGACGCCTAGATAACTTGCTTCTTAAATACAGACGTCCGTTTGGAAAGTCAGCCAAGTACAGGCCTATATTCTGAAGGGTGGATAAGATTATTCATAGGCCTATATAGATCCATATAATTATTATAGTGCCCAATTTGAAAATTTGGCGCGGGGACGAATGATCGAGTTAATTCGGATATTAAACAATATTAAAAATACATTTAACGATTTTAGCACTCAGTTCCATTCTGTATCTATAACCTCAGTTGAACTACAGACCTTCAAAGCTAAATGCGATCGCATCATTAAGGCGCGAATCTACTCGAGACAAATATAATTAATCAGTGGGAAGGGGTGGTTAAGAGACAAAATAGAAAGACTAGAGCGCGCTCGAGTGGCAGATCGACACAGTCAGACATAGACAGACAGAGATAGAGAGGCAGATATGAGCACAGACAGATTAGGCCTACAAGAATCGGTGTTTAAGCTTTAAGGGAAAAGAGATAGACAGAGAGAGAGAGAGAGAGGGAGAGATCGTTTGTGCAGATGGAGACGGACAGACGAACAAACAGACATACAGAGACGTGGCCTAAATACGGAGATTCGGTTCAACCATTATTTGAACTATGAATCAAGCCTCCAACGTTATACGCACTATAGGTATACAGGCTATATATAGTATGATCCGTGCATCTGCACTGCATCATATATTTGGCTCTGTTATGATCTGTTATGATAGTTTATTTAACGACGCCGTCATTTCGACGATGATCGTAGGCTATAAATTTGGCTTTGTTTCACAAGGCAATCCATTATATACGCGGGAAAATCGTCAGCAGATATTTTCATGGCCTCAAGAAACTATATGCACTCCAAATGCACTTGTTGCTGGCAATAATAATTTACCGGACATGGCTGTGTCCGGTAATGTCTGAAATTTCTGACCGGACAGTTTGTGTAAATTCCGGACTGTCCGGTTCATTACCGGACGCCTGGCAACCCTACACCTATTCACCTCAAGTTCCTCAATCCTTCCATGCAGCTATGGACAGAAAGCCAACAGAACCGTGCACCCTGCCCTGCTTCTGACCCTCGGGAGCGGGGTGGGGCGAAAAGTCGAAATTTCCAGAGCAACGTCGGGTTCCCCAGCTATAGTAGCCTATATATATATATATATATATATATATATATATATATATATATATATATATAGGCTGCAATTTATGGGTATACATATCCATGGATATGTAATTATATCCATGCAATATTTTGTGCTGTATTTGCTTTATATATATGTATATATATATATATCTAAAGCTATATTAACAGAGGAATTCCCTTACAGGTTCGGACCATTTCCAAGATTAGGATGCATTTATTCTGCAGCCATCATAGACCTCTGCTGTTGAGCTATTCCCAACAGCTTCCAACCGCAAATTACATCTTTACGTGTAGTCCATATATATTTTGCATTTTTTCACTTATTATGATTATAAAACAGCAAATTATAGGGTCTATGATATAATATATAGACTTTTATAGAGTATACACAAAGCTGCTTTACACACAGCGATAGTCTATGTCTAGACATATATATATATATATTATATATATATGATTTATGTATATAGATATATAGACCTAAGTTATACAGTAAATAAGTAAGTATACATTCTTAATTAAACCGTTGCAGAGGACCCGCGCATGTACTCCGTTGAACTCATATTGTAAGACAGACAGTCTATACAGAGTCGAGTGCAGCATAGATTATAACTAGTTTTTACTGTAGGCCATGTATGTAAATATATATATATATATATATGTACACACACGCATATGTGTGCGTATATATATATATATACATATGGACGTTGCATATATATATACATGCATATTGCATATACATATATCCAGAAGCGGATCCAGGGGGGGGGGCCAATCCGGCCATGCCCCCCCCCCATTTAAAAATTGCATGGAACGTGGCCCCCCATTTGGCTTTAAACACATGTAGTGGGAGAGAAAAACAGGACATCTGGCCCCCTTATTAGAAAATCGTACGGGACGTGGCCCCCCCGTTCGGAAATGGCATCTTCTTTTCCTGAAAAATTAATGGATGACTAAAAAAAAGGGTCATCAACTTTTTTGGGGGATAAGTTGGTATCTTTTTCCCGAAAAATTGGTCGATGACTAAAAAAAGTCATCAACTTTTCCCCGGAAAATTTTTCCCCCATGTTCCACCAACAAGACCGAAAATTTTGGCCCCCCCTTCGAAACGTTCTGGATCCGCCACTGCATATATCGTAGAAATAACAAGCCCGTGCGTGTGCTCGTGGTGTTGAAGCAATATTTGAACAATAATTAGTGATTTTATTCTTAAATTTCCGATACTCCATTTCAGTCGCACATGACATCTCCTTTTGAGCGTCGATAATGCACTGGACAGCATGAAGCAGAGCAGATGAATGTTGTCATATGAAGGCAACTGTATGTAAGGCAGAGACAACTTGGCTGGGTTCAATTCCGTCTCGAGATTCATAGAGGGAGGTGCATGACAGGCGATATAGGGAAAGAGGGCACTGACTGCATGTTGCAGGCCCAACGCTGCATGTGCACGGTGAATGCTGCTGCAGTGTGCAACTGCACGAGTGATTTGCTCAATGCTCACTGAGCCTAATACAATACAAATTCAATTAATGATAATGCATGCCCTCCTCCTTACAGAGCTCAGAAGTGCGCGTTGATTTTTGTCAAACCATTATACAGTACGTAGAACTATATGGGTAAACTGGAAAAGGTAAATTTCAGTTTAGAGCGAAAGACTGTCTCGCTATAAGAGAGTTAAGAAGATGAGGAGGCAGAGAGTAATGTTCCAGATGAAGGGACCAGCAAATGTGAAAGAACACCGGCCAAAGATAAGACGTGTACTGCAGGAGCAACATACTTTGCAGCAGATGCTAATCGAAGAGAGAAGCGACCTTTAACAGAGTTACAAGGTTTTAATCATAAAAGATTAGAAGGATGGACAGATGATCAATGCTGCTTCAATGCATGCTTCGTGCATGAGGAGACCCGGTGTCATGAAATAGAGTATCCCCCGTACTAATTGTATCCCCCAAAATGAATAAAAGTCGAAAAGCCACTTCCGCGTGTATTTATTTTTGCAAATTAATTTTCATCTGCTTTGTTTTGAACAATGACACTATAACAGATATGTTTATTCCTACGCGAAGATTTTTTGCTTTGGTTTTAGAGCACTTAGAACATTTAAAACACTTATGAACTTTCAGAGTCACTAAATAAATTCGAGTTGCCTTTCTCTGAACATTGCTTAGGACACTTAAAACAATTAGAGACACTTTAAATGTTGATAAGAGCATAAAATTTTCAATTATACGCATTTTTCAAAAAAGGGATAGAATGGTTAACCCCGCCGGATGGTCTAAACTGGCTAATTCCATCCGGGGATACATTAATTCATCCCCCAGATAGCTTTCAGGGGGGGATAGAATATCACGTGACACCGGCTTGATGGGAATACGCTCGTCGCTCACAGACAGGAAGCCAGTGTAAAGAAGGAAGAGCGGGTGCATGTGGTTTGGTCTTGGTATAAGAGAGTCCAAGACACAGTCTCGCAGCTTGGTGCAGTATTCTAGTTAGAGACCATAGAGTATATCGAGTTGCAGTAGTCAAGTCGTGTTAGAATAAGGCAGTGAATAAGTGTTTGCAGTGATGCCGAGTCAAGAGCAGAGCAGAGCTGTCGGATTCTTTTGAGATGAAGCAAGCTTTTCATAGAGATGGCTGCTATCTGAGGTTTGATGGAAACTGTAGCCTATGTGCTGCGTCAAGGATGACTCCAAGGTCTCGCACAGTAGACGTTGGAGAGTGTAGAGTGGAGGAAGTAGAGAGTGAGAGTTCAGCACTCTATATATGAGCTCAGAAGAACGATCAAGCCAGATGAGCTGAAATTTGAGCTGAAATTTGCCAGGGTATAAAGTTTGAGGAACATAGCCATACTCCATCTATAGCAAGATGTCATCAATACATGCGCGAAGTCTCATTGGAGCATTTGCAACTTCATTTAGGCGTATAGATGTATGTACATGGAGTTGATATGAATAAGAGCATGAACATGAGCATGTGTGTGTATATAGTATATTGCGTAAGCTTAACACTTCCATATAGGAATGTGTGTATAGTTATGTAAGCTATTTGTGTATGCATATTATGTTCAATGCATGAGTAAATGAAAGTGATTACTAACTGATGAGAGGAAAATTAAGAACATGGATTACTATACAGCTGGCTCTGCCTGTTTTTCGGAATAGTCCACATGTATTAGGTGTATACAGTACAACATTTTCACCGGTTCAAACTGTTTAATGCATAAATGATTTTAAAGTAAGATGAAGTTGCATTTGTGTACCCTACATAATGTGTGACGTCTTTGACTTAAATGATGTCTGTGCCCGCAATCGATTTTAAGTGGGGGGAGTCGTCTTGGACCCTACGTCAGACATAGGCTGGACAGGGGCGTCTGGGAGACTTTGTCATGTCGCATACGCCACAGTAGCTGTGACTTCCACTTGAATGACATCTCATGACTGACGTCAAAGCGTCGTCTGACGTCGACCAGCTTGACGTTAGCGATGACGCCGTTGTTACCCGATGTGACGTCACTCTCGTCCTCCACTTTGACGTCACTCGGGAGAAGGAATCCGTCTGCTGATCCGTCGACGTCATCGTTGACGTCATCATTATTGTTTTTTCGAGATGTTTGGAGATCGGTGTGCAACGGCGAGTTGCTGTCATCGCTGTTCAGTATATCGTCGAGAATGTTGTTGATGACGGTTTTATCGATTGGCGTCCATTTGCTTCTCGGAATCTTCTGTGTCGTCACACCACTCAACACTTGATGTCGATCAACCGCTTGAGATAATTTGAAAGGCGTTGTTGTTAGACTTCGTAGTTCTAGTCGTGGGTTCGTTTCCGAACACGACTTTTGGTCTTCTGTGGCGTTCGACATGGATGTATGGATGTGTGTACGTTCTGTCGTACTTCGGTCGAAATTGTGAGCCTTTGTTTTAGCGTTGAGTCCCGTATTGTTCTGCTTGTGTGAGATTTGATTTTTTCGACGATACACTGCAGTGCTCGGACGGTTGGAAGTAGCTTGAGCGTCGTCGTAGTCGGGTGCAGAGCAGAGAGGTTTATTCTTGCTTTGATGTCGTAGTTCGTGACTTTTTGCGATTTCTCTTTGATGTCTTGGTGTGGATAGTTTTGCGTTGAAAGCGTTCTGGTTGTCGCTGTACGTCGTAGTTGAGTAGATGTTCTGTGTTCCGTGGTTTGTAGCGATTCGATTTTGATGGAAGAGGCAATCTCTCGTCTTTCCGTTCAGCCTGGTCTTCCTTCCATATCCCACAACCTCCTTGGAGAAGATGGTTGCAGGTCTTTGCAGTCTCGACGTCGCAGCTTTGTCGCGGATCCCCGGACCGCGTCTTGCCACAGAAGTTGCACTTGGGAGAGCATTACCCTTGTTGAGAAGATGTCTTCGAAAATCTACGCCGTTACGAATGCCAAGCTGGACATCATCACCAGGTCGCCGTATTCCAGTGGCTCTACAGTTAACGAACGTCTTATTATTACAGCTCGATATTTGTCCTTTTATATCGTCCTCAGAATGTCCTCTATGTCCACTTCTATTATTGTTACCTGACTGACCGGGATTGAGGCGGTCCGCTAGTTTCGTATCTCGGCTACAGTCGCGCGAGGAAAGTTTATCGTTCACAGTGTTGGTTGTGACGTCATCACTGAGCAGTTTGATGAGTTCAATACAACCGGAAACGTTGCTCCGTTCGTCGCATTTCGTCATATCCGTGAGAACACTGTCGAGAATGACGTAGAATTCGTCCTTCTTCAAGGCGAACCACGACTCGCCTCCTACTCCTCCGCCGTCAGAGCCTCCTCTGCCGTCTGATGCCATTCCTGGCATTGAGATGGTTTGTCCGGTTTCACTCCTTCAGTGATGGACAGAGTCCTACAACGAAAAAAAACAATACAGAATATAAGATTTTAGTGCGTGACAAACGAGGTGAATGGTGGTTGCGAAACCATTCTATTTTTAACTATATAATTTATAGATAGTTTAAAACTAGAATGGTTACGTAACCACCTTTCCAATGATTAATAATAGTGAAAAGAATTATTTCGTATAGCCTATGCTCCCTTGCGTTTTGAATAGGCTCAGAGTTTAAGTGGGTGAGAACGGCATTCCCACAGCTCTCGAAATTCTTTACATTTGGTGCACTGCTAAACATGCACGGAAGACTGGAGGCGCTACACACACACACACACACACACACACACACACGCATATATATTATATATATATATATATATATATATATATATATATATACACGCTGGAACCCAGAAACAGTTGACTCAGCAAAATCTGTTCAGGCATTTAAATCTCCCATAAGACTCGTCTGTTTCTGGACTCGCTTCTTTCCTCCGTCTAACCTGTTTACGTGTCTTTTCGTGACATGTGTACCACGCTCCCTTCTCCTTGACTGTCGACCGCGGAATTAAGCTGGAATAATGTTCTAGGCTAAATTGGGGAGGGTGTCACTTCTGGGCGGGTGTCCGAGAGGGATTATCCGGGGGAGTTGTTCGTGGGGGGAGGGGTGTCCTACACTCACCACGCTCCCTTCTTGACTGTAAAGCGGAATTAAGCTTGAATAATGTTTTCACAGCGATTTTCACTAACAACGACCATTGGCTGATATATAATTATGTTGAGTATAGGTTATAGGTCCTTGTCGATAGTCCGAAGGTGTAGACGGTCAGAATGTCGCTGTAGCTATAGGCCTACTCGCTTGGTGGATGGAAGTATATCTTGATTGAATAGAAGTTGGATGGGAGAGAGAAGAATACTTGTTTTTCTAATGACGACAATGGCTCTAAATCTTATAACCGACCCTCGCGACCCATTGTTGGATTAATGAAAAGAATTGTCTCGTAGGCCCTATATATATATTTTCTTATAGACAGCAGTTGGATTGACGAGAATAGACACATGCTATAGGCTAATTGAAGTATAACCTACTATAGGAATGATGAAAAGATAATAAAAGTAGAAGTTGGATTATGAAACGATTTTATGTCGGATTAATGTCAGACTACAGAACCTTCTGAAGTTCTGACTATCGAAACAACACCGATATTTAGACATCTATTAAAGTGAAGAAATTCTCCATCTGTTTTACATTAGACCAGTAATCCGTCGCGAAATGTAGCAGCGAGAATCTGTGCCCTCGAATGAACAGAAATTGACCCTCCATATAGGGGGCTTATATATATATATATATACGGTGCAATTACACTCTGATGATTTTAACTGTCCAGTTGATGAAACACCCACCTCGTTCACAGATCGATGTATCGGGGTGCCTCAAAACGATTGAATGCAAGTCAAGTGCCTCTTAAAATGTTACCCGGCGTGTTCTGCTCCCTTGAAGGAAAAAGTTAGAATCGCAACAGACTTTCCGATTGTTCCTCCTTATAGAATGTCTCATCCATCTCGTATATTATAGTCACACGTGCACTGAAGTTTTTACTTCAATACTTGTTGGACCCGTGTCGATTCAGAAACCTAAACAACAGTCTAGAACTGTTTGCACTTGCAAATTACTTTTTTTAAACACCTACATAACTACAGGCCTAGTTATTACCAGTGATGTTTCATATACTATAGGCCGCCACACAGTTCACCACGTGTTGGCCTATACTACATGTATACAGCTGCGCACATCACAATATACGATAGGCCGCCAATGCATATAGCTGCTCTGAATTCGTACAACAGCAAGTGCAGCTGTAATAATCATCGCATGCACAGATATTGCTGCTGCTGTCTAAGCGATGACGTAAGCGACTTTTCCTTCCGGGCTGGTGCGCATGCGTCATGGAGGTCCGGGTTCGTCTGGTTTGTTTAGAGGTCCTTTAAGTTCGATATAATAGGACACCCTCCGACTGCAGCGTTGGGTGGGGACGGGGTTGGGTGGGGAAGGGGTGGGGAGGGCGCGTGCTGGTGGGCGACGGAAAGGTAGGGGTCTTAACAGTCGACGTTGGGCCGCCCATGCACACGTGTCACAGCGGGGTTGGCTACAGTTTCGACGCGCCTCACAAAAGCGACTGGAACGCACATCTTTGCCGTGTAATACCGTGAACTCCAGAACCGTCTCGGTCGAGTGCGGGCTGTGGGGGGAGGGAGGGAGGGAAGGAGAAACTCGGAAATTAATCGACAAATTGCAGGTCGTTGAGTTCGAATCGTTCGTCAGCGCTCGCTGCAATAGGGGATCGGCGGTGGGGGTGTTGGAGGGGGGGTGGCTGCGAGTGATGATTTTGTACGGCCTAGTCATGAGAGGAGCGCCCGGTTCAATTATTTCTCAGGTTCATTTTGACAAATTCGCGAGACCATTGAGGAGCACCGGTTGAGACTTGGAAGTCATTCATTCGTCCGGCGTCGCTCCTCCGTTCAACTGAAGAGGGAGGAGGAAGGGAGGATGGGAGGAGGAGGAAGGGAGGAGGAAGGAGGAGGAAGGGTGTCGTATTAACAGCGGATGAATGCAACGCACACGACGACGACGACTGAGGACACCTGTGAGTGTGTGTGTGTGTGTGAGAGAGAGAGGCATGGAACTTCTCTCGTCCTCTCGCATGCACCGAGTCCCACTTGGCTCTATTCAGACGGCACTGGTCACCGTCGGTGCAAGTGGCTTCGACGATGGGGTGACACGGTGCACGACCAATGTCCTCACCGGTCTTTCATCGACGACGCCGTCGCAGTCCACGCTCTGCATGAAAGACATGGCACTGTGCGTCGTTCGAACAAAACGCTAAACACCAACTGTGAGATCGATCCGACGATCGTTTGTTTGTGCTCGTCGTCAGAAACTATTCAGAGATTTAAAAACATTCATGTTTGTTCTGTCCTCAGGCCTCAGCTCAACTTATTTCGATCTGCTGAATGCTACAAAAATGACGAAGCACGTGCAAAAATCCCTTTATGCTATTATAGACCAGTGCGTTGTTATTGTCTTGAACTAACGGCAATGTAGCTTAATAGAAAACAAAGTAAGATAGGAGAAAATTAAATTGGATCTTATGTTCATCCTTCTTTGTATTCCATCTTTCGGTACTTTTGTGCAGCGAAATGAATTTCATGCAACAGCTACTGCAGGGTGTGCGCTGTTTGAGACCTTCAACAACGAACGATAGAGGCATAGGCGGAGTT
>OX457036.1:90330407-90337907 GCA_949752735.1 Lumbricus terrestris
GAATAGAATAGAATAGAAAAAATGTAAAAGAACAGAACATAATAGAATGGAATAGAAAAGATAGAACATATATAGTAGAATAGAGCAGAATATACTAGAAAAGAATAGAACAGAATGGAGCAGAATATAATAGAACAGAATAGTATAGCATAGAACAGATAAGATATGATCGGATTAGATAAGATTAGATGACATGAGATTATATTAGATTAGATTAGATGACATGAGATTATATTAGATTAGATTAGATGACATGAGATTATGTCAGATTGGATCAGATCAGTTAGATTATAATCATTAGGACGTAGTTGATTTCAATCCTACTGCTTCCCGGATATTTCCGCATTGTTCTGACGTGCACGTTCGATTTTTTACATCTATGATTTCCCGATCTCTCCTCAATTAAACCGTTCGCTCTGTTTTTGAAACAATGTGCGCAGAGGTTACTCAGTTCGTCTACGGTTCACACGTGAACACTGCCTCTGTCTCTGTCTGTCTCTGCCTCTGTCTCTGTCTGTGTCTGTCCATCTCTGGCTCTGTCTGTCCGTCTCCCCCACTCTCCTACCATTAATAATGGTCGTTAGTTGATTATATACCGTTTTAATTGGGCGCTCGAACTGCGTGACCTTTCAACCCGATCAGAGAATACAATGACGGTGATGACGGTGGTGATGGTGAGGATGGTGGTGATGGTGATGACGGTGACGGTGGTGATGGTGAGGATGGTGGTGATGGTGATGACGGTGACGGTGGTGATGGTGATACTTGGCCGACAAATCGTCTTCAGTGCTAAGGTCAATGAGGGGACAATCATCTCGCTTTATATTATTGATCCGATGCGTTTAGGCCACAGTTAGACTTCTTTGGTCCGGACTAAAGAACCTTTCTGGAATTAGAAATCATTAGTAAGGACTTGGGCATCTTTAGTCATGATTTAGGCATCTTTGGCCCAGCATGCGCGGTAGTTATGTACGAATGATATTACACGGAGACAGAGAGAGAGACAAACAAAGAGACACGGACGCAGACACGAAGACAGACAGGGAGATGGAGAGAGACAAATACACAGACAGAGAAACAAATCAAACCAAATGAAATTTATTGGTTGCAACAATTGCACGTTATGCATTGTATACCAATATATGATTAAGGTAATAGTGAATGCGGGATTAGATGTGCAGAGAGTATTATACGAAGTATGGAACAATAGGTGCCGCTGAAGGCACATACACAGCCTAAGAGACACAGACAGACAAACAGACAGACAGACGGACAGAAAGTCAGCCGCAACATATCGCAGCATGGACAGCATTAGCAAGGAGTTAATCCAGACATCCATAATCGTCACTGTGATTCCGTCTGTTTGTCTGTTTGTCTGTTTGTCTGTTTGCATGTTTGCATGTTTGTCTGTTTATATGTTTGTCTGTTTATATGTTTGTGTTCGCATAATATGTCCGTCAATTGCTTCCTCTACCTGTTCTCCACGCGCAGCACAGATCATTCAAAGTTGATATGTCTGTCTCCGTCTGCCTTTCTCTGTCTCTCTGTCTGTCTCACTGTCTGTCTATCTGTATGTCTGTCTGTTTGTCTGTCTGTATGTATATCTGTATGTCTCTCTCACACACACACACACACACACACACCCACAGCGTCCCATAGAAAGTCGGAGACGGATGGTCAGCGAATCGTGTTAAGCATTTAGAATCGACGTTAAATGCATCGAAAGAGGATTCGACGAAGAGCGTGTTTCGCCGACCCAAAGGATTTCTCGACGGACATTGACGAATACTTCCGAATGGCTCTTCGGGTTTTATCAGTGTCTCTATACTTTTTGTGTCTGCGGCGTATATAGGCTAATATGTCTGTTTGTGTGTATGTGTGCGCATGAGGTTGTGTGTATGTGTGCGTATGAGGTTATGTGTTATGAAAGTGGGCCGTTAAGAGAGTGGAATAGGTGGTCATGAAATAGATAATATATACTAGAATGGAGGATAATAGAATTGACTAGAATAGAATGGAATAGAATAAAAATAGATGTGGCAAATGATAGTAAAACAGATTGGAATATGATAGATTAGAAAAATATAAGAGTAGATTAGTGTGAATTGAAGCTGGATTCGTGGCTATTTAAGGATTTAGGGTTCAAACTCTCGAAGTAAATTATGTCCGAATTTTTCTAAAACTAATTCTGTGTTTGTGACCATGCATATTCGTTCATTCTGACCCCGTTGTGTAAACCTCCTCCGAATTTCTTTTGGCATCGCCACTGGTTGGATTAAATTAGATTAGAACAGAATTGACTAGAATTATGTATTAGAATTGATTAGTATATAAAAGATTAGACGGGTGTAGAATTAATCAGAACAGTTTAGAATATATAAGAACATAAAAGATTATAGACTGGTGTAGAATTAATCAGAACTGCAGAATAGATTAGATTAGATTAAATTAGGTGGTTTTTAAGTTGATAAAAATCTACTAGGCCTAGATGTTCTCAGATTGACTATAGACAGGACTATATAGGCTACGTTAGCATGATTAGATCATAAAACCGAAATATATAGATCAAACTATAGACTCATGAGCGTACATCAGTCTACTTTAAGTTTTGAAGACAACAGGTTCGATGACATCATGAAACTCAAGCGGCCTAACCCTTCTAAGCCCATCGTTGCTACGTGTTTAACGAGACTGCCATATCAGAGAAGATTAGTGTCGCCAGTGACTCGCCACGCCATTTAGGTCCCCGTGGACGGACCGTGCTAGCCCGAGATTTGAATCTCTGAAATAGCCACCTTCGGGAATCGAACCGCGGCCCGCACGCTCTCTTTCACAGTGTAGCATACAGACGCGCAGCCATCGACCAAGCGAGCCAGTTTCCTTCTAAGCCCATAATTAAATTTTCCTTATATATGGGTGGGGTATCCAATAAATAGACATGTGACGCCTCACTCTAATTAGATAGCTAATTGACGTCACTCACGTGTGGTCTGATTATATATACTTCGTGGAGAAGTCTAGTCGCGCCAATTCCTTTGGGGTAGTGGGGGGCAATGTAAGCGGAGTGGGGCAGGCAGGACAACGGAAGAGCATTTAACAGTCGAGAGATGAAGGAGCGATCGAGGCATCTGCCCTCAACAGGCAGCACCTGCTCTCACTTCCGCCGGTCACGTGTGTCGTCATTAGGCGTGCTTCGTGGAAGGGGCTCATGACCTATTGACCTTTAGCCACACCTGCCTCGGTCGAGACCGTTTCATCTCCATAATGTATGCCTGCCTATCTGTCTCTCTGTCTCCCTGTTTTGTTGTATCTGCTCTTTTCTCGCTCTGTCTATTTATGTCTATAACTCTCCATCTCTCCTGTGTCTATCTATCTCTCTGGCTCTCTCTATGTGTCTGTCTTTTTGCACTCTCTGTCGATGTATGCCTGTTTGCATGTATGTGTGCATGTGCGTTCGTGTATACGTATATGTATCTGTGCGTAAGATTATGCATGCATGTATGTATGTATGTATGTATGTATGTATGTATGTATGTATGTATGTATGTATGTATGTATGTATGTATGTATGTATGTATGTATGTATGTATGTATGTATGTATGTATGTACATGTATGTATGTACATGTATGTATGTATGTATGTAAAGTATGTATGTATGTATGTATGTATGTATGTATGCATGTATGTATGTATGTATGTATGTATGTATGTATGTATGTATGTATGTATGTATGTATGTATGTATGTATGTATGTATGTATGTATGTATGTATGTATGTACATGTATGTATGTACATGTATGTATGTATGTATGTAAAGTATGTATGTATGTATGTATGTATGTATGTATGTATGTATGTATGTATGTATGTATGTATGTATGTATGTATGTATGTATGTATGTATGTATGTATGTATGTATGTATGTATGTATGTATGTATGTATGTATGTACATGTATGTATGTACATGTATGTATGTATGTATGTAAAGTATGTATGTACATGTATGTATGTATGTATGTAAAGTATGTATGTATGTATGTATGTATGTATGTATGTATGTATGTATGTATGTATGTATGTATGTATGTATGTATGTATGTATGTATGTATGTACATGTATGTATGTACATGTATGTATGTATGTATGTAAAGTATGTATGTATGTATGTATGTCTGTATGTATGTATGTATGTCTGTATGTCTGTCTGTCTGTCTGTATGTATGTCTGTCTGTCTGTCCATCTCCTCTCATATGCCTCAGTCAAAACCCTGATATCGCAGTCTATACATGCATGTAATAATACCGTATAACGGCGTATACTATAATTATTTCACTGCATGCTCACCCTATAAGAGTGTAGTATATTCTTTCTTTTTCTTATAAATGCGGGTAGGAAAGCAGGTAGCAATAATTATTAGCATTGTTTTCACCTGCACGTATACTATAACCAACTTCAATTCTTTCTCACCATACGTAAATAAATTTCATTACATTTTGTCACATCTAATAGCATTTACGTCACATTACAAGGGTCCTATATATCAGGGTTGCTCATAATTATATGAAATGAGCTGCCAATGCAGTCAAAAACCAATGAATAGCAGTGCTTCATAATTTGCTGATTCTCGTCGATCCAAAGAGTTCACGTGAAGCCGCGTTCGAAAAGTTTCCCTCGAAGGAGCTATAAAAAAACTGAATATTCCTCGCATTTACATTACGATCGATTGTTACAGATGACGAACGTCGCGCCCGGAATTGCTTTCCGTCCGATAGCATTCCAGATTTATTCGCCACCGGGTGTTGGAGGTCTCCAGGCGAGGGCTGAAAATGACTGGTCCGCCGCCCGGATACGGGGGAAGGCAATCTGGAGGCGCTTCCCCTTGACGAGAAGGCAGCCCGACCCGTTAAATCAACGTCCGGACCTTGCCGGGAAAATTCCGAATTCAGGTTGTGAGCCCAGCGGACAAAGAAAACGTTTCATCAAGCGCACTAAGGAGATTATAGGAGAAATATACAGGACCTCTGCGAATATGCTGCTGCTGTGTGAATGGTCGGCGCGCATGCTGTGCCTGCTTTGCGTCTAGGTCACGTAGTGCGCTTTACAAAGATTCTGACAGTGCGCTATATCAGTGGGTTTTGTTTGAGTCCAATGCATGACAGTCATGCATGACAGTTATGCATGCATGACAGTCATGCATGACAATCATGCATGACAGTCATGCATGACGGGTTGTTGAACAATGCCTGTCAGATGCACAGGTTTTGCATATGTATTGATATAATAATGTTTAGAAATAGTTTAATTTGTTTCATGCTATATGATACGATATGATTATGATATGATATATGATACGATATGATATGGACATGATACGGATTTGATACGATAACTCTGTATAATTTGATATGTTACATGATATATAATAAAATGTATAAATATATGATGTGATATACATGTATACATGACTTGAAACATAGAGGATTTGATATGATACATGATTTTGACATATATAATTTTCTATGGTTAAAAGAAGTGATATACATAATTTGATATGACACAAAATATGATATATTGTATATAATTTGAGATGGTGTAAGATATGGTATGATTATATATATATTATCTGTTATGATACATGATATGATACACATGACTTGATCCGATATAATATAACGAATTCATCTGTAAAAAATTTGTATACCTTAACCCATCCAATCCTCTTCCTTTCAAGCTTCTCGTCCACAATTAAACCCTCCTAAGCAGCTGCTCTAACTCGTTACTCTGGTTTCTACGACAACCACACTTGGTCCTCAATTGGAAATCGATCTCTTACGAAGCTCCTGAATAAGGTGGTGCCCTGCGCTCTACAATATTGCATGCGTCATGATATAACAGAAAGAAGCGCATTATAAAGGTTACCACTGGCGCTATGCAGTCGTCCAGAGAACTTGAGAGAAGTAGTATAAATACTTTGCAATTATAGTCTGCATCGAAGTGCTATATAAACTGTGCTTCCCATGTAGGCAATGGATATCTATTATGCGGACACCAACGCTCAAACGGCTTATTATCGGGCAGATCCGCTTACAGACATCAAGCAGACTTTGTCGAGTTGCATATAAGTCGTTTCAGCAATCTTGTCCACGCTCCACATTTCTGTTGTCAACATCGGAAGCACAGTTTGCATTATGTATATGCTATACATATTTAACTAAGATAACTATATCCTGTATACTTTATATACATATGCATGCACATACATGTTTATTGGTTTATACCGACGTTCATATAACTTTTTATTATTTATAAAACTTTATACGTTTAATAAATTGCTAAATTCTGCGTGCACTTGTAGGCTAAATTATTTATATCGTTTGTGTGGCTTGTGGACGCGGCCAATCTGTTGCATTGGTCACGAGAGCAATTGAGCCCGAAATGAGGTTCATATGCTGTATGTATGGTTGTATACGTGCTTGAAAGACGGTTGCATGCAGAGGCGGAAGGTCCACTTCTGAGAGAATTAAGATGGCCATTCAGATCTTCTGCACTTGTAAGCAACAGTTGATGAGAACCCAACGACCGTCGCGTAAGTACAACAGAGACAGACAGAGGCACTATATATAAATATAATATGCATCTAACATTTTATATGTGGATATATATATATATATATTATCATGTGTATAATAATAAACCGGTTGAAATTGGGCAGCATGATGCGAGACAGACTCAGACAGAGAGTGGCGCCGGACACCTATGGGTATTTAGCCCATGGATTTTGATGATGATGATGATAATAATAAATACTAAATTTATATATAAATTGTATATATATATATATACGGAACCATCGTCCGTCTATATATATATATATATATTGTATGTGTATGAGTCAGTCTCTGTGTCTTTTTCTGTCCATATATGTTGGTCTCACTGTCTGACTCTACATGTCTATCTGTGTCTGTCTGTATGCATGTATGTGTAGGTGTCTGTCTGTGTGTTTGTATGCAACCCATATACTACTAGTGCATTATTAAATCTACTCGCCACTCCTCTATCGGAAATTATAAACTGCTCTTTCGCCACTGGAATTGTCCCACCCGCATTAAAAATTGCCAAGGTTACACCGATCTTCAAACAGGGTGATAAATCTGAACTAGGCAATTATAGACCAATATCGGTTTTACCTTACTTTTCTAAGTTAGTTGAAAGAGCTATGTATAATAGACTGTATGACTACGTTCTTAAAAAGAAAATTCTTTACTTAAACCAACACGGATTTCAGACCGGTCATTCGACTGCCATGTCTCTCCTGAATATTCAGGATAAAATATCACAAGCTATAGAAAACAATGAGTATTCTGTGGGAATATTCCTCGATCTTTCAAAAGCATTTGATTCTGTTAATCATGCAATCCTCTTGAAAAAGTTGGATAATTATGGCATAAGAGGGTTGCCACTTCTTTGGTTTAAAAGTTACCTAGAAAATAGAC